>OU015498.1:142838420-143408977 GCA_907164885.2 Dolomedes plantarius | reverse complement strand
GACGTCAGGAGAAGGAACTCGCACAGAAGTTCCCAAAGAAGCAGTGGAAAATTCTTTTTTCCGAATTCATTTTCATTTTTTTGGCTTGTATTTCCAGATTGATTTTAGAATTTATTTTACCTTCAATAGCATTTTCAATTTTGAAACAAAGGGTGCACTAAATATCCATTTCATCATCTTACTAGCATGGCTGCAGAAGAAATGAATTTTTTGACGACACTTTTTGCATGCAAGTGCATCACTCGTTTCTTTTAAACACACACAACGGGTATCAGAAACGGGAATCTCTTCGGTAAGCATGTCTTTATCATGTTGGTTTAATCCACTATCGACGAATCTCATCCATGTTTTTGAAACAGGCCCTTTTTCTTGCATAATCTGATTAGTTTCACCTTTTTCCATTGTTTGGACGATTTCTATTACTTTTCTATCTGCTCCTCTGTATTTGTCTTTTAAAACATCTTCGGGTAGAACAGACGTTGTAAGCCCTACTTTAGGTTTGCAGCCAAAGAGAGCTTATGGTGTTCTTTTGATTCCAGAATAAGCTCTATTTTTCATAAATTGAACGAAACGCAGTCCTTCACTCCAGCGGTCAGATTTGTTGTCCTGCATCCAAGTACAGAGCATATTTTCGATATCTTGATTAGCTCTTTCGACACTACTCTGGCTTTGTGGCAAGTTCATAGTGCATAGAGTGAATTGTGATGTCGCATATTGTTGTTTTAAAATTCCCTCAGAAGGTCCAAGTCGGTAGAAACCATCCTCTGTCACACTCATTACAACTGCCAATCACCTCGCCCCTTGTCGACGTCAGGAAAAGGAACTCGCTCAGAAGTTCCCAAAGAAGCAGTGGAAAATTCTTTTTTCCGAATTCATTTTCATTTTTTTGGCTTGTATTTCCAGATTGATTTTAGAATTTATTTTACCTTCAATAGCATTTTCAATTTTGAAACAAAGGGTGCACTAAATATCCATTTCATCATCTTTACTAGCATGGCTGCAGAAGAAATGAATTTTTTGACGACACTTTTTGCATGCAAGTGCATCACTCGTTTCTTTTAAACACACACAACGGGTATCAGAAACGGGAATCTCTTCGGTAAGCATGTCTTCATCATGTTGGTTTAATCCACTATCGACGAATCTCATCCATGTTTTTGAAACAGGCTCTTTTTCTTGCATAATCTGATTAGTTTCACCTTTTTCCATTGTTTGGACGATTTCTATTACTTTTCTATCTGCTCCTCTGTATTTGTCTTTTAAAACATCTTCGGGTAGAACAGACGTTGTAAGCCCTACTTTAGGTTTGCAGCCAAAGAGAGCTTATGGTGTTCTTTTGATTCCAGAATAAGCTCTATTTTTCATAAATTGAACGAAACGCAGTCCTTCACTCCAGCGGTCAGATTTGTTGTCCTGCATCCAAGTACAGAGCATATTTTCGATATCTTGATTAGCTCTTTCGACACTACTCTGGCTTTGTGGCAAGTTCATAGTGCATAGAGTGAATTGTGATGTCGCATATTGTTGTTTTAAAATTCCCTCAGAAGGTCCAAGTCGGTAGAAACCATCCTCTGTCACACTCATTACAACTGCCAATCACCTCGCCCCTTGTCGACGTCAGGAAAAGGAACTCGCACAGAAGTTCCCAAAGAAGCAGTGGAAAATTCTTTTTTCCGAATTCATTTTCATTTTTTTGGCTTGTATTTCCAGATTGATTTTAGAATTTATTTTACCTTCAATAGCATTTTCAATTTTGAAACAAAGGGTGCACTAAATATCCATTTCATCATCTTTACTAGCATGGCTGCAGAAGAAATGAATTTTTTGACGACACTTTTTGCATGCAAGTGCATCACTCGTTTCTTTTAAACACACACAACGGGTATCAGAAACGGGAATCTCTTCGGTAAGCATGTCTTTATCATGTTGGTTTAATCCACTATCGACGAATCTCATCCATGTTTTTGAAACAGGCTCTTTTTCTTGCATAATCTGATTAGTTTCACCTTTTTCCATTGTTTGGACGATTTCTATTACTTTTCTATCTGCTCCTCTGTATTTGTCTTTTAAAACATCTTCGGGTAGAACAGACGTTGTAAGCCCTACTTTAGGTTTGCAGCCAAAGAGAGCTTATGGTGTTCTTTTGATTCCAGAATAAGCTCTATTTTTCATAAATTGAACGAAACGCAGTCCTTCACTCCAGCGGTCAGATTTGTTGTCCTGCATCCAAGTACAGAGCATATTTTCGATATCTTGATTAGCTCTTTCGACACTACTCTGGCTTTGTGGCAAGTTCATAGTGCATAGAGTGAATTGTGATGTCGCATATTGTTGTTTTAAAATTCCCTCAGAAGGTCCAAGTCGGTAGAAACCATCCTCTGTCACACTCATTACAACTGCCAATCACCTCGCCCCTTGTCGACGTCAGGAAAAGGAACTCGCACAGAAGTTCCCAAAGAAGCAGTGGAAAATTCTTTTTTCCGAATTCATTTTCATTTTTTGGCTTGTATTTCCAGATTGATTTTAGAATTTATTTTACCTTCAATAGCATTTTCAATTTTGAAACAAAGGGTGCACTAAATATCCATTTCATCATCTTTACTAGCATGGCTGCAGAAGAAATGAATTTTTTGACGACACTTTTTGCATGCAAGTGCATCACTCGTTTCTTTTAAACACACACAACGGGTATCAGAAACGGGAATCTCTTCGGTAAGCATGTCTTCATCATGTTGGTTTAATCCACTATCGACGAATCTCATCCATGTTTTTGAAACAGGCTCTTTTTCTTGCATAATCTGATTAGTTTCACCTTTTTCCATTGTTTGGACGATTTCTATTACTTTTCTATCTGCTCCTCTGTATTTGTCTTTTAAAACATCTTCGGGTAGAACAGACGTTGTAAGCCCTACTTTAGGTTTGCAGCCAAAGAGAGCTTATGGTGTTCTTTTGATTCCAGAATAAGCTCTATTTTTCATAAATTGAACGAAACGCAGTCCTTCACTCCAGCGGTCAGATTTGTTGTCCTGCATCCAAGTACAGAGCATATTTTCGATATCTTGATTAGCTCTTTCGACACTACTCTGGCTTTGTGGCAAGTTCATAGTGCATAGAGTGAATTGTGATGTCGCATATTGTTGTTTTAAAATTCCCTCAGAAGGTCCAAGTCGGTAGAAACCATCCTCTGTCACACTCATTACAACTGCCAATCACCTCGCCCCTTGTCGACGTCAGGAAAAGGAACTCGCACAGAAGTTCCCAAAGAAGCAGTGGAAAATTCTTTTTTCCGAATTCATTTTCATTTTTTTGGCTTGTATTTCCAGATTGATTTTAGAATTTATTTTACCTTCAATAGCATTTTCAATTTTGAAACAAAGGGTGCACTAAATATCCATTTCATCATCTTTACTAGCATGGCTGCAGAAGAAATGAATTTTTTGACGACACTTTTTGCATGCAAGTGCATCACTCGTTTCTTTTAAACACACACAACGGGTATCAGAAACGGGAATCTCTTCGGTAAGCATGTCTTCATCATGTTGGTTTAATCCACTATCGACGAATCTCATCCATGTTTTTGAAACAGGCTCTTTTTCTTGCATAATCTGATTAGTTTCACCTTTTTCCATTGTTTGGACGATTTCTATTACTTTTCTATCTGCTCCTCTGTATTTGTCTTTTAAAACATCTTCGGGTAGAACAGACGTTGTAAGCCCTACTTTAGGTTTGCAGCCAAAGAGAGCTTATGGTGTTCTTTTGATTCCAGAATAAGCTCTATTTTTCATAAATTGAACGAAACGCAGTCCTTCACTCCAGCGGTCAGATTTGTTGTCCTGCATCCAAGTACAGAGCATATTTTCGATATCTTGATTAGCTCTTTCGACACTACTCTGGCTTTGTGGCAAGTTCATAGTGCATAGAGTGAATTGTGATGTCGCATATTGTTGTTTTAAAATTCCCTCAGAAGGTCCAAGTCGGTAGAAACCATCCTCTGTCACACTCATTACAACTGCCAATCACCTCGCCCCTTGTCGACGTCAGGAAAAGGAACTCGCACAGAAGTTCCCAAAGAAGCAGTGGAAAATTCTTTTTTCCGAATTCATTTTCATTTTTTTGGCTTGTATTTCCAGATTGATTTTAGAATTTAATTTACCTTCAATAGCATTTTCAATTTTGAAACAAAGGGTGCACTAAATATCCATTTTATCATCTTTACTAGCATGGCTGCAGAAGAAATGAATTTTTTGCATGCAAGTACATCACTCGTTTCTTTTAAACACACACAACGGGTATCAGAAACGGGAATCTCTTCGGTAAGCATGTCTTCATCATGTTGGTTTAATCCACTATCGACGAATCTCATCCATGTTTTTGAAACAGGCTCTTTTTCTTGCATAATCTGATTAGTTTCACCTTTTTCCATTGTTTGGACGATTTCTATTACTTTTCTATCTGCTCCTCTGTATTTGTCTTTTAAAACATCTTCGGGTAGAACAGACGTTGTAAGCCCTACCTTAGGTTTGCAGCCAAAGAGAGTATGGTATAGGGTCGGTATATAGGCCGGAGAATAAAGATATAACAAAAATGATCGTACAAAAAAACGTCGAATTATACTAACCCTGATACGAACAATAACCCAAGGCAGTTCGTCATCTAGCTAGAAGGAAAAAGGGCGAGAAAACCTGGGACTTCATTCCCATAATAAGTGACACTACAAGTGAATGAGATGGTTAAAAAAGGAGAGTTTATTATGCGTTAATTAGGGCTATGGAATGGACACGTGGTCGATTCAAAGAAGTTAAAAAAAGCTAAAGGAACAACGTTAAACATGGGGAATTAAATTAAGAAGTTAAACCAGGAGACATATTAATTTAGTTAGAGGAGAGAGAGACGGAATACGAATGGACTAGAAGAAATCTTGTCGACTTGTAGCTTGACATGCAGCGCCTAAACCAGGTGCTGACGACGGGTCACCACCATACTGGACGTAGCGGGTAGAAGTGCCGTATTTCGCTTCAGAACTCAACATGTCAGGCTGGGCTGCGCAGAGCCTCGTAAACACGTTCTCCGCGCAGGCTCTCTCCTTACTCCAGTTACGGTCAGCGCGACAACGAAATCACCGCTGTTACTACGCACGTGTGACCAGGGAGCGTTCAGAGTAGAATAAGGTGCTTGCTGAAGTTGACTTAATGCGTTCTTGCAAATCTCACACCGGGTGCGAGCATAATTCGCACATCCCATATCACATCTCTCTCGTGGGACAGAAAAAAAAGAGAAAAAAAAATTCACTACGTTACGGGGAGTCTTTGAATTGACCACTTACCATAAATACATGGGGGAACAAAAATCAGGTTCACCAATACCTGTGCAAATCAAAAATTATTTACTCAACACACATTAACAGTAGCCGCAATACATCACTCTAACTCTTGAACAGAATTCAATATTGACACTATACAATTTTGCAAAAACAATCTTGCAATGGACCATTCTCTCAAAAAAAGGTTTTTTTAGTTACATACATTGTTTTGTGCTTATCCATCATCTAATGAATCAGAAAGTCGAGCAACTTACAATACATTCCCATTAAACAGTCGAAATGGAGCAGTTGTCATATTAGACTGACAATCAGACCTTACATATCAAAAGTTCCTACCTAATCAGGTAAGTCTGCAAACCTACATTCTGGATTCATTAGATTTATCTTCATTCAATAACATTGCATAATGTCTGACAATTATGCACCAGCATAATTCTTATTAACACATCAATTCATATCTCATTCCAACGAATCATGACTTACACAACTTCTTAATAACAAAAGCACAATTCAAATTATTTACACGCATTTTCAAAAACAAAGGCTTACTTAAAACCACAGACATATTCAAATCAAAAAGCCTATTCAAAACAAAGAAATGCATATTCAAAACTAAAGGTGTATTCAACACACAATGTATATACAAAACAAAAAGGTCAATTCAACACAAAGGTATATTCAACACAAAGGATCCTTTTTAAATTTCACCTTTTGTCACATCACTTCATCTTATATTAGGTCAGCTGACTCAAATTTCAAAAAAAAAAACTTCATATCTTCCACTCAACATTTTACACAAAAAAATTAAATCAAGTCAAATCACGTCAATTTTTCTTTTTATGGTATACCAACATTTGTCATAATTAAGTGCGCGCATGAGACTAGTTAATTGCATACTCAAGCCACTAGCTAATTGTTTACTTGTTAATTGTTCACTTGTTAACAGTTTACATATTAATTGTCTACTTAGGATACTAGTTAATTATACCCTTGTTAACTGTCCACTTATGACACTAGTTAATTGTACACTTGGCCAAGATTTAAAAGTTACTATTACATTTATGCAAGAACAAGAACCAAAAAAAAAATAGTGACACAATAATGAGTACACATGACTCTAGTTCAAATTGACATATTCGGGATACAAGCATACACACAACCAAGAGGTAAGGCTCAATAGTAGAGATTTAAAATTTATGAACTTCATACCAAGTTTTACTCTTGCAACCAAAAATTATTTAAGTTAAATTCAATGTAACTACTATTATTTACCACTTATCTTACTGATTATTGCTGTAGGAGAAATATAGCTTATCTAATTACAAAGCAAGGGATAATTTGGAATAATGAGCATCTTAAGGTGTAACATAACATATCCATCAAGTTACATGTAAATAAACTCAATACCCTAGGAATATCAAGATTTACAATGCACACACAAAGAGAGTTGATCAGGCTATCTCTGTTGATGTTTACATTATATACACAATGTAGAAAAACAAATCATCATATTAATCTTTTAACCCTTTCACCGGCTCAATTCGAAACTCTAATTCACATATCCTGGCTTCTGAAACTTGTACAGTTCTACCCTTCAAGCGGCCCGATTCCCTGGAAAAAAGTTTGTTTTCACTGCAAAAATACTTCTTTCCCCCTTTTCGGAAGTATCTTTTGCCTGTCACCGCAACCCTCTACAGTAATAAAATTTAGCACCCCGCTAGTGTCTTCCCCAAATTTGTTCCCCAACAAGAAAGCGGAAATTTTCTAGGAAACCGTACGTGTGTGTGTGTGTGGCTTATTCCACCCGCTCTAGCCGTAGGCTAGACCAGAGGAAAAGGGGGAACAGCTTTTGAGGGTCGTGTATAAGAGATTTCCGTTCCTCTGAAACACTCCTCCGTAGCGGTTGATGATAACGTTAAAATGCTATGAAAATTTGGCAAAAATATTATATTCAATTTCTTCCAAACTTCAGATATTTTCAAAACAAAGCATTCGAAAATATAAATTAAATATTAAATATTTCAGATTTTAAACCATCTCTTATAGTTTTAAGTTAATAAAAAATTCTAGAGAATTCCATTAAATATTTCATCTCACTAGCATAATATTTTTCACACGTTTTCCCATATAAATTTTATTTCTTCATTGATTTCAGGAACCAAAAATTTAAACTTCTATAATTACCATTTTGTTACACAGAAGATACATTTTAACAGCCGTAAAAATATTTACACATTCTGAAACACTGCAAGTGGTTAAAAAATGTTATAAGTGTAAATTTTGTATAATTAAAACATAATAATACACAAATTATTTAAATGTGTCATGTTACAATCACATTGTTTTATCCTATGAATTTTATATTTCATTGTTAAACGAATTACACTCACACAAAACGATAAAAGAATATTGCAGTTCACACACAGAATTACTTATTGTTCCGTATATGTAATGAAATTTCGGAAAAAAGAATTATTTTAACAAACCAAAATTAGATAATATTAAATTTTAGAATTAAGGTTATAACATAATATTCCATTTTTGGCATGATCTCAAGGTTAGTATAAAAAGTGACACACAGTACCAAAATGACTGCTCAAAGGTTATGCTTGAATATATATGGTTTATTTACACTACTATATATTTTATATACAATAACACTTCAAAATTCATTAAACTTTCTTCAAATTATTTAATCTTATTCTAAATTTCTTTCAAGTTAATCATTCAATGCAATTTTTCTAGATATTCACAAATGTTAACCGCAATAATTATCACAATTAATTTCAACAATAAATATTTGCTAATAGATACACACATCATTGATAATCAGTTCCATCAGTAATAAAATTCCTCATCATAACTTTGTTACTACCAATTACATTCATCAATAATTTTTACTAATAGTTATACACCTCAATAATAATGTTTTGTCAGTAATTAAATTCCTCACAATAACTTTGTTACTACCAATTAAAATCACCAGTAACATTTACTTATAGTTACACACATCATATTCAAAATCACCAATCATCAATCATATTCAAATTCATCAGTAATTAAATTTCTCAACATAACTTTGTAATTAATGTTTTAATTGTTTTCAATCTTTCTCTCAAAATCTTAAAATTTTAGGAATGCCGAAATTAGAGTTCCAAATGACACTTCCCTATCATTAATATAAAATTCTCTGAAACAAACCTTGGCTGACATCGATGACACCACATGTATACGCATGAGTTTCAGTCCTCGGACTCATTAACACTCACAGGTATAAGGATAATAATCCGTTGCGTCATAATTGGCAGTCCACGTAGAATATCAGTAAACACAGTCTGGAAGTTACCACTCAGTTCCTGATCTTTGTGCAAGGGTGCAGAGTCTCACGGCTGGCATGGGGTTGATCGTTGTCGTCAAGGAAACAGGCTCAAACTCTTAGCGTCAGTTCCAGATCATTGGGCAAGGGTGCAGAATCTCTCAGCTGGCATGGGGTTGATCCTTGTGGCTGAGGGAATAGGCTCAAATCCGTGTAATCTGGTAATCAACTATTTTATCATGCAAGGGTCAACAGCAACATGGTTTCACCCTTGCTTTTAGTTTCGACTCATTTATTCTATATGTTTTCACGACAGTATATTTTCTTTTATATTACAAATAAATAATTATATCGCTAAAAATTTGTTAGTTCTTTCTGATGTTACAATTATAGATGCAATGATCTTGTTATAACCTTAATACATAATACCATATTTTCAAGTGCTACAATTTTTTACAACAGAAGATCGATAATAGATCGCTATATCATACACAATTGCTTATTTCTTATTATGTGAAAATGTGATGTAAACAAAGACGTATAGTTATTTTAAATATAGAAATATATGTTAAACATTCTATTCTTTTGTATGGTATTTTTCAAAACAGGAAGCGGGGCGCAAAGCTAAATAGATGCATCCATTCTGTCCACACCACCCATTGTATGGTTGCAATCCAGAACTGGTACGGGTATTTTATAAGTTTTCCCATGTTTTGTTATATTTTGCATTTCTGTGGAATGGATCGTGCTTAAAATGGCGACAGATCTTTTATCATGCCACTTCATTATCAAAGTTTTCCCCCGTTGATAAGCAATCAGCTCACCCTTTTTCATTTTCTTATTTTTGATTGATTTGCAGTGCAATAGCGAATTAATAACAATTTTGGAACAACATCCAAAATTAATTTTTATAATATTTATATTGCAGCCGAAAAATTTTGTTGATGAATGAATATTCATGCTTAACTTATGACTTGCCAATTTTCATGGTTTTCATGCAGAAAACCAAATTTTTTGAAATATCAGAATTAAAAATTTAGTATTTTCTCGCAACACACATATTGGATTTGAGTTCAATTGAATGCACTATTTAGACGCTATTGCACATACGTACATACACAAGTTTATAGTTAAATACACAATTTTACAAATCAGTTTTGTTTTAATCATATTCTTTTTGTGTCTATGAAAATACATCTTTTTTTTAACTGCAATTTTAAGATTGTATCGGTCATATCAATGTCCTAGTTAAATGCTGTAATAAAGAAATTCCGATAATTTGGTTGTTTAGAGAGCTTAGGTCAATTTTTGGTACTCGAAGACTAATTTGACCGGGACTTACTGCTTAATGTCGATACAGATGAATACAAACATTCATATAGAAAAGGGACTCGAACCTGCGAACTCCAGCACCGTAAGGTTCACCCAGAAAATTATGCTTTCATTAATTTGCTTCCGACCACTATCAAAAATCAATGAAATTTTAAGGAAACAGCTACGGGGTCCGAAAATCCTCTCGCTGGGAAGTCGGCTACGCAAGAGAGGGGTACGAAATCAGGAGAAAATTCCTATCTCATGAGGATGATCAAAATTGTGGAGATAACCTCGAATGTGACGCTCTAAACGCCTTACACCTGATAATTTGGGTAGGTAGTTCAACGTGAGTTAAAAAAAAAGAAAAGAAACACCTAAGAATTTCTCACCAATCCCTCCAACCCATTAATTTACAGATTAAAACAAGATGTTAGAAGACCGAGATGAAGAACTAAACAATATTTTGTTACACGAGGGTTAATTAGATAGACTGGAACCTAATTTTAAAGCCGATTACGAAAGGCGGGAATCATCCATGCCAGAAGTAGGATTCGGGACCGAAAGACAGAGCCCTACCATTCAGCCATTTCCCAGTATGAAGCACTGTACAACATCAAATAACTTTTCAAACTTGTATAGAAAGTAATAAAATAATAATTGAAAAGTTTGAAATGTAGCCAAATTGATAAAATAAAATAAAATATGTTTAGACATTATTTTAGTTATTAAAATCGTTATTTTAGTTATAAAAATTATTAAAAGACGATTAATTAAATTTAAATATACATAATTTAAATATACAGTACATGAATTAAATCCTGATTTAAATTAGGATTTAAATCACTTGATTTTTTTAAAAAAATCATTGATTTAAATCAAAATTACTTATGTATATAGTTTTACATTATGTTTCATTCAAATGTAATTTTATTAGCTATAATGGCTTTATCTAGATTGTAAAGTAAAAGATAAAGTAGGAGGGAACTTCTATCATTGCAATATCATATTTTATCTATCACTGTGATTAGTAAGAGTTTTGTTGACATAGGATACAAAAAATCATGGTTTCATGTATTTAATATATAATTTATCATATGTAAATACTAATAGTGCAATGAAAACTTTATCATTAATCGTAATAATAATTTAATCATAATTTAAATTATTGCCTTTGAAATTTTTAACTTGTTAATGTTTAAAAACATAAAAATTCGCGAATCTCCCAGATTATGATCCTAGGGAAATTCATAAGCGCCCTGTTCCTGTGGCCTTACAACAGCCAGCTAGATATTCCACACCCTCCATTCTTGACCTTCCTTCTTGGAAACTGATGCAATTACCGAACATCTGACTTTTCGGGAAAGTCGATCTGCAACCCCCCCCCCGCCCCTCCAACTTACCAACGTCGCTCTATTCAGACCCCCATCCCGTGAATGCGTCAGAATCGGAGATGTACATGTAGGGGTCTTCATTCCCCAATTTCGGACAATTCGAGGTTGTAAATCAAGCACCTTTTATCGTTCCGAAAACGGGGGAAAAACTCCGTGCAGTGCTGGAAAAATAACCTGCGCCTGTTCAGGGGTACGTCACTGCCCGAATGAGACGGCTAAGGTCGGACGTAATATTTCGTCACTGCCCGGATGAGACAGTCAGGGCTCGACGTAATATTTCGTCACTGCCGTTGAAAGGGTTAACAAAAACACTGCATACTCTAGGTACGACTTCTCAAGTTATACCTAGGAGCAACAGGTGAAGCGGGCAAATTTTGATTAGGAAGGTTTAAGTAAGATGCTCTGGGCGGAAGCAAAAGCAACCTATTTACATGGACTATGAACTCTTTTGCAGACGCATTTTCCGCAAGACGAATGAGATAGTCTACATCAGAGACACATTTTACTACAACAAAGGGACCGTCATACTTAGGCTTATATTTCTCCTTGCCTTTCAAATAGACTAAATCACCAGTTTTAAATTTTCTAAGTTTTGATTTCTCTAACTGCCTCGCCTTTTGTGTTACCTGGTGTGTTTGGAGCTTGTCATACACAAAGTCATACATTTTAGTAACACTTTTAAACATGTCCTCAATGTATGAAGACTTGTCTAGTTGATTCAAAGTTACATCAGCATGGAACGTATCAAACAGTAAAGATAGAGCTCTCCCAAATTGTATTGCATTAGGTGACAAATTAGTTGTACTGTGCACAGAAGCATTGTACACAGCCTTATGAAGAAGAACAGCATATTTAAATTCAATGCCACTCTCAGTTAAAGATTTTATAGAAGTTTTAATTGATAAATTTACTCTTTCTGACACAGAATTAGCTTCAGGATGTCCCGAGCTAGTATGAATTAATTTTATACCTAAAAGTTCATTAAATTTCTCAAAACATTCAGCAGTAAACTGGGTGCCTAAATCTGTCAAGATCAACGAAGGACGCCCATAGGTTGTGATGTACCATAAGAGGTTGTCAACCACCCCTTTAGACATGAGATTCTGTAAAATACTCATCTCTAAGTGCCTAGAGAAGTGATCAACAAAAGTAAGAATGTGCACACCATTGCTAAAAGGACCAACAATATCCATCGATATAAATTGGCCAGGAGCATAAGGAATTACAGTTGATTGGAAAGGAGCAGGTTTAACTGAATGAGGCTTATTTTTAAAACATATTGTGCATGAATTAATGAAATTTATGGTGTCAGTATACATTCCAGACCAATAATACTTATTGCATAAAAAATTATAGGTTTTACATATTCCTAAATGAGAAAAATGTGCAATACTTAAAATTTTAGCTTTTAAATTTTGGGGAACAATAATTTTCGCATCATTCATATATTCACTATTGTCCTTCAAAAACATTAATAATTTAGTTTCAGGATGAATAAAATATTTAGTATTATCATCAATAGAAATTGGATTTTCAGTAATACCGTTATAGATTTTACCAATTTTCTTATCATTTAACTGTTCTTTTAGTAGAGTTGCAGTAGAAACTTCATTTACACCATCATTGTCATTAACATTTACACTCATATTATTGCAGTTATAATTTATATGCATATCAGCATCATTACTATTACTTATATTAACATCACTGTTCAAAATATTATCATTATTTACACAATTTTCACTACTATTGCATGCATACCTGTCATCAATTATTATATCACTTAAATCAGTATTAGTATATGAGTCAGTGTTATTATCATCATGCACAGACAGATCATAGTTACCTCCACTGTTGTTATAATTATCACCTTGAGCCATCACATGCTGACAGAACTCCTCATCATCGTTGTTAATGATTTCAGTGGGCAATACAGCATTTTCTTCCACAAGTAAAGGATTTTTGTCGAGTGACTCGCTATTCCTGTTGAAGTTCTCCCTAGATAGATAGTCAGCCAGGACATTTTCTTTCCCAGGAATATGCTGAAACACAAAACTGTACTCGCTCAGCTCATTGAGCCATCGAGTTGTTATATCTGCTGGTGACTTTGTGCGTTTATAAAATTCTAACGGCTTGCTGTCTGACAGAATTACAAATTCCCTGTTATAAAGATAGAATTTAAATGCTAAAATACCTTTTACAATTGCCATGAGTTCTAATTTCAGGGCTGAATACCTTTGTTCGGTTTTAGATAGAGCCTTACTGAAATAAGCCACAGGATACCTTTCTCCATTATGCACCTGCATAAGAGTTGCAGCAATTGCTACCTTGGAAGCATCAGTGTTTAGAACAAAAGGCAGTTCGAAATTTGGCTGCTTAACAAAAGGTTTCGAAAAGAAGGTGTCTTGCAATTTTTTAAATGCAGACTGCTGATTTTGTGTCCATATGAATGCAGTTCTAGGTGACGTTAATTTTAGGAGGGGATTAATTAGGTTGGCAAAGTCATTAATTAAATGCCTATAAAAGGAGCATAAACCAATAAATCTTTTAAGCTGCTTAGGATTAGAGGGAGTTGGAAAAGAAGTAATTTTATAAACATTAGAAGTTATAGGCTGGACCGTATTCTCAGAAATTTTGAAACCAAGATAATTGATGGTAGAGGTATGGAATAAACATTTTGAAGCCGAAAAAGTCAGATTGTATTTTTTAAATACATTAAAGATACTATTGAGTTTATCTACCATCTCATTAAATGAATTAGCACCAACTATCATATCATCCTGATAAGCAAAACATCCAGAAACACCAATTTCCTCTATTAAAGTATCCATTAAGGATTGAAAAGTGGATGCAGCAGTTTTTAAACCAAACACTAAGCGCTTATAACAGTAAGTATCCCAGGGAGTTGTAAAAGATAACTTATCCTGCAGTTCTTTTGGTAGATGTATCTGGTGATACGCATTAGACAAATCGAGTGTAGAAAAAAATTTGTACTTTGCTACATTAGCAATAATTGTCTGAATCTTAGGTAAAGGATACGAGGAAGGTAATATCAACTGATTCAGTAATCTTAAATCCAAGGCAAGCCGAAATTTTTGTTTTCCTGAACCATCATCCTTCTTTTTGACTAAAATCATGGGACAGGCCCAAGCAGAAATATTGCGTTTTATTATATTCGCTTCTTGTAATTGAGCAAGCTGTTCTTGAGCTTCATTCTGAAGACTCTGAGGAACAGGGAATGGCAAAGTTTTAACTGGGAAATTAGATTGAAAATTAATTTGCGGTTCTACTAGATCAGTATGACCTAATGTAGATAGTGACTTTGAAAAAATTATATCATGATTGGCCAAAAGTTTCTGTAATTTAAGTTTTTCCTCAACACGTAGATGTTTTAAATTAAAGTCATTTAAACAAAATTCAGCTTTCCTTTTACTTAAAGTTTCCTTAGAGGCTTGAATTAAATTTACTTGTTCACTATTATCACAACTATTACATGGGGATTGGGAACTACACTCACTCTGCATATCAGAAATCTCAGACAAAGTACCAATTAACATATCTTTGTTTAAATGAACCACATGATTTGAATTATTTACTATTGGAATGAAAAATTTACTATTGCATTTATTATGTTTAATGTCACTATTGAAAACAGACTCACTTATATGAATATCAGCTTTAGTAACCTTTGGTTCAAATAGAAAACATGTGTCATCAGGACACTCACCACAAGTTACGCTTGCATAACAAGATGCTTTAGGAGGAATCTTACATTTTTGTAACAAATATACAGAATACTCATTACAGGAATTTTTATCATCTCTGCTATTGCTATTAGAATCATTTACCACAGTTACATTAACACTTTCAGGTCTATTACTAACATTAATTTTCTTTTTCCTTTTCTTACGTTTACTCTTATTCTTATTTACTTCAACATGACTATTGTGATTGCTAGATTCATTACCGTTAAGAGGAAGCACATATTTATCATACTTAAGACAGTTACCTGAAATATCTAAAATTAAATTATACTTCTTAATGAAGTCATACCCAATGATCCCTTCGAAAGAGGATGTTTCATCCAGACTTATGGTGTAAAACACATGATTAAAAAAATGTTTATTAATCTTGAAGGTAAATTTTATACAATTAAAGAATTTTACAGTTGAATTCACTGTTGTGATGGTTACATTATTTGCAATGTTCTTATAAGTTATATGTTCTTTAATTTCTCTAAACTTATCATCCGAGATAAGGGAAATTGACGATCCTGTGTCTACCAGACATGTTACAGTTTCTTTTCCACACTGTATGTTCAAATGTGGAAGAGAGGACTTTACTTTTAACACGTTGCATATAACCTGATAATCAATATCACAAGTCTGAGTGCTATTATCTATACAGTTACTATTGTCACAATTTACATTATTAGGTATGTAGTTATAAAAATCACCTTCACAATTATATACATTATTTTCTGGACACAAAGACAGTTGTTGATTAGCAGTACCTACATCACTGCCACATGCAGTACTGGACATTAGTTTCCCGACACATTGTTATATCTTGGAGTGAAGGTAGCAGCATTCCGATTCAGATTACTATCCATTCCACGGTGATAATTACCACCTCTGCTACGACGTGAATTCTGCTGACTACCCCTATTCATGCGATTCCGCTTAAGAAAACACCTCGCCTCGACATGCCCTACCTTGCGGCAGAAAAAGCATCTTACTCGGCTAGGTCTACTCCGAAAAGTGCGGCGCTCAGAATTTCTAGGGTTATCTGCAGGAGTGCGTGAACGCTCGTCGCTTAAGGAAAGATTCGTATCACGTTCAGTGAAATTAATAGATTCTACTCTCTCGCTTTGCAGATTTTCTAATTTCAACTCCAATTTATTCAATTTCTCTAGAATTGCATTGTCAGACATATTGTTCGTACTACCTACTGCAAATTTTGAAGAGCTAGCCAATGTGTAACAATTATTTAACTTCTCAGCACATTTTAGATTCTCATCAAAACAGTTACTCTTCAGCTCATACAGTTTAACCTTAATTTCGTATGGCATAGCATCAATGAATTTTACTATCTTAATCTGCTCTAGGGCAGTTTCGTCTTTTACATTTGAGTACATTTTCCTCGTGGCTACATCAAGTCTGTGAGCAAATGACACAATTGACTCATCAGCTTCGAGTTTTAGCGAATTATAGTCATAACTTAAATTTCTACAATTTTTAGTGAAAAAGGAGCAAAATTTCTTCTTAATTACACTGAATTCAGGGTTCTTTTTTAATTCCGGTGACTGAATATACAACCGTAATGCATCACCCGATAATTTAGATTTTAAGAATAACACCGCCTGATCGTTTGACCAGCGATTGACGGAGATTAAGTCCTCTATTTGTTCAAAAAAGAACTCGACCAGCTCTGAGTCTCCATCGAAATTTGGAACATGAATATTTAGAATATTATTTGATGCTTGTGCGGACATTTGCGTCGAATGCACAGCATTTGAACTTACAGATCTTCTACTCATATTACTACACAATTTATAAACACAATTTCACTAAATTTACAGCAATACACTATGACATACACTCAAGTAATTAAAAAAATATACCAAAACAATATCACTCACCCATTTGATGAACACATGAAACAAAATAGTCAAAATCATAAATTAAGCAACAGAAAAAACGAAAGAAAAAAATAACACGTGCTGATTGCAAATATTAAAATAAAAAACCAAGTCTCTCGCTCCTTAAAGCTAGAAGGCAGTTCAAAATCAACTTATGGTCGCGGTACCAAGTTATGGTATAGGGTCGGTATATAGGCCGGAGAATAAAGATATAACAAAAATGATCGTACAAAAAAACGTCGAATTATACTAACCCTGATACCAACAATAACCCAAGGCAGTTCGTCATCTAGCTAGAAGGAAAAAGGGCGAGAAAACCTGGGACTTCATTCCCATAATAAGTGACACTACAAGTGAATGAGATGGTTAAAAAAGGAGAGTTTATTATGCGTTAATTAGGGCTATGGAATGGACACGTGGTCGATTCAAAGAAGTTAAAAAAAGCTAAAGGAACAACGTTAAACATGGGGAATTAAATTAAGAAGTTAAACCAGGAGACATATTAATTTAGTTAGAGGAGAGAGAGACGGAATACGAATGGACTAGAAGAAATCTTGTCGACTTGTAGCTTGACATGCAGCGCCTAAACCAGGTGCTGACGACGGGTCACCACCATACTGGACGTAGTGGGTAGAAGTGCCGTATTTCGCTTCAGAACTCAACATGTCAGGCTGGGCTGCGCAGAGCCTCGTAAACACGTTCGCCGCGCAGGCTCTCTCCTTACTCCAGTTACGGTCAGCGCGACAACGAAATCACCGCTGTTACTACGCACGTGTGACCAGGGAGCGTTCAGAGTAGAATAAGGTGCTTGCTGAAGTTGACTTAATGCGTTCTTGCAAATCTCACACCGGGTGCGAGCATAATTCGCACATCCCATATCACAGAGAGCTTATGGTGTTCTTTTGATTCCAGAATAAGCTCTATTTTTCATAAATTGAACGAAACGCAGTCCTTCACTCCAGCGGTCAGATTTGTTGTCCTGCATCCAAGTACAGAGCATATTTTCGATATCTTGATTAGCTCTTTCGACACTACTCTGGCTTTGTGGCAAGTTCATAGTGCATAGAGTGAATTGTGATGTCGCATATTGTTGTTTTAAAATTCCCTCAGAAGGTCCAATTCGGTAGAAACCATCCTCTGTCCCACTCATTACAACTGCCAATCACCTCGCCCCTTGTCGACGTCAGGAGAAGGAACTCGCACAGAAGTTCCCAAAGAAGCAGTGGAAAATTCTTTTTTCCGAATTCATTTTCATTTTTTTGGCTTGTATTTCCAGATTGATTTTAGAATTTATTTTACCTTCAATAGCATTTTCAATTTTGAAACAAAGGGTGCACTAAATATCCATTTCATCATCTTTACTAGCATGGCTGCAGAAGAAATGAATTTTTTGACGACACTTTTTGCATGCAAGTGCATCACTCGTTTCTTTTAAACACACACAACGGGTATCAGAAACGGGAATCTCTTCGGTAAGCATGTCTTTATCATGTTGGTTTAATCCACTATCGACGAATCTCATCCATGTTTTTGAAACAGGCTCTTTTTCTTGCATAATCTGATTAGTTTCACCTTTTTCCATTGTTTGGACGATTTCTATTACTTTTCTATCTGCTCCTCTGTATTTGTCTTTTAAAACATCTTCGGGTAGAACAGACGTTGTAAGCCCTACTTTAGGTTTGCAGCCAAAGAGAGCTTATGGTGTTCTTTTGATTCCAGAATAAGCTCTATTTTTCATAAATTGAACGAAACGCAGTCCTTCACTCCAGCGGTCAGATTTGTTGTCCTGCATCCAAGTACAGAGCATATTTTCGATATCTTGATTAGCTCTTTCGACACTACTCTGGCTTTGTGGCAAGTTCATAGTGCATAGAGTGAATTGTGATGTCGCATATTGTTGTTTTAAAATTCCCTCAGAAGGTCCAATTCGGTAGAAACCATCCTCTGTCACACTCATTACAACTGCCAATCACCTCGCCCCTTGTCGACGTCAGGAGAAGGAACTCGCACAGAAGTTCCCAAAGAAGCAGTGGAAAATTCTTTTTTCCGAATTCATTTTCATTTTTTTGGCTTGTATTTCCAGATTGATTTTAGAATTTATTTTACCTTCAATAGCATTTTCAATTTTGAAACAAAGGGTGCACTAAATATCCATTTCATCATCTTTACTAGCATGGCTGCAGAAGAAATGAATTTTTTGACGACACTTTTTGCATGCAAGTGCATCACTCGTTTCTTTTAAACACACACAACGGGTATCAGAAACGGGAATCTCTTCGGTAAACATGTCTTTATCATGTTGGTTTAATCCACTATCGACGAATCTCATCCATGTTTTTGAAACAGGCTCTTTTTCTTGCATAATCTGATTATTTTCACCTTTTTCCATTGTTTGGACGATTTCTATTACTTTTCTATCTGCTCCTCTGTATTTGTCTTTTAAAACATCTTCGGGTAGAACAGACGTTGTAAGCCCTACTTTAGGTTTGCAGCCAAAGAGAGCTTATGGTGTTCTTTTGATTCCAGAATAAGCTCTATTTTTCATAAATTGAACGAAACGCAGTCCTTCACTCCAGCGGTCAGATTTGTTGTCCTGCATCCAAGTACAGAGCATATTTTCGATATCTTGATTAGCTCTTTCGACACTACTCTGGCTTTGTGGCAAGTTCATAGTGCATAGAGTGAATTGTGATGTCGCATATTGTTGTTTTAAAATTCCCTCAGAAGGTCCAAGTCGGTAGAAACCATCCTCTGTCACACTCATTACAACTGCCAATCACCTCGCCCCTTGTCGACGTCAGGAAAAGGAACTCGCACAGAAGTTCCCAAAGAAGCAGTGGAAAATTCTTTTTTCCGAATTCATTTTCATTTTTTTGGCTTGTATTTCCAGATTGATTTTAGAATTTATTTTACCTTCAATAGCATTTTCAATTTTGAAACAAAGGGTGCACTAAATATCCATTTCATCATCTTTACTAGCATGGCTGCAGAAGAAATGAATTTTTTGACGACACTTTTTGCATGCAAGTGCATCACTCGTTTCTTTTAAACACACACAACGGGTATCAGAAACGGGAATCTCTTCGGTAAGCATGTCTTTATCATGTTGGTTTAATCCACTATCGACGAATCTCATCCATGTTTTTGAAACAGGCTCTTTTTCTTGCATAATCTGATTAGTTTCACCTTTTTCCATTGTTTGGACGATTTCTATTACTTTTCTATCTGCTCCTCTGTATTTGTCTTTTAAAACATCTTCGGGTAGAACAGACGTTGTAAGCCCTACTTTAGGTTTGCAGCCAAAGAGAGCTTATGGTGTTCTTTTGATTCCAGAATAAGCTCTATTTTTCATAAATTGAACGAAACGCAGTCCTTCACTCCAGCGGTCAGATTTGTTGTCCTGCATCCAAGTACAGAGCATATTTTCGATATCTTGATTAGCTCTTTCGACACTACTCTGGCTTTGTGGCAAGTTCATAGTGCATAGAGTGAATTGTGATGTCGCATATTGTTGTTTTAAAATTCCCTCAGAAGGTCCAATTCGGTAGAAACCATCCTCTGTCACACTCATTACAACTGCCAATCACCTCGCCCCTTGTCGACGTCAGGAAAAGGAACTCGCACAGAAGTTCCCAAAGAAGCAGTGGAAAATTCTTTTTTCCGAATTCATTTTCATTTTTTTGGCTTGTATTTCCAGATTGATTTTAGAATTTATTTTACCTTCAATAGCATTTTCAATTTTGAAACAAAGGGTGCACTAAATATCCATTTCATCATCTTTACTAGCATGGCTGCAGAAGAAATGAATTTTTTGACGACACTTTTTGCATGCAAGTGCATCACTCGTTTCTTTTAAACACACACAACGGGTATCAGAAACGGGAATCTCTTCGGTAAGCATGTCTTCATCATGTTGGTTTAATCCACTATCGACGAATCTCATCCATGTTTTTGAAACAGGCTCTTTTTCTTGCATAATCTGATTAGTTTCACCTTTTTCCATTGTTTGGACGATTTCTATTACTTTTCTATCTGCTCCTCTGTATTTGTCTTTTAAAACATCTTCGGGTAGAACAGACGTTGTAAGCCCTACTTTAGGTTTGCAGCCAAAGAGAGCTTATGGTGTTCTTTTGATTCCAGAATAAGCTCTATTTTTCATAAATTGAACGAAACGCAGTCCTTCACTCCAGCGGTCAGATTTGTTGTCCTGCATCCAAGTACAGAGCATATTTTCGATATCTTGATTAGCTCTTTCGACACTACTCTGGCTTTGTGGCAAGTTCATAGTGCATAGAGTGAATTGTGATGTCGCATATTGTTGTTTTAAAATTCCCTCAGAAGGTCCAAGTCGGTAGAAACCATCCTCTGTCACACTCATTACAACTGCCAATCACCTCGCCCCTTGTCGACGTCAGGAAAAGGAACTCGCACAGAAGTTCCCAAAGAAGCAGTGGAAAATTCTTTTTTCCGAATTCATTTTCATTTTTTTGGCTTGTATTTCCAGATTGATTTTAGAATTTATTTTACCTTCAATAGCATTTTCAATTTTGAAACAAAGGGTGCACTAAATATCCATTTCATCATCTTTACTAGCATGGCTGCAGAAGAAATGAATTTTTTGACGACACTTTTTGCATGCAAGTGCATCACTCGTTTCTTTTAAACACACACAACGGGTATCAGAAACGGGAATCTCTTCGGTAAACATGTCTTTATCATGTTGGTTTAATCCACTATCGACGAATCTCATCCATGTTTTTGAAACAGGCTCTTTTTCTTGCATAATCTGATTAGTTTCACCTTTTTCCATTGTTTGGACGATTTCTATTACTTTTCTATCTGCTCCTCTGTATTTGTCTTTTAAAACATCTTCGGGTAGAACAGACGTTGTAAGCCCTACTTTAGGTTTTCAGCCAAAGAGAGCTTATGGTGTTCTTTTGATTCCAGAATAAGCTCTATTTTTCATAAATTGAACGAAACGCAGTCCTTCACTCCAGCGGTCAGATTTGTTGTCCTGCATCCAAGTACAGAGCATATTTTCGATATCTTGATTAGCTCTTTCGAC
The DNA here is from genome assembly GCA_907164885.2 of Dolomedes plantarius. Lineage (NCBI taxonomy): Eukaryota > Metazoa > Arthropoda > Arachnida > Araneae > Dolomedidae > Dolomedes > Dolomedes plantarius. The sequence goes on along the minus strand of OU015498.1, from coordinate 143,386,930 downwards.
ACTACTCTGGCTTTGTGGCAAGTTCATAGTGCATAGAGTGAATTGTGATGTCGCATATTGTTGTTTTAAAATTCCCTCAGAAGGTCCAATTCGGTAGAAACCATCCTCTGTCACACTCATTACAACTGCCAATCACCTCGCCCCTTGTCGACGTCAGGAAAAGGAACTCGCACAGAAGTTCCCAAAGAAGCAGTGGAAAATTCTTTTTTCCGAATTCATTTTCATTTTTTTGGCTTGTATTTCCAGATTGATTTTAGAATTTATTTTACCTTCAATAGCATTTTCAATTTTGAAACAAAGGGTGCACTAAATATCCATTTCATCATCTTTACTAGCATGGCTGCAGAAGAAATGAATTTTTTGACGACACTTTTTGCATGCAAGTGCATCACTCGTTTCTTTTAAACACACACAACGGGTATCAGAAACGGGAATCTCTTCGGTAAGCATGTCTTTATCATGTTGGTTTAATCCACTATCGACGAATCTCATCCATGTTTTTGAAACAGGCTCTTTTTCTTGCATAATCTGATTAGTTTCACCTTTTTCCATTGTTTGGACGATTTCTATTACTTTTCTATCTGCTCCTCTGTATTTGTCTTTTAAAACATCTTCGGGTAGAACAGACGTTGTAAGCCCTACTTTAGGTTTGCAGCCAAAGAGAGCTTATGGTGTTCTTTTGATTCCAGAATAAGCTCTATTTTTCATAAATTGAACGAAACGCAGTCCTTCACTCCAGCGGTCAGATTTGTTGTCCTGCATCCAAGTACAGAGCATATTTTCGATATCTTGATTAGCTCTTTCGACACTACTCTGGCTTTGTGGCAAGTTCATAGTGCATAGAGTGAATTGTGATGTCGCATATTGTTGTTTTAAAATTCCCTCAGAAGGTCCAATTCGGTAGAAACCATCCTCTGTCACACTCATTACAACTGCCAATCACCTCGCCCCTTGTCGACGTCAGGAAAAGGAACTCGCACAGAAGTTCCCAAAGAAGCAGTGGAAAATTCTTTTTTCCGAATTCATTTTCATTTTTTGGGCTTGTATTTCCAGATTGATTTTAGAATTTATTTTACCTTCAATAGCATTTTCAATTTTGAAACAAAGGGTGCACTAAATATCCATTTCATCATCTTTACTAGCATGGCTGCAGAAGAAATGAATTTTTTGACGACACTTTTTGCATGCAAGTGCATCACTCGTTTCTTTTAAACACACACAACGGGTATCAGAAACGGGAATCTCTTCGGTAAGCATGTCTTCATCATGTTGGTTTAATCCACTATCGACGAATCTCATCCATGTTTTTGAAACAGGCTCTTTTTCTTGCATAATCTGATTAGTTTCACCTTTTTCCATTGTTTGGACGATTTCTATTACTTTTCTATCTGCTCCTCTGTATTTGTCTTTTAAAACATCTTCGGGTAGAACAGACGTTGTAAGCCCTACTTTAGGTTTGCAGCCAAAGAGAGCTTATGGTGTTCTTTTGATTCCAGAATAAGCTCTATTTTTCATAAATTGAACGAAACGCAGTCCTTCACTCCAGCGGTCAGATTTGTTGTCCTGCATCCAAGTACAGAGCATATTTTCGATATCTTGATTAGCTCTTTCGACACTACTCTGGCTTTGTGGCAAGTTCATAGTGCATAGAGTGAATTGTGATGTCGCATATTGTTGTTTTAAAATTCCCTCAGAAGGTCCAAGTCGGTAGAAACCATCCTCTGTCACACTCATTACAACTGCCAATCACCTCGCCCCTTGTCGACGTCAGGAAAAGGAACTCGCACAGAAGTTCCCAAAGAAGCAGTGGAAAATTCTTTTTTCCGAATTCATTTTCATTTTTTTGGCTTGTATTTCCAGATTGATTTTAGAATTTAATTTACCTTCAATAGCATTTTCAATTTTGAAACAAAGGGTGCACTAAATATCCATTTCATCATCTTTACTAGCATGGCTGCAGAAGAAATGAATTTTTTGCATGCAAGTGCATCACTCGTTTCTTTTAAACACACACAACGGGTATCAGAAACGGGAATCTCTTCGGTAAGCATGTCTTCATCATGTTGGTTTAATCCACTATCGACGAATCTCATCCATGTTTTTGAAACAGGCTCTTTTTCTTGCATAATCTGATTAGTTTCACCTTTTTCCATTGTTTGGACGATTTCTATTACTTTTCTATCTGCTCCTCTGTATTTGTCTTTTAAAACATCTTCGGGTAGAACAGACGTTGTAAGCCCTACTTTAGGTTTGCAGCCAAAGAGAGCTTATGGTGTTCTTTTGATTCCAGAATAAGCTCTATTTTTCATAAATTGAACGAAACGCAGTCCTTCACTCCAGCGGTCAGATTTGTTGTCCTGCATCCAAGTACAGAGCATATTTTCGATATCTTGATTAGCTCTTTCGACACTACTCTGGCTTTGTGGCAAGTTCATAGTGCATAGAGTGAATTGTGATGTCGCATATTGTTGTTTTAAAATTCCCTCAGAAGGTCCAAGTCGGTAGAAACCATCCTCTGTCACACTCATTACAACTGCCAATCACCTCGCCCCTTGTCGACGTCAGGAAAAGGAACTCGCACAGAAGTTCCCAAAGAAGCAGTGGAAAATTCTTTTTTCCGAATTCATTTTCATTTTTTTGGCTTGTATTTCCAGATTGATTTTAGAATTTATTTTACCTTCAATAGCATTTTCAATTTTGAAACAAAGGGTGCACTAAATATCCATTTCATCATCTTTACTAGCATGGCTGCAGAAGAAATGAATTTTTTGACGACACTTTTTGCATGCAAGTGCATCACTCGTTTCTTTTAAACACACACAACGGGTATCAGAAACGGGAATCTCTTCGGTAAGCATGTCTTATCATGTTGGTTTAATCCACTATCGACGAATCTCATCCATGTTTTTGAAACAGGCTCTTTTTCTTGCATAATCTGATTAGTTTCACCTTTTTCCATTGTTTGGACGATTTCTATTACTTTTCTATCTGCTCCTCTGTATTTGTCTTTTAAAACATCTTCGGGTAGAACAGACGTTGTAAGCCCTACTTTAGGTTTGCAGCCAAAGAGAGCTTATGGTGTTCTTTTGATTCCAGAATAAGCTCTATTTTTCATAAATTGAACGAAACGCAGTCCTTCACTCCAGCGGTCAGATTTGTTGTCCTGCATCCAAGTACAGAGCATATTTTCGATATCTTGATTAGCTCTTTCGACACTACTCTGGCTTTGTGGCAAGTTCATAGTGCATAGAGTGAATTGTGATGTCGCATATTGTTGTTTTAAAATTCCCTCAGAAGGTCCAATTCGGTAGAAACCATCCTCTGTCACACTCATTACAACTGCCAATCACCTCGCCCCTTGTCGACGTCAGGAGAAGGAACTCGCACAGAAGTTCCCAAAGAAGCAGTGGAAAATTCTTTTTTCCGAATTCATTTTCATTTTTTTGGCTTGTATTTCCAGATTGATTTTAGAATTTATTTTACCTTCAATAGCATTTTCAATTTTGAAACAAAGGGTGCACTAAATATCCATTTCATCATCTTTACTAGCATGGCTGCAGAAGAAATGAATTTTTTGACGACACTTTTTGCATGCAAGTGCATCACTCGTTTCTTTTAAACACACACAACGGGTATCAGAAACGGGAATCTCTTCGGTAAGCATGTCTTTATCATGTTGGTTTAATCCACTATCGACGAATCTCATCCATGTTTTTGAAACAGGCTCTTTTTCTTGCATAATCTGATTAGTTTCACCTTTTTCCATTGTTTGGACGATTTCTATTACTTTTCTATCTGCTCCTCTGTATTTGTCTTTTAAAACATCTTCGGGTAGAACAGACGTTGTAAGCCCTACTTTAGGTTTGCAGCCAAAGAGAGCTTATGGTGTTCTTTTGATTCCAGAATAAGCTCTATTTTTCATAAATTGAACGAAACGCAGTCCTTCACTCCAGCGGTCAGATTTGTTGTCCTGCATCCAAGTACAGAGCATATTTTCGATATCTTGATTAGCTCTTTCGACACTACTCTGGCTTTGTGGCAAGTTCATAGTGCATAGAGTGAATTGTGATGTCGCATATTGTTGTTTTAAAATTCCCTCAGAAGGTCCAATTCGGTAGAAACCATCCTCTGTCACACTCATTACAACTGCCAATCACCTCGCCCCTTGTCGACGTCAGGAAAAGGAACTCGCACAGAAGTTCCCAAAGAAGCAGTGGAAAATTCTTTTTTCCGAATTCATTTTCATTTTTTTGGCTTGTATTTCCAGATTGATTTTAGAATTTATTTTACCTTCAATAGCATTTTCAATTTTGAAACAAAGGGTGCACTAAATATCCATTTCATCATCTTTACTAGCATGGCTGCAGAAGAAATGAATTTTTTGACGACACTTTTTGCATGCAAGTGCATCACTCGTTTCTTTTAAACACACACAACGGGTATCAGAAACGGGAATCTCTTCGGTAAGCATGTCTTCATCATGTTGGTTTAATCCACTATCGACGAATCTCATCCATGTTTTTGAAACAGGCTCTTTTTCTTGCATAATCTGATTAGTTTCACCTTTTTCCATTGTTTGGACGATTTCTATTACTTTTCTATCTGCTCCTCTGTATTTGTCTTTTAAAACATCTTCGGGTAGAACAGACGTTGTAAGCCCTACTTTAGGTTTGCAGCCAAAGAGAGCTTATGGTGTTCTTTTGATTCCAGAATAAGCTCTATTTTTCATAAATTGAACGAAACGCAGTCCTTCACTCCAGCGGTCAGATTTGTTGTCCTGCATCCAAGTACAGAGCATATTTTCGATATCTTGATTAGCTCTTTCGACACTACTCTGGTTTTGTGGCAAGTTCATAGTGCATAGAGTGAATTGTGATGTCGCATATTGTTGTTTTAAAATTCCCTCAGAAGGTCCAATTCGGTAGAAACCATCCTCTGTCACACTCATTACAACTGCCAATCACCTCGCCCCTTGTCGACGTCAGGAAAAGGAACTCGCACAGAAGTTCCCAAAGAAGCAGTGGAAAATTCTTTTTTCCGAATTCATTTTCATTTTTTTGGCTTGTATTTCCAGATTGATTTTAGAATTTATTTTACCTTCAATAGCATTTTCAATTTTGAAACAAAGGGTGCACTAAATATCCATTTCATCATCTTTACTAGCATGGCTGCAGAAGAAATGAATTTTTTGACGACACTTTTTGCATGCAAGTGCATCACTCGTTTCTTTTAAACACACACAACGGGTATCAGAAACGGGAATCTCTTCGGTAAACATGTCTTTATCATGTTGGTTTAATCCACTATCGACGAATCTCATCCATGTTTTTGAAACAGGCTCTTTTTCTTGCATAATCTGATTATTTTCACCTTTTTCCATTGTTTGGACGATTTCTATTACTTTTCTATCTGCTCCTCTGTATTTGTCTTTTAAAACATCTTCGGGTAGAACAGACGTTGTAAGCCCTACTTTAGGTTTTCAGCCAAAGAGAGCTTATGGTGTTCTTTTGATTCCAGAATAAGCTCTATTTTTCATAAATTGAACGAAACGCAGTCCTTCACTCCAGCGGTCAGATTTGTTGTCCTGCATCCAAGTACAGAGCATATTTTCGATATCTTGATTAGCTCTTTCGACACTACTCTGGCTTTGTGGCAAGTTCATAGTGCATAGAGTGAATTGTGATGTCGCATATTGTTGTTTTAAAATTCCCTCAGAAGGTCCAAGTCGGTAGAAACCATCCTCTGTCACACTCATTACAACTGCCAATCACCTCGCCCCTTGTCGACGTCAGGAAAAGGAACTCGCACAGAAGTTCCCAAAGAAGCAGTGGAAAATTCTTTTTTCCGAATTCATTTTCATTTTTTTGGCTTGTATTTCCAGATTGATTTTAGAATTTATTTTACCTTCAATAGCATTTTCAATTTTGAAACAAAGGGTGCACTAAATATCCATTTCATCATCTTTACTAGCATGGCTGCAGAAGAAATGAATTTTTTGACGACACTTTTTGCATGCAAGTGCATCACTCGTTTCTTTTAAACACACACAACGGGTATCAGAAACGGGAATCTCTTCGGTAAGCATGTCTTCATCATGTTGGTTTAATCCACTATCGACGAATCTCATCCATGTTTTTGAAACAGGCTCTTTTTCTTGCATAATCTGATTAGTTTCACCTTTTTCCATTGTTTGGACGATTTCTATTACTTTTCTATCTGCTCCTCTGTATTTGTCTTTTAAAACATCTTCGGGTAGAACAGACGTTGTAAGCCCTACTTTAGGTTTGCAGCCAAAGAGAGCTTATGGTGTTCTTTTGATTCCAGAATAAGCTCTATTTTTCATAAATTGAACGAAACGCAGTCCTTCACTCCAGCGGTCAGATTTGTTGTCCTGCATCCAAGTACAGAGCATATTTTCGATATCTTGATTAGCTCTTTCGACACTACTCTGGCTTTGTGGCAAGTTCATAGTGCATAGAGTGAATTGTGATGTCGCATATTGTTGTTTTAAAATTCCCTCAGAAGGTCCAATTCGGTAGAAACCATCCTCTGTCACACTCATTACAACTGCCAATCACCTCGCCCCTTGTCGACGTCAGGAGAAGGAACTCGCACAGAAGTTCCCAAAGAAGCAGTGGAAAATTCTTTTTTCCGAATTCATTTTCATTTTTTTGGCTTGTATTTCCAGATTGATTTTAGAATTTATTTTACCTTCAATAGCATTTTCAATTTTGAAACAAAGGGTGCACTAAATATCCATTTCATCATCTTTACTAGCATGGCTGCAGAAGAAATGAATTTTTTGACGACACTTTTTGCATGCAAGTGCATCACTCGTTTCTTTTAAACACACACAACGGGTATCAGAAACGGGAATCTCTTCGGTAAGCATGTCTTTATCATGTTGGTTTAATCCACTATCGACGAATCTCATCCATGTTTTTGAAACAGGCTCTTTTTCTTGCATAATCTGATTAGTTTCACCTTTTTCCATTGTTTGGACGATTTCTATTACTTTTCTATCTGCTCCTCTGTATTTGTCTTTTAAAACATCTTCGGGTAGAACAGACGTTGTAAGCCCTACTTTAGGTTTGCAGCCAAAGAGAGCTTATGGTGTTCTTTTGATTCCAGAATAAGCTCTATTTTTCATAAATTGAACGAAACGCAGTCCTTCACTCCAGCGGTCAGATTTGTTGTCCTGCATCCAAGTACAGAGCATATTTTCGATATCTTGATTAGCTCTTTCGACACTACTCTGGCTTTGTGGCAAGTTCATAGTGCATAGAGTGAATTGTGATGTCGCATATTGTTGTTTTAAAATTCCCTCAGAAGGTCCAATTCGGTAGAAACCATCCTCTGTCACACTCATTACAACTGCCAATCACCTCGCCCCTTGTCGACGTCAGGAAAAGGAACTCGCACAGAAGTTCCCAAAGAAGCAGTGGAAAATTCTTTTTTCCGAATTCATTTTCATTTTTTTGGCTTGTATTTCCAGATTGATTTTAGAATTTATTTTACCTTCAATAGCATTTTCAATTTTGAAACAAAGGGTGCACTAAATATCCATTTCATCATCTTTACTAGCATGGCTGCAGAAGAAATGAATTTTTTGACGACACTTTTTGCATGCAAGTGCATCACTCGTTTCTTTTAAACACACACAACGGGTATCAGAAACGGGAATCTCTTCGGTAAGCATGTCTTTATCATGTTGGTTTAATCCACTATCGACGAATCTCATCCATGTTTTTGAAACAGGCTCTTTTTCTTGCATAATCTGATTAGTTTCACCTTTTTCCATTGTTTGGACGATTTCTATTACTTTTCTATCTGCTCCTCTGTATTTGTCTTTTAAAACATCTTCGGGTAGAACAGACGTTGTAAGCCCTACTTTAGGTTTTCAGCCAAAGAGAGCTTATGGTGTTCTTTTGATTCCAGAATAAGCTCTATTTTTCATAAATTGAACGAAACGCAGTCCTTCACTCCAGCGGTCAGATTTGTTGTCCTGCATCCAAGTACAGAGCATATTTTCGATATCTTGATTAGCTCTTTCGACACTACTCTGGCTTTGTGGCAAGTTCATAGTGCATAGAGTGAATTGTGATGTCGCATATTGTTGTTTTAAAATTCCCTCAGAAGGTCCAAGTCGGTAGAAACCATCCTCTGTCACACTCATTACAACTGCCAATCACCTCGCCCCTTGTCGACGTCAGGAAAAGGAACTCGCACAGAAGTTCCCAAAGAAGCAGTGGAAAATTCTTTTTTCCGAATTCATTTTCATTTTTTTGGCTTGTATTTCCAGATTGATTTTAGAATTTATTTTACCTTCAATAGCATTTTCAATTTTGAAACAAAGGGTGCACTAAATATCCATTTCATCATCTTTACTAGCATGGCTGCAGAAGAAATGAATTTTTTGACGACACTTTTTGCATGCAAGTGCATCACTCGTTTCTTTTAAACACACACAACGGGTATCAGAAACGGGAATCTCTTCGGTAAACATGTCTTTATCATGTTGGTTTAATCCACTATCGACGAATCTCATCCATGTTTTTGAAACAGGCTCTTTTTCTTGCATAATCTGATTAGTTTCACCTTTTTCCATTGTTTGGACGATTTCTATTACTTTTCTATCTGCTCCTCTGTATTTGTCTTTTAAAACATCTTCGGGTAGAACAGACGTTGTAAGCCCTACTTTAGGTTTGCAGCCAAAGAGAGCTTATGGTGTTCTTTTGATTCCAGAATAAGCTCTATTTTTCATAAATTGAACGAAACGCAGTCCTTCACTCCAGCGGTCAGATTTGTTGTCCTGCATCCAAGTACAGAGCATATTTTCGATATCTTGATTAGCTCTTTCGACACTACTCTGGCTTTGTGGCAAGTTCATAGTGCATAGAGTGAATTGTGATGTCGCATATTGTTGTTTTAAAATTCCCTCAGAAGGTCCAAGTCGGTAGAAACCATCCTCTGTCACACTCATTACAACTGCCAATCACCTCGCCCCTTGTCGACGTCAGGAAAAGGAACTCGCACAGAAGTTCCCAAAGAAGCAGTGGAAAATTCTTTTTTCCGAATTCATTTTCATTTTTTTGGCTTGTATTTCCAGATTGATTTTAGAATTTATTTTACCTTCAATAGCATTTTCAATTTTGAAACAAAGGGTGCACTAAATATCCATTTCATCATCTTTACTAGCATGGCTGCAGAAGAAATGAATTTTTTGACGACACTTTTTGCATGCAAGTGCATCACTCGTTTCTTTTAAACACACACAACGGGTATCAGAAACGGGAATCTCTTCGGTAAACATGTCTTTATCATGTTGGTTTAATCCACTATCGACGAATCTCATCCATGTTTTTGAAACAGGCTCTTTTTCTTGCATAATCTGATTAGTTTCACCTTTTTCCATTGTTTGGACGATTTCTATTACTTTTCTATCTGCTCCTCTGTATTTGTCTTTTAAAACATCTTCGGGTAGAACAGACGTTGTAAGCCCTACTTTAGGTTTGCAGCCAAAGAGAGCTTATGGTGTTCTTTTGATTCCAGAATAAGCTCTATTTTTCATAAATTGAACGAAACGCAGTCCTTCACTCCAGCGGTCAGATTTGTTGTCCTGCATCCAAGTACAGAGCATATTTTCGATATCTTGATTAGCTCTTTCGACACTACTCTGGCTTTGTGGCAAGTTCATAGTGCATAGAGTGAATTGTGATGTCGCATATTGTTGTTTTAAAATTCCCTCAGAAGGTCCAATTCGGTAGAAACCATCCTCTGTCACACTCATTACAACTGCCAATCACCTCGCCCCTTGTCGACGTCAGGAGAAGGAACTCGCACAGAAGTTCCCAAAGAAGCAGTGGAAAATTCTTTTTTCCGAATTCATTTTCATTTTTTTGGCTTGTATTTCCAGATTGATTTTAGAATTTATTTTACCTTCAATAGCATTTTCAATTTTGAAACAAAGGGTGCACTAAATATCCATTTCATCATCTTTACTAGCATGGCTGCAGAAGAAATGAATTTTTTGACGACACTTTTTGCATGCAAGTGCATCACTCGTTTCTTTTAAACACACACAACGGGTATCAGAAACGGGAATCTCTTCGGTAAGCATGTCTTTATCATGTTGGTTTAATCCACTATCGACGAATCTCATCCATGTTTTTGAAACAGGCTCTTTTTCTTGCATAATCTGATTAGTTTCACCTTTTTCCATTGTTTGGACGATTTCTATTACTTTTCTATCTGCTCCTCTGTATTTGTCTTTTAAAACATCTTCGGGTAGAACAGACGTTGTAAGCCCTACTTTAGGTTTTCAGCCAAAGAGAGCTTATGGTGTTCTTTTGATTCCAGAATAAGCTCTATTTTTCATAAATTGAACGAAACGCAGTCCTTCACTCCAGCGGTCAGATTTGTTGTCCTGCATCCAAGTACAGAGCATATTTTCGATATCTTGATTAGCTCTTTCGACACTACTCTGGCTTTGTGGCAAGTTCATAGTGCATAGAGTGAATTGTGATGTCGCATATTGTTGTTTTAAAATTCCCTCAGAAGGTCCAATTCGGTAGAAACCATCCTCTGTCACACTCATTACAACTGCCAATCACCTCGCCCCTTGTCGACGTCAGGAAAAGGAACTCGCACAGAAGTTCCCAAAGAAGCAGTGGAAAATTCTTTTTTCCGAATTCATTTTCATTTTTTTGGCTTGTATTTCCAGATTGATTTTAGAATTTATTTTACCTTCAATAGCATTTTCAATTTTGAAACAAAGGGTGCACTAAATATCCATTTCATCATCTTTACTAGCATGGCTGCAGAAGAAATGAATTTTTTGACGACACTTTTTGCATGCAAGTGCATCACTCGTTTCTTTTAAACACACACAACGGGTATCAGAAACGGGAATCTCTTCGGTAAGCATGTCTTTATCATGTTGGTTTAATCCACTATCGACGAATCTCATCCATGTTTTTGAAACAGGCTCTTTTTCTTGCATAATCTGATTAGTTTCACCTTTTTCCATTGTTTGGACGATTTCTATTACTTTTCTATCTGCTCCTCTGTATTTGTCTTTTAAAACATCTTCGGGTAGAACAGACGTTGTAAGCCCTACTTTAGGTTTGCAGCCAAAGAGAGCTTATGGTGTTCTTTTGATTCCAGAATAAGCTCTATTTTTCATAAATTGAACGAAACGCAGTCCTTCACTCCAGCGGTCAGATTTGTTGTCCTGCATCCAAGTACAGAGCATATTTTCGATATCTTGATTAGCTCTTTCGACACTACTCTGGCTTTGTGGCAAGTTCATAGTGCATAGAGTGAATTGTGATGTCGCATATTGTTGTTTTAAAATTCCCTCAGAAGGTCCAAGTCGGTAGAAACCATCCTCTGTCACACTCATTACAACTGCCAATCACCTCGCCCCTTGTCGACGTCAAGAATAGAAACTCGCACAGAATGGACGATCTTCAGTGCTGGCCAAAACTTCTTCAATCTGGTCACCACATTGTTGGCAAATTACCTACCATTGTCAGACTGTAATATAGATGGCGCTCCAAGCAACGAGAATATGTCCACTAGGTTGTAGGCTATTTCTTCAGCTCTCTTTGACGTTAGAGACTTGAGAATCACAAATTTTGTGAGATGAGATTCGAACACCTTAATAAATTTGTATTCTCTATCTGGCTGAGATTGAAAGTCAATAAGATCTGCCTGATAACGGGAATTAAATTCGGAATATATCATAGGTTTCACAACAGTGCCCTTTTTAATTCCTTTCTGTTTTTTTGGCAAGGTTCACAAAGGTGGATATACAGTTCAGTATCATGACGTGTAAGTTTTTGTATTTGGTTGAAAGTTCTTTCAACATTCTATCACGTCCTCCGTGTCCAATAGCCAAATGAGCTTCATGAAGTATACGACAGATAACTCAGAGTCCGTGACGTAATACTGTATAGTGCTGACGCCTTCCTTAACAAGATAAATGAGTTTCCTTTTGTTTTCCACAATCATCACATCATAGCGATTCAGCCACCAATAGTCCCTGGGTTCCTTCTTAGTAGTCATTTTGGCTTTTTGTACATCATTTATTAACTTCTGGTAAGTAGTTTCGGTTAAGAAAGAACTGCTTTTTTCAGCATTAGCGGCCTTTACACATACGCTCTTTCGCGAGTACTTGGAGCGTATGGGATTGCGCGCTGGAAAACTTGTAGTACGCTCCAACACAGCTTTTCCTTCCTCTCCGACACCTTCAACGTGCACTCAATCGCGCAGAAATGTGGTTTCACGCGAGAAAGAGCGTACGTGTAAAGGGCACTGATGAATCTAATTTCGGACAGTTCATCGTCGAATCATTGTTTCATGTCTATACCTTGTATGCCTCATGTATATGCCTTGCCACGTGATATTCGAAACGAATCGGATATATATTTCATACTTTGCCGGTTTCTCATTTGGCATTCTATAAAATGCCTAGGAAATGTATGAAATATGAATCGTTTCATACATTGCCGGCTACTTTTAGGCATTATATACAATGCCTAGGCATTCTATAGAATGCCGGATTTCCTACTTTGATGTAACATATATATATATATATATATATATATATATATATATATATATATATATATATATATATATATATATATATATATATATATATATATATATATATATAGAGAGAGAGAGAGAGAGAGAGAGAGAGAGAGATAAAGGAAGAAGTCCAGACATATTGATGTATCAATGCCCAGCAAAAACTATTGAAGATACCTTTTTCAAAGTTTAGGAGCTTATTACTTTTGTGGTGAAGGCGTTATTTAAGAAGCGATTTTTCAAAATTCACCCCCCAAGGGGAGGTAGGGGCAAAAGGTGTTTTTTTACATATCCCTTCATATCTCAAAAAAGAAAATTGATATCCATAAGATTCTTGCTTTAAAATGTAAGAAAATGAATACCTAAAAATATATTTCAGGAATTTTCAAAATCTGGCACCCAAGGGTGGAGGGGGGCTAAAAGTGTTTTTACGTGTTTAGACTATATATATAAAGGAATCAACGCCCAGCGAAAACTAATAGAGATACAGATATCAAATTTTAGGAGCATATTACTTTTGTTCTGAAGGCGTCATTTAAGAAGCGATTTTTCAAAATTCCCCCCCCCCCAGTTGGGGAGGGGCCAAAATGTGTTTTTTACATATTCCTGCATATGTGAAAGAAGAAAATTGATATCCATAAGATTCTTGCTTTAAAATGTAAGAAACATTAATACCTAAAAACAAATTTCAGGATTTTTCAAAATTCGATCCCCAAGTAGGGGAGGGGGCTAAACGTGTTTTTACGTGTTTTATCTATATATATAAATGAATCAACGCCCAGCAAAAACTATTGGAGATACATATATCAAATTTTAGGATCTTATTACTTTTGTACTGAAGGCGTCATTTAAGAAGCGATTTTTCAAAATTCACCCCCCAAGGGGAGAGGGGCAAAATGTGTTTTTCCCATATTCACTCATATCTCAAAGAAATAAAACAGATATCCATAAGATTCTTGCTTTAAAATGTAAGGAACTTGATTATCTAAAATCGTTTTCAGGATTTTTCAAAATTCGGTCCCAAGGGGGGGGGGAGAGGGGGCTAAACGTGTTTTTCATATATACCTTCATATCTGAAAGTAGGAAACGGATATCCATAAGATTCTTGCTTTAAAATGAATGGAAGGCGATTACCGACAAATCAATTTCAGGATTTTTCAAAATTCGCCACCCAAGGGGGGAGGGGGCAAAACATAATTTTTACCTATTTCTTCATATCTCAAGCAAGGAAATTGATGTCCATAAGATTCTTGCTTTTAAATTTAAGGAACATGATTATCTAAAAACCAATTTCAGGATTTTTTTAAATTCGACCGGGGAGGGGGGTCTAAACGTGTTTTTACGTGTTTTTCACATATGCCTTTATATCTCAAAGTAGGAAACGGATACCCATAAGATTCTAGCTTTAAAATGAAAGGAAGACGAATACCTAAAAATCAGTTTCAGAATTTTTCAAAATTCACCCCCCAAGGAGGGGAGGGGGAGCAAAACGTGGTTTTTACATATTCCTTCATATATCAAAGAAGGAAATTGATATCCATAAGTTTCTTGATTTAAAATGAAAGGAATTATAATATGCTGATGGGATGCTGATCAGTCGAGATCATCCACTGGTCGAGGGGTATCGATTGGCATAAAATCAAATATACATATCTTACAAGTCAGCTTTCTTCCGGGTACACCCGTGCAACGCCGGGTATATAAAGCTAGTATATATATATATATATATATATATATATATATATATATATATATATATATATATATATATATATATATATATATATATATATATATATATATATATTGTCATGGGTAAAAGTGACATTGTAGAGAGTAGAAAAGGATAATGAATGAGCCCGTGAATAGGTCAGAAGGTGAAGCAAGCTGGGAAAATAATAATCCATAGAAAGTGACTTAAAAGGGTACCGTGACTTAAAAAACGAAGATTTTCTGATTGAAAGAATGGACGGATGTATTGAAACATTTATTTAATGCAAAGTGTAGAATGCTGTGTTAAGTCAAATGTATAGGGAAAGTGCCAATGAATAGAAAAGTGTGATGAAAATATATGTGGACGATAAATATGAAACTAACTAGATAATGGCATATTATATTGATAGTTGATTTGTGGATAATTAGTAATGAGAATTTAAAGAAGTGATAAGTAATTGTTGTGAATATATATGTGCATTTTGGGGGATTGAATATGATAAATATTGAGGAGTGTTATATATATGTGGATATTGATAGTTGATTAGTAATGAGAATTTAAAGAAGTAATAAGTAATTGTTGTGAATATATATGTGCATTTTGGGGGATTGAATATGATAAATATTGTGGAGTGTTATATATATGTTGTATTAAGTGAATGTGATAAGTATTGATATCAAAGTGTTAAAATAGTAGGATATATTCATGTAAATCGTTCAGATTAACATTGCAACGATAAGGTAACCGAATAAGAATAAAGTAGAATATAAAGGGAAATTGTGAAATCAAAAGTGGCTAGGCGTAGACAAAATACGGAAGAAAGGGAGGTTATATTAAAAAGGGGAGTAGAAATACCTGCTCCACAGAATGAGAGGATCGAATATGTATCCATGATTTCTTTACTACCCGAGATACAGGGAGCGGAAAACGAGGATTTAGAACATATGTTTGGACAAGCGAGAATGGTGGCTAGGTTGGCAAATTGGTCGGATAGGCAATTAGCAATGTTGTTAAAAACTAAATTTAAAGGAAAGACATACGAGTACTGGACGAAATGTCGAGTTTTACGGGATACAGAAAATATTCAAAAAATGGAGAGAATTTTATGCGATAGATTTAAAGTAACCAGTTCAATGTTGCAAAAGCAGTAAGCATTTCATAATACTAGGCATACGCCGGATAAATCTATTTCAGAACTTGCACTAGAAATTGAAAACCTTGCGCTAGACTTCTTAGGAATTGACTTCGCGAAAATGAATTGTTAAATAAGTTAATGTTGTCAAAATTCTTACAAACAATCAGAGGAGACGTAAAGAAAGAACTAGTGAAAGAGAATATACAGGATTTTAGAAGGGCAGTGCAACGCGCAAAATAAATAAATGGGTTATTACAAGCAGAATATGAAGATATTGAGTTAACCATTAATAAATTATCAATTAGTGAAGAGAATGCGGAAAACGCGAGACTGAGGGAACGAATTAAGGCATTAGAAAGCCAGATAGGAGAAAAAACGGAAGAGGACAAATTTTGCGTTGCATGTGAAAAGCGGGGACATTAAATAGGGCAGTGTTTTGTATTCCGACGATTCAAAGATAATAGAGAGGTTAGAGCGAGTTCAGGAGGGAACGGCGCAAAACACAATGAATATAGAGATATTAATTTTAGGTCGCGGAATCATAGTGAAGGAAATATTAGAGAAAGGAACGATCAGTATAGGTCACATCCAGATAGAGGCAATATTAATGGAATGTATAACAATAATACAAGAGGCAATGAAGGGGAAGAGGTAATTTCAATGCGAGAAATAATTTCAACGATAGGGGTAATTTTAACCAAAGACGGTTAAACTAAAATGGGAACTTCCGAGATGCGAAAGAATAAAGTATGATGCCCATAATATGAGGTTCCCGAATAATAAACAAATGAGTAGGGCATATGATACAACAAGAAAAAATCGACATCAGGTAACGAATGATAGATATAGATATAGAACGGACAATATAAGTTATAATAAAGCAAATAGGAAACAAAAGAGTAATAGGGTTGACCGAAAACAGGATATAAGCAGGTATGGTAGTAAATATGGAAACGAAAGAAGGCAACCAGTAATGAAACCAGACAGCATCGCGGAAATTAGAATAATGGCAGGAGACATAAGAAACATAAATGCGCTGCCGACAATTAAAGTAAATTTTCAAACATGAGACAATAGCATTGGTTGATTTTGGGGCCGCGATATCGATGTTAAATTCCGTATTTTTGAGAAAATAAAGCAAACACAGAAAGTTAATTACATATCACGCCAAGTGAAAATACTATCAGTATCAGAACACGAAATTGACTATTCCAAATGTGTCGAATTGACATTACAAATAGGTGAACACAAATTTAAACACGCGGTATTTATTACAAGTGCGATGGCGAACACAACATTTAAAATGATATTAGGGATAGATTTTTTTGGTCAAATATAGGATGATACTAAATCCTGCAGAGAATAAGATACTATGGGAAGGTAAGAGAATTAAATTATTGCCCAGGGAAGAAGAGCGAAGAAATCAAATACCAGTGGTAGACGAAGGACAGGAAAATACAGTGAACTTCATAAAGAACCCAGATGAAATGGTAGCAAAAACGATCTCGAAATTAATATTAAAGCCGGGAGAAGCTAGGGTAGTAAATCTGCGGATTAATAAAATTTGTCCACAAGAAAAGACAGTCAAATTCCAGAAATTTGCAAATATAAAGGCGCATGATGAAAATACATTACATATCGTACAAAATAATGAGATTAAAACAATTTTTGTTAACTCAACGGAGGAAACTATCCATTATAATAAGGGACAGAAAATAGGTGCGGTAATTCAATTTCAGGAGGAAACACAGCAGATATCCATAGAAAAAGGATATGTTAATAATGTCAAGTTAAGGGAGGAAATGAGAGAGTTACGCGAAAAGGAATTTGATGAAAAAGATTTCGATTTAAATCATTTAGTGGCAGGTGAGCGAAAAGAGATGAAACTATTTTTAAAACGTAACTATAGGGTGTTTTCGAAAACATATCACACATTAGGATCAACAACAGCACAGGTGCCACAATTGGAGTTTCTACACCTATACCCGATACAACAAAGAGAATACCCTATCCCGAAGAATATATTGCTAACAATGGAACGGGAGATAAAACGACCTGCTACAGGCGGACATTATTCAGCCGTCAACATCAAACTATGCGTTTCCCATTATCATGGTAAAAAAAGAAAGGGGAACCAGGGAAAGAAAATATCGTTTGGCTGTAGACTTTCGGCTACTAAATAATATAACTCAATTATACAAGGTGTCCGTTCCAAAAATTAAAGACTTACTACAAGAGATCAGTGGATATGCGTGCTATACGACTATGGATTTAAAACCGGCATTTTTGCAAATTATGTTACCGCAAGAAAATAGACAAATGTTTTCGGTTCATAAGTCCGATAGGAAATTATACATTTAATAGATACCCTTTTGGTTTTAATAATAGTAGCAGTGTATTTGTGGATGTAATGCAAAAGGTACTCGCCGGTTTAAAAAGCAAGGGAATAATATTTTATATCGACGACATAATCATTGCGGGTAATAATCAAGAGGACGTAAAAGACAAAATGCAATTAGTATTCGACAGATTAATACAGAACAATTTAACGTTAGATCCGCGAAAATTACAGATATTCAAAGAAAAAGTGGAAATATTAGGATATGAGGTATCTAAAGAAGGGGTAATTCCGGCAGAAAGAAATGTGCAAAAAATACAGAATTTCCCGACATCAAAAACGGTTAAACTAGTAAAATCATTCCTGGGGATGGCTAATTATTTTCGACATCTGGTTAAAGATTATGCCAAGAAATCAAAATTACTAGTTGAGCTAACAAAGAAAAATCATAATTTCGAATGGACCGAACAAACCGAACGTGAATTCCAAGAATTGCAAAAAGAAATTGACAGAAGCTGACAAGAGCTGACAATTTTTAAGGCACAGCTAGACAAAAAAATTTATTTAATAACGGATGGTAGCTCGATCGCGTTAGGGGGGTAATTTAGCCCAAGAAAAAGATGGTAAGCTAGTACCGATGGAATACTATTCAAAAAAGTTAAATGACACACAAAACAAATATGCAGCATAGAAGATAGAATTATTAGCGGCTTACGAAGCAATCAAACACTTTCATGAATACATGTACGGGAATAATTTTACATTATTAACGGACGCTATGATCCTAAAAAATAAAATAGATATGGGTAAACATTCGCCATATGTTGCAAGGTGGATCCTCGAGTTACAATGTTATGACTTCGATATAAAACATATAAAAGGGACGGAAAACCCTGCAGATTATTTATCCAGGGAAATCTTTAATATCAATATGACAAAGATAATCGAAAATACGATACCACGATTGCTACAGGGCACAAATTTTGATGCGCAAGTTTTAGCAAAGAAACAACGCGAAGACACACAATTGGTAGAAATAATAAATAATATGCAAAACGGTACCAAAGAAACAAAAAGGATAAACAAACAATATTTTATCGATGGAGACTCACGCATATTAATGGTACGGGACAAAAGTAAACGAAATAAAATAAATCGCGAGGAACCTAAGATGGTGATACCAAAGGCATTAATTGAACAGGTCATGAAAACAGCGCATGCGGTACATCAAGGTAGGGAAAAGACGTTACAAATAGTAAAAAGAAATTATTTCTGGACCAATATGTATAGCGATATAAAAAATTTTGTAGGAGCTTGTAAAGAATGCAAGGAGTATAAAAATAGGGCACTATTAAAACACCCGATAATGCCAATGGATAAAATATCGGAGAATCTGAAGCTGGTGACCATAGATTTAGTAGGTCCTATGCCCAGATCAAAAAGAGGACACAAATATATATTTACAATTATGGATAACCACTCTAGATTTGCTCAAGCATACCCGATAAAAGATATTACTACAAGAACCATTTTGAGAGATCTAACTAAATTTATAACCACATTCGGCATACCGAAACAAATTTGGTCCGATAATGGCACACAGTTTACCAGCGATGAATTTACACAATTTGCAGAACAATTAAGTATAAAATTACGAAAATCTTCAATTTACAGGCCCAACGCCAACGACCGCATTGAAAGATTCCATGCATCTCTAAAAAACGCGTTAGCGGCAACAACGGCCAAAACATTTTCATGGGACGAAATGATCCCATCGATAATATTATATTATAACGGATCAATCAAGTAGATCACGGGGTATTCGCCAGCGGAAATTCAATTTACCAGACAAATGAGATTACCGAGACAAATTAGTACGGACAGGAAGAATTAGAACAGCCAAAGAACCGCGAAGGGTACGCAAAATTCATGGGAGACAAAATCAAGTTTTGCGACGAAATTTTTAAACAGATAAAGCGTAATCAGGAAAGACAAAACCAGAAATACGCAAATGCGAGGCAAAGGGTCAGAGTAGCAGAGACAGAAATTGGAGACTCGGTATATTTAAAAAAACTGACTTATGCGAAAAGCCTAGAACCAAAATTCACGGGACCCTTTACGATTATAAAGAAATTTCGTAATAAAAATGTACTCATTCAGCATCACGAAATCCCGACCCAAATTTTAAAGGTACACGAAGATAAAATACGTATTGTACCAAGGGTAACTGAACAAAAAGGATAAATGGAAAGGTAGATAACAATAGACAACGAGAGTGAATAGCGAGGGGCGTTAGTATAATCTGTGTTATGGTTCGAGGACGAAAAGTGGATTTTGCTCGGTGGCCCAGGTTTGGAAAAGGGAGCGATCTCAGACAGGGTCCTGTCCAGTTCTAAGGATCAGAAAGGAAGAATTAACAATAGGCAGTGAGCTTGAATAGAAAAAAGGGTGACAATGTGTACCCGAAACTGCAATACCTGAAGTTATTGAGGAAACGCGAAGGGAGAAGTAACAATAAGTTAAATAGATAAGGTAGTACACCTAAAAATCGGGATTGTTAGTGTAGATTGAATGATGAATCCAGTACAATCCAGAATGATGAATCCAGATTCCACAAGGAAGCGTTGCAATGTTGATCGGAAGACGAGAAACTAAATTAAAAAAATTGAGAGTAGAATGAGGTAATTACATACATGGATGAGAAGATAATGCACAAAAGGCATGCACGGGGTGATCAATGAAAATGTCACTGTACTGTAATAAAATGAAATGTGTGAAAAGGTGATCTAGATCAAACAAAAACTGGACTGACTTTAGAAATTAAGACTATATGCAGCCACAAAAATTGGCAAGATCACACTCGGACAATGTTGAGAAAAACTTATAGACATTAATGTGGTAATTACTTTAATAATAATTTTTGTGACATGTAAAATGAAATGAAAAGGTGTATGGATATGTTTTATTTCGTACGAAGGTATAGAATCAAGCATGTGATATAATAATGTGAATTGAATTAGTATAGTTATGTTAAATAAGTAAATGTTTTCTTTCTATGATTTAAAATGAATTACAAGATAATGTAAGGTGTATGACTACTGATAATTTAATACTAATCTATGTAATTTAATTTGATTTAGTGTAAGATAAAAAATTGAATGTATGATGTAATAGTGTGAGCTAAAAAGGTATCAGATAAGTTAAGTTAGTGAAATTTCTTTTACGAGCTCATGAAAATGAAAAATGAAATGCAAATGTAGGATAATGTGTATTAATTAGTAAGATGAATCAAAATGACATGAATATGTTAAACAGATAAGATTTTTTTTGTGCTTCAACGTTTAAAAGGAATTGCTAAGATCATGTGAAAGGCATAAATATGTAAGAAAGTAAGATGAAGTGAAATAGTGTGAATATTTTGAATAAGTAAGATTTTGTTCATCTCATTGAAAATGTATTGTAAGTGTATCGTAAGGTATGAATAGATTGGTTAGTAAGTGAATTATAAGTGCCTGAATGTAATAATGCATATAGGTGGAAACAGAGGTATGTAGATATCACTGTGGTGAGTTAAGGCAAAAGGCATAGTAAGGGCAATAGAGACGCACACGTACCGATAAAGAATGATAATGAACCAAAGAGATACATGAGAAGTACACAGATGAGTAAGAGGGCGAAATGAAGAAACAAAAAGAAATTGATGAATAGATGACGGATGGTAGGAATGAGATACAACTTTTTTTTTAAGGAGGGAGTGGAATGTCACGGGTAAAAGTGACATTCTAGAGAGTAGAAAAGGATAATGAATGAGCCCGTGAATAGGTCAGAAGGTGAAGAGAACTGGGAAAATAATAATCCATAGAAAGGAGAATATTGAAAGGAGAATATTGATAAAAATAGATCGTTACGGTTTGAAAAGAAATACCATGAAGAAATGCCAGACGAGTAAGGTGGAACGAAGCAAGTATGAGATGAAAAGAGATGACAGATAGGAAACGGTCAAGAAGAAGAATAGGTCTGTAAGAAGGGAGAGAGCGGTAGAGATCAAATACGACCCCCCGGAAGAGGTGCGGTAATGAGATGGGAAGGAATGCTCTAGCAGGGCGGAGTGGAAACTCCCCAAAGAAAATAGGGGTCCAATCAAGAAAATATAGGAGGAGTTAGAGGCATAGGAGACAGATATAAAATAAGCGGGATAAAGATTACACAGGCAGAGAGAGAGAAAGAGGTTTTGTTTGCCTAGGAAAGATGCTAGAAGGTAAGTAGAGACAGCCATTCCCCGACGAACGAAAGAGAGAGGCCAGACCGAGTGACCCAGCGAACGTGTACGTAAACCTGAATTGGTGAGCCCTGCTATGCGAAGAGTGACTTGACCCGACGGATGACAAAGAGAGTCCCAAGAACTAGCCGCCAGCCGAACGAGTGAATAAACGCACCCAGGGGATTTAACGAAGGACGTCCGCCAGCAGTTAACGGATATACCCCCCACCTATGCTATTACTGTGTGAAGTTCAGCAGGATTCCTGACGCGTGTCCAGGTCTACGAATGCAGCGTCAATAAAGGTACGTGTGACAGTTGTTCATTGATCCTGTACTTATGTGTGCCTAGTTGAACTCATCCAGTATATAGATAATTAATACCTCAGAGAAATCCACTTGTAGTATTATAAAAAATTAGAAGACTTAAAATAAGGTTGTTAGGACAGTAATCGTGTCATATATTGTAATGTATTTATGTATGTTAATAATTTCAATAAATCTATCCATTTGCAATTTCAATCAGGTAATTAGATTATTTTATTCATAAAAACACAACACAATTAAAGAAGACGGCATTAATCAGGTAGTATGGTAAATGATTTATATATGTATATTGGCTATACACCCCAAATTTAGCTACCTCGATAGTAATCAGTTAATGAATAGAATAAACAATTTAGTTATTGCGGAACATTCTCCAAAACAAATAAACACTCATTATTTATATATATTTATATATATATATATATATATATATATATATATATATATATATATATATATATTTATATATATATATATATATATATATATATATATATATATATATATATATATATATATATATATATATATATATTTATAGTGGCTCCCAAAAGTGTTCGTACATTTACGATTTTCAATTAAATAGTGGTCTATCCATGAATTAAAACAAATATTTCAGAATGGGTATTTAATAATAAGATCTATAATCTATTCTTAACAAAACTACGTGAAATATTTTGAAAATGTTGTAAAACTTTATTTTTAAGAAATCATTAATCAAAAAGTAAAAAAATTTTATCTCACAAAAACATCGTACACAGAAATATTTTCGGATAAATTCATAATTAAATTTATCGTCTGGCGCTTTATTTTGATTTTTGAATTGTGGTGGCATTTAAAATATCGTGTGGCTTTAATTTTTGCTTGCCTACTCCGTAATATTCTATTTATTATTTACAAAATGGCTCGTATCCGTAAAGAAACAACAAACAGCATTCGAAAATTGATTATTTTTCACCATAATAGTGGTAAATCAGTTCGGAATATTGCTAAATTACTTAATTTATACCATTCTACTGTATAGTAAAAACAATTATGATGGAAGAATGGATGAACATTGATACAGAAATTACAAATGAACTAGTGCAATCTATTCTCAGACATTTAAAAGCTGTTGTGGATGCTAAAGGATATCCTACTAAATATTAATTTAACGAAAAATTAGAATATTTACTAATATGTAGAGATTTTTTACAAGTGTACGATGATTTTTGTGAGATAAAGTTTTTGTTACTTCTTGAGTATTGGTTTCTTAAAAGTAAAGTTTTACTATGTTTTTAAAATATTTCATGTAGTTTTGTTAAGAATAGATTATAGATCTTATTATTAAATACCCATTCTGAAATATTCATTTTAATTAATGGATAGACCCCTATTTCATTGAAAATCCTAAGTGTGCGAACACTTTTGTGAGCCACTGTACACATATGTATATAAACAGTGGAACCAAAAATGTTAAACTTGCTTTCATCGGCGAATAAGACATTTGTAAGGTGTACACAAGATTCGATTCACAGGAATCGAACTTTTGAGTGAATGAATTAAAGGAGCTGCTTGGGATATGTTAATTTCGGCATACGCACTTAGTATAAGTCCATGCAGCGTCATTAATGAAAAAGAGTTGTTAGGGTTTTTAAAAAAAATTGTTAAGGTTGAAAAGGTGTTATCCTGCGCTAGTGCTTAGCAGGCCCAAAGTTTACGTGGCAGTACTGCTGATTTGACTCTCTGCTGGGTTGTGAGTATTGAAAATATATTGTTCTTGAAAGCTGTATTTATATATTCCGTACAAGTAGTACGTATGCTTATTGCTGTAAAAGCCAATTATATATGTGTGCAACGAATTCAATAAACATTGTTTCATGTATAAACTGTGTTTGTATAAAATTCAAATAGAGTGCCACTTCAAATTATATACACCCAAGTCGGGGTAGAAGTGAGCTATATACTCTATACTGGCGCCCGAAAGTTTATATATGTACCCTGGTTGTTCTCGTTACATTTATAACGAACAACATAATTGAAGTTAAACTGTGTACTGTGTACTGTGTGTATTGATAAAATTGTTGCAAGTACTTATATACTATTTGAAAATGAGTGTTGTAGAACAAAACCCTGCTGGAAATTTTCCTCGGGTAATTATGGTTCAGCATTTTGCGCCATTCGAAGCCACCTTCAGTGGCGGCCCCTCGAGCCAATTCCTAAAGAAAATTGAGCATTACTTTCAGCAACAATGCACCCCAGAGGGGGATAAACTTAAAATTGCTCTAGCCACTTTAAGAGGTAGTGCATATCAGTGGTACACGTGTATTAAAAGCAGTAATCTGATTTTTGACTATTTGTCATTCAAGCAACAGTTTCTTAGCGTTTTTCCAAAGACCTTTAATCAAAGTGAAATTGAAGCAGAAATTTATTCGCTAAGACAACGTGAAGGTCAGTCTGCGTTAGATTTTGCTATGGAAAAGATTTCCAAGTGTGAGGAATATTTAGAAGGAATGACGGAAGCGGTAATCTTGAAAATAGTTATCCAACGTTTGAAGCCAAGTGTTTAAGATTTTTTAGATAATCAAACAATTACAAGCTACTTTACCCTCCTTCAAGCTTTAGCTAAACATGACAATAGGCATTTCTTCGCTACCCCCTACCCTCATTCAGGTACGAGAAGTTTTATACACCCGCGCCAAAAATTTTCGCGAGTTTCAAACCAGCAGCAAAACCAGTATCGCAGGTGAAATAATAAAAGCTCACGGCGTTACAATGAAATTAGTGCACTTAAAGTAAATAAT
The DNA here is from genome assembly GCA_907164885.2 of Dolomedes plantarius. Lineage (NCBI taxonomy): Eukaryota > Metazoa > Arthropoda > Arachnida > Araneae > Dolomedidae > Dolomedes > Dolomedes plantarius. The sequence continues at coordinate 143,361,779 of OU015498.1, read as the reverse complement.
ATGCAAGCACCTTACTTGCACTGGCAAGTTGTTTCACATGATATGGTTCAACCTGTTGAAACTGTGTGGTCAAATGTATTAACTTGTCCGAGCAGTATTCATTATTTTGAGAATAGTGAAAGTCAGGGTATTTTTGTGCTTTATAATGAAAGTGAGTCTAGCTGGAATAATGCGGTATTTCCAGTAGAAATTTCTGAAAATAGTGTCGATACTAATGCTAGTGGTTTAGAAAACTAATCTTCTGATACGTGTAAATAATAAAACGTGTAAATAATATAACATAATAAAACTATTCATTCAATAGATATATCTAGTCTCCTATTGATTTAAATTTTAAAAAATTCTGATATTCTATTGATATAATACGTTAAATTTTCTTCCTTTGTTAAACGTCACTCTCGAATTGCTATATTACCTGTTTTAACAAAATTTTGGTCAGCATTAAATGAGCAGAATTTGTCAAAGTGATAAACATATCACCTTTGGGATAATAAAACTATTCCTTCAATAGATATATCAAATATCGGCCTCATATAACTTTAAAATTTTCCTGGACAAACTTTCAAATTATTCAAGTTTTTCCCATACAAACACATAATAATTTTATATACAGACTTATGAACCTTTAAGATGTGTGTCAAATCAAATGAAAATCAAGATTTAAACTATCTAAAGACTCTCGTAAAATGTTTGTAGTAATTTCTATTTCATATTTTAGTAATAATTATATGCATTTAAGTAAAAGCAGAATTTTTTTTACTACTAGAAGTTTCATATCTCAGCGTCACACATATTTCAACATGTTTTAAAGAACTTTTATAACTGGGAAACATAAATTATCGATGATTCCCTCATTGCCAAAAATTTACGAAAACATAATAAGCTTAGGGTATCATCAAATCTATATTTGTGTAAATTTTGCAGTGAAACAAATAATATCAACTTACCGTGTCAACAATTTTCTTTTTATAAAGCTTTGAAGAACAGCAAAGTTTGTGTACTGAAGTACACTGCAGTTTAAACACACTATGCTATCATGTCCCCACATGTGTCGCTTCACTGCCAAGGACACTCGATAGCGAAAACCGAGCCTGGCTCTAGCCGAAACATTATCATTGTAATATCACCGGTCGTTAGGCTAATCTCTTCAATTATGCATGGTTACAATATGTACAAATTTACAGTTCTGCTCTTGTAGTTTAGAAGTGGCTCACTGCCAAACTTAGCAATCTCATGTGTACGCGGCCCACCGCACGCGTCAGATTCCAAAGCCTGCCAGCCAAAAACTCTTCGGGAGCTATTTAACAATACTCGCTCTTTTCAGGTGACTTCTCGTTCACCTGACTCGAGGTCTCCTCTCTTTCAACTGGACATCTCTCACGCCTCTTGATGAACGTTCTTCGACAACAATGTGCTCCCCGTGCGGGTGCCTTCTCGATTTATTTAACTGAAAATGGAGCTGAAAAGGTTGCACCACACCTCCGTAGCACAGAGGAGAATTTGTAGCAAAACCCTGGCCAAAAATATTTTTCATGTTTTTAAAGTTAAAACCATTGCTTTTGACTTTTAACATACTTTGTAATAGTAAATACTCCCTTTTTGTAAAAAAGTTAAATTTTTTTTAAAATTTAAAATTCTTAAATTTTAAAATTTTAAAATTAATTCTGTTTTTTAAATTAGAATTATAAATCAATCTTTATCATATATATATATATATATATATTTACATTTAATAGTTACCAAAGTTTATTAACTATAGGGATCTTAGTTCTCTAGTGATTTCAGAAGCTTATCTTTTTCAATCTGATCCTCCTGGAGTCTGACCTTCGTCATTTTCTTCAAATTAATCTTCTTCATCACTGTTATTTCTTAAAACTTTTTTTTGTCTCAAAGGCTTAAGAAGAAATTAAGTTTTATATGTTAACAAGATTTATACAGATTACATCTATAGTTGTAAGTCATTTTCAAATCATACCCGTCAAGAAATTATCATAAAAATAAAAAAGGGTTCTTTATAAAAAAAAATTCTATATAAAAATGGCAGCTGTTTGCGGAACATTTTTTCTTTGAAATAGACTCTCAATACTATAACCATGACGATTATAATTTTAATTAGGTCCGACAAGCCCCGATACACTTTCATAAAGATTTAAGAAACTCAAATTACAGCTAAATTGATTTAAAAAAGACATTTTTCAAGATTTCAATATTTTTAATATGTTAATAATAAAGCTAATTATTATATATTTTAAAACAAAGCTCGTACCTTGTAAGGTATACACAAGATTCGATTCACAAGAATCGAACTTTTGAGTGAATTAAAGAAGCTGCTTCAGATATGCTAATTTTGGCATATGCGCTTAGTATAAATACCACGCAGCGTCATTAATGAAAAGAAGGGAGTTGATGTTAAGGTTGAAAAAGGTGTTATCCTGCGCTAGTGCTTTACGGGCCAGAAGTTTACGTGGCAGTACTGCTGGTTTGACTTACTGTTCTTGAGTATAAAAATATATTGTCCTTAAAAGCTGTATTTACATTCCGTACAAGTAGTACGCATGCTTATTGCTGTAAAAGCCAATTATATGTGCAATGAATCCAATAAACATTGTTTCATGTATAAATTGTGTTTGTATATAATTCAAATAGAGTGCCACTTCAAATTATATACACCCAAGTCTGGGTAGAAGTGAGCATAGATTCTCTATACTGGCGCCCGAAAATATATATACCCTGGTAGTTAGCGTTACATTTGTAACGAATAACATAATTGAAATTAAAAACTGTGTACTGTGTACTTATATTGATAAAATTGTTGCAAGTACTTATATACTATTTAAAAAATGAGTGTTGTAGAACAAAATCCTGCTGGAAATTTTCCTCGGGTAATTATGGTTCAGCAAATTGCGCCATTCGAAGCCACCTTCAATGGCGGCCCCTCAAGCCAATTCCTAAAGAAAATTGAGCATTACTTTCAGCAACAATGCACCCCAGAGGGGGATAAACTTAAAATTGCTCTAGCCGCTTTAAGAGGTAGTGCATATCAGTGGTACACGTGTATGAAAAGCAGTAATCTGATTTTTGACTATTTGTCATTCAAGCAACAGTTTCTTAGTGTTTTTCCAAAGACCTTTAATCAAAGTGAAATTGAAGCGGAAATTTATTCGCTAAGGCAACGTGAAGGTCAGTCTGCATTAGATTTTGCTATGGAAAAGATTTCCAAGTGTGAGGAATATTTAGAAGAGTTGACGGAAGCGATAATCTTAAAAATAGTTATCCAACGTTTGAAGCCAAGTGTTCAAGATTTTTTAGATAATCAAACAATTACAAGCAAGGTTACCCTCCTTCAAGCTTTAGCTAAATATGACAATAGACATTTCTTCGCTACCCCTCACCGTCATTCAGGTACGAGAAGTTTTATACAGCCGCGCCAAAATTTTTCGCGAGTTTCAAACCAGCAGCGTAAGCAGTACCGCAGGCAAAATAATAGAAGCGCACGGCGTTATAATGAAATTAGTGCACCTAAAGAAAATAATATGCAAGCACCTTACTTGCACTGGCAAGTTGATTCACATGATATGGTTCAACCTGTTGAAACTGTGTGGTCAAATGTATTATTTTGTCCGAGTAGTAATCATTATTTTGAGAATAGTGAAAGTCAGGGTATTTTTGTGGCTTATAAAGAAAGTGAGTCTAGCTGGAATAATGCGGTAATTCCAGTACAAATTTCTGAAAATAGGGCCGATACTAATGCTAGTGGTTTAGAAAATAAATCATCGGACACTTCTATTAATGCTATACCTGATATTATTAATGCTATACCTGATATTATTGATGCTATACCTGATATTTTAGATGATATTCACACATCTGTTAATGAAGGAAATTTAGTAGATGACGAAGTATGCGTTACGGAAGTTAGTGAATACTTATTAGTTGACGACAATAAAAATTCTTTAAACGATAGTAGGAACTCGCTAGGTAATGATGATATTATTTCAAGTTTCCATCCGAATGAGGATGCTGTAGGCCAGGTTGATAATATGGTTTTAAATAAAGTACATGAAAACCATACTGAGAATCAGGATGAAAAGTTGACACAGAGTTATACTGTAGGTAGTTTAGCTGATGCTTCGGAAGTTATAGAGAAAGTTTGCAATAAAACGCACGAGTACGAAAAGCTTAATCTTACTAAAACTGAAGCAGTGTTAAAGAATTTAAATGATAACGATTCTGATGTCGCAAGTTTCAAAGAAACTTTTTTGTCAAAAGAGGATAAAACTAAAGTTAAGGGGGATAAAAAACGTGAAAAAGCGCCTTCAGGTTCCAGCATTAAAACTGCTAATACTGAAGTAATTAAGGCGGTAAACAAGAAGTCGTATAAGCACAAATACGAAAAGCAGAGTCAGGTTGTTGAAAAAATAGAATCTGCATTAAAATTTAATACCGATACAAGCAAAAGTACGAAGAAAAGTAAAGTGTGCACTACAAAACCTCCATCTAAGGATGAACGTGGCACACATAAGGTACACAAGGTTATAAAAAGGAAGAATGACAATTTTAAAGCTCCTTTGCATAAGTACAGGGAACGCAAGATTTCTGCCGCCCAGAAAGGTTGGCCTCCTCCCAAGAGACCTCCTGTCCATCGTCAAGCCGGACCAGCGCCTCAGGACCTACGACCTGCTGCACGAAGGATGCCCACACGGTCAACGAACCCCTTTACTAGGACTGCGACCATCAAGAGAGGTTCCACGGATTGGACAAACTGGTGCAGTGAAGTTGCTGCATTCATGAGGAACAAGTCTTGTATCAACTTTCTTATTCTAACTCCCACCCTTTAATAAAATCGAACCAAATTGGTTTGAAGTTCCCCAGTGTATATACTGTGTAAACATTTTGAGGGGAAGTGGTGAGGCACTGAAAAAAAAACGGTATACTGTTGTTTTATAAATTTTTGAAGGGGACATGTAGTGAAAAAAAATACATACTAACTACAGATAACAAACAACTAACATACTAACTTCGCAAATCATAACACATGTACATTATAAATTGGGGGAGAGCAGATACAGTCAAGAAATGTCATGCTGTGCAATTGTGTTGTCACTTTTAATTAAAATAGATATTTTAGGGCGCAGTTGGCCAGCCCAGTATCCGCAACTCTGCAAATCCACTGTGTAATGGTGTCACCTGGACCCTTCGGGGTTAGTTTTGTAAAATGGTAGTGGCGTTTTTCCCCCACACAACGTGTGGAAGGTTTTTTTGGCTTTGCCACCCATTATGTAAAAAGTCAGACCAGCACGCGTTTTCAATTAGTTAACTGAAGCCGTTCAGACCTCAGTTACCTAATTTTTTTTTTCGAGGGAGGCCAGTGTAAGGTATACACAAGATTCGATTCACAAGAATCGAACTTTTGAGTGAATTAAAGAAGCTGCTTCAGATATGCTAATTTTGGCATACGCGCTTAGTATAAATACCACGCAGCGTCATTAATGAAAAGAAGGGAGTTGTTGTTAAGGTTGAAAAAGGTGTTATCCTGCGCTAGTGCTTTACGGGCCAGAAGTTTACGTGGCAGTACTGCTGGTTTGACTTACTGTTCGTGAGTATAAAAATATATTGTCCTTAAAAGCTGTATTTACATTCCGTACAAGTAGTACGCATGCTTATTGCTGTAAAAGCCAATTATATGTGCAATGAATCCAATAAACATTGTTTCATGTATAAATTGTGTTTGTATATAATTCAAATAGAGTGCCACTTCAAATTATATACACCCAAGTCTGGGTAGAAGTGAGCATAGATTCTCTATAACCTTTTATAACACGTAAACCTGATTTAATTTCAAAACATTAATTCTTAACGCCACAAAAAAATATAGATTTAAACTAACAACAAAGCTGAAACGCAATCAAATGACACGTCCATTCGCAAAGAAATCTGTTCTTCAACTGAGGCTAGAAACTGCTGAGTGTTACTTATGCTGCTGGAAATGATGTGATTCACTCAGCAGTTTGTTACAAATGATAAAATGCACTCTTTACAATTATTGCACAATTTTTGATTTTTACACTTTTGGCCAGGTTTTTGCGTCAAATACTCCACTGTGTGTCGGTTCCTTGTTAACCTTAAAAATATACGACTTCTCTGGAACAGAAAAAAATCATTAACAGGTCTTTCCTTTGGAGTTCAACTGCCGACAAAAATGCTGAACCCTTTTATGTCACACACAAAAAGTTTTTCTTTGCCATACAGTGCTACAAATATAACCTTGGAAGTGGAGGCATTTCCGTCCACCTTTTGTGAAATGTGCTGTCGTCATTACAATACGCTTTATTCTCCAAGGGTACAATTCCTAGAAACATGGTTGAAAATAATAATATTAAATCCTGTAAATTTTCTGTAAAAAATTTCAATTTAATCCAGTTTAAAGTAATTTTGATACGTTCTTAGGTCCAGAAGCCTGACAAACCACGGGATTAAATATTTAGTAACACTTAGAAGCAGCAATTTCAGGTTTCTTGTGCATAACAAAATTGTAAAATTCATTTACATTCCTGTAAAAAGATTTTTTTTTCCAAAAAAGGAATGGGGAGAAAAGGTAGATTTTAAAAGTCTTTATGAAACAACATAAATTTGAAAAATATGATTTTTCAGTGGGCCTTACTCATAAATCGAATTTAGTATTTAATTTTCATTTAGTTTCTGAAGTCCATGCAATTGAGAAAAATAAATGGGCTAAAAAAATGCTGTTGAAAAAATTTGCATAAAAGGAGCTACAACAATATCTTTAAAAGAATTAAAGGTGAAAATGCAAGCGAGGACAAAACATGAAGAATACTATTAAAGTTAAACCAATCAACAAAAGAAACAACGATAGAAAAATATTTTACGAAGAAAAGAAAATAAATAATAATAATAATAATAACCACGAAATTGATCAGTCTACACAAGTGTAACCAGATTGATCAAATCCCATTCTTGCAAAACAAACTTCATTCAGAACAGTTAATGCGGTAACTGATAGATTTTGAATATTTATTTTCTCGAAAAACATCGATTATAAATTTATTAGTTACTAATATAACATTCACAAGCAGCTACTACTCTTTTGAAGGCCTACTATAACACTCGGAACTAATATCGGTTAAGTTTGCTTGTTTGGGGTTTAATGGCACAAGGTCCAGAGAAGACAAGCTGCGCCAAACACATTGTAAAACCTGAAAAAGCATATATATAATGTTACCCTTTTTAGACCAAAAAATCTATTAAAACTATCAAAAAAAATATACAAATGCGGTAAAGTAATAAAAACAGTCAAAATTTTGAACACCATATAAAAACACAGATATAAAGTATAGTGTGAAAGTGATGGATAGCCATACACATGGATAAATGATTCATATTAAAAGGTGAGAAACACAGGAATAACAGAGTAAAGGAAGTAAAAGGTGATAAAAAAATCGAACATAGAAGGTGATAAAAGTCTTGCATAATAAGTGAAACCAGTCATGAAAATAGGTGATAAACACAGCGATATATATATAATAGATAGTAAAACTAGTACAAAGTAACTCATAAAGTGATAAAAGCAGTCAAGTAGTTGATAAAAGAGACCATGAAAGAAATCAACAGTAAAAGCGATAACTATAGTGATATGAAAATATGAAAAAGTGTAGAAAAGCTAAAACCGAAAACTCTAGATAAGGATTCCCCCAGTCTTATAAAAACAATGCGAAAACAAAAGAGGTAAAAGCAAGGGCGAAAAAGGAATAAATGAAGAAAAATTAGGAGGTAGATACTCCTCGAAAACAACGTCGCCGTTCGAGTCAAAGGCCATATAATACATATAATAAAAATAGACTTAAAAAGGAGAAAATAACAGTGATAAAACCATACAGATAAAATACGGCAGCAACAATTATATGCAAAAAAGATAAAAAGGCAAGAGGGAAAGTGAAAAAATCAAAATCTTCTGGATAGGGAAACCTATCCAGATTAGAGTCAAGTACTCGAAGATGACAAAAGATAGGACGGAAAGACCGAGTTACCTCTCCCCGCAGGTTGAGAAGCTAAAGATAGAATGTCATTACATTCTATCTCTTCGGTATCGGAGATACCGGAAGTATAGATCCCAAGCATGTCTTGAGAAGGTGCTTCAAGATTAGTTATTTTTTAAATATTTGGGATCTTTGCGTTTACTTCATAAGCCAGGTTTATTAAGTTCAACAACTATTTTGGCCTTCTTATTATTTTTTTTTTGGTATTTTACTGGTGGTAGAGAACGAATGGTTCTATTTCTGTTGGGTTATATTTTAAGGGACAACTATTTAGTATTAGAGATTTTACATTAATTTAATGTGTGTTATGAGCCCAACCAAATTAATTATTTCTGGAACGAATTCCTCGTTACAAACATATTTGGAGAGAACTGGAGGTTCAAGTACCAAAACACGAGTACGGAAACACATGAACATTGATGCAGAAATTGCAAAAGAACTAGTGCAATCTATTCCCAGACGTTTAAAAGCTGTTGTGGATGCTAGAGGATATCCTACTACATATGAATTTAACGAAAAATTAGAATATTTACTAATATGCTGAGATTTTTTATAAGTGTACGATGACTTTTGTGAGATAGAGTTTTTGTTACTTTTTGATTATTGGTTTTTAAAAAATAACGTTTTACTATGTTTTTAAAATACTTCATATAGTTTTGTTAAGAATAGATTATAGATCTTATTATTAAATACCCCTGCTGAAAAATTCATTTTCATTAATGGATAGACCCCTATTTCATTGAAAATCCTAAGTGCACGAACACTTTTGGAAGCCACTTTATATGATAAAGGCCCATTCTCTGCTTTCCTTGCTTGCCCCAACACATGCACGCATCCATTGTATTAAGGTTATTTAATAACCTATAAATTAATTGAAATAGCTTATGAAATTAAATCAAACATTAAGTTAGGAATTCTTTGCATTCCATGATTAGAAGGTAATCTACCGGTTGACGTGTGAACAAATAAATTAGTGAACCGTATCTCAAGTATAACCAACTTTTTCAACCTTCCGAAATTAGAGGCTGATTTCTTGCATTAAATCTCAGACAAAATAAAATTTTCTTTTTAATATGCTGAAAAACAGTTTAGTTTTAAGAGATCTCATTGTACAAGTTTAATCATAAGATTTTGGGAGGATTGCTCTGGACCCAATCACTAAAATATGTGATTTGATATACCCATGTGAATTAGATTTAAAAAAGTATTTCTCTTTTATCGCCATATATATTATTCATTCTCTTGGGAATGCAAAACTCGTAAAGTCATATAAAAAAAGTGTTTTTAAGGGGGAAACCGGAAAGATACGCCTAAAACTAACACATCTCTAAATTATTAAACGGAAGAATATAATATATTTATACTTTCTTGATTATATTCGGGAGTTATCTTAAAATCCGTCGTTTAAGCTAACTGTAAAGAATGCGATACATTTCAACGAATAAAATTAGCTAAAAAAGGATCCAGTTAGTTAAGATGCGAACATGTGACAGAACACTGAATTTACAGATTTAGGTGGCTAGAAGAGAGTGTCAATCACTTTAGGACGAGAATAGAACTCCAAATAAAACATAACAGACCAAAACATGTTTTTCTTGTTATTCATAATCATTAAATACCAGATTCTCGAAACGAATAATTTTGGTTTGTTTGAATGATAGCTTTCTACGTTTCACTTGCTCTCTATGAGAAAAAAGACCCCAAATATTTTAAACTCAATAAAATAAATTAATTAGAGGAATTAGATTCCTGGTTGCATGCTTTATTTATAAAACCATTTACAATGTAATAAAAATTACATTAACAGTCGCTATGTAGAAGTATACATTAATATGCAGAATCAGATATGTATTATAATAAAATTATGCTATACAAGCTTGCCGACGGATACAATGCAATTCCAATTTGCAAATAGTACACATTATATATTAAACACCATAATTTTAATTACATATAATACACAAATAATTTCAGTTACATTCAATACACTTTGTGAAACAATACAATCTAAGACCCTAAACTCCTTATATATTTGCAACAATTTTACTTTTATTGCATCAATAATAAATTTACATAACATCAGAATAAAATATATTAACATTAATAAGATAACCATTAACACATTGATACTTAGTAAGCAGCTCATTATTTTAAATTTAATTGAACCTTAAATTTTATTTTTTTCTCTAAATACATTTAAGTTGATATACCCTATTAATCACATCCTAATTATCTGTATATATTACATTATAATGAAGCCTTAAATCTATTTATTAATTTCTTTACTTTAAGCACCTCTTATTTATTTATCTTTTTATTTTATTTTTACTTTGTCTAAATAATAAAAAAACTTATTTGCTCTCCATTAAGTTTCAATACACAATAAACACCAGCTGGACCCGAACTCGAGCCAAGCACACCGTAAGCCAGGGCCCTATCACCACACCACCACCTCACATAATTGACACAGAATTACTACACAGATATTCAACATATTTAGAATGACAACAAACAGCACACTACGAGACATGACATTTCGTGGAAAAGCATGGCATAACATAAACCTACCAGACCCTACCATATATGGAGTAGCGTTGCATGGAAAGCAGAAGCGTGTTGTCAATAATTTGAAATACCGTTTCACTGAGTGAATTGACATAAGAATTAAAATAATTTACCGTAGTTACCAAATTACAATTGTACAAGCTTTATACCAGTTAATATACCCATCAAAAAATTCCTAACTCTTAATCGTTTTTTACACAACCAAAGACACACTATTACTTTTACAATTTGTGAATAAAAACAATTAATTAACAAAAGAGCAAAAGAAAACCAAAAGAAAAATTGAACGGTCTTTCTTCGATTGAATCGGACAAATCTAAATATACACTCTTAGTCAAAAAAATACGACGCACCAAGAAGGCGTTATGCTATATTGGACGAAAATCGGTAGATGTGATGTACATGTACCGAAAAACAAATGATTTCAATTTAAGAAAAATTGGATAATTTATTTAAGAGTGTTAAGCTTTAATTCTTATCTCACATCTTATCTTATGCCGTCATAGTTTTGTAGGACGTATGAATGTTATTTTCTTTTCTATCAGTGGCAACCATGACTCTAACTTGTATTTAAGCAATGCAACATGCGGTCGATGGAGAGTCTGGTCTAGAATGTGTAGTTGCACTAGTTTTCATTGCAACTCGATGTATTCAAGTTGTAGATTAATTTATTGAATTTAGTATGTTAATAAACTTAACTTTTGCTTTTAAGCCTGTGTCCCTATTTTTATGCTAAAACTCTGCTAAAGTCTTCCAATCTTATTGAGGGACGCAGACTATCATGGTTTATAAACAAACATCTGAAAAATAGAACATTGCACATTATTTTGGTGATAGCATACAAAACGAAATAATCAGTATTATATCCAAAGCAATAAAAAAAACTTTTAAAAATGCTTAATGAATCAAAATATTTTTCTGTAATTCTTGACACTAACCCGGATTTAAGTTATATCGAGCAACTTACCATTGTTATTCGATTCGTTTTCCACAATAAAACTACAAATATTGCATTAATTTGCGAACGTTTTTTAGGATTCGAATCAGTATAGAATACTACTGGTCAAGGACTATTTGAATTTATAATAAATCATTTAAAATGTTTAAATAGTAATATTTCGGATTTACGTGGGCAAGCATATGATAATGGTTCCAAATGTGAGGAAAACATAACGGACCAGAACAAAAAATCTTTGATATAAATTCAAGAGTTCTTTTTATTCCATGTGCTGCTCATTCACTCAATTTGGTTGTTAATGATGTAGCTAAGATTTCATTCTAGACGGTTAATTTTTTTGGGGTAATACAAGAATTATATAATTTCGCGGTATCCGTGAAATGGTAAGCTGTATTAAAAAAACATGTAGCAAATTTAACTGTAAAACCGCTCTCGAATACTAGTTGGGAAAGTAGAGTAAAAGCCCTTAAACCTCTTAAAAATAACCTCGGCGAAATTCATCTGGCTCTTTTAGAAATTAAAGATGGTCAAAATAAAGATATCGATTCTAGAGCTCAGGCTGACAACTTGATTTCAAAAAACTTTTCTTTTAAATTTATTTGTTCCATTCAAATTTGGTATGATATCTTAAGTTTAGTAAATGTTGTAAATAAAATAATGCAGAATCCAACATTAATTTTACAAACAATTACAGAAAGTCTTGAAATCATTACAAACAATTTGAAAAGACACAGAAGCGATGGAAATTTTGAAAACACTATAATTTCCGCGACGGAAATAGCTAACGAACTTAATATTGACCCCGTTTTTCCAGAAATTTGAAAAAGAACCAAACAGAGGATTTTCAATACGAATCATCAGATGAATGTGTAAATGATCCTAAACAAATATTTAAAATGCAATTTTTTTTTCATGGTATTACATTCAGCAATAACATCAATCACAGAAAGATTTGTACAGTTAAAAAATCACAACGATTCTTTTAAGCTCATTCACGACATAAGCAAATTGAATGAATGGACTGATGAAGATTTAACAAAACACTGCAAAGATATACACATCAAACTTACGGATAAAAAAAATTCGGATAATCGGGATATTGACGGTGTATCCTTGTTTGATGAAAAAAAAAGTTTGCAATGTTTTGTAAAAAACAACATGTCTCCCGCACGATGCATTAAACTACATTTATAAAATTAATCTAACTAACACCTTCCCCAATATAACTATAGTATTAAGTATTTATTTAACTTTACCAGTTTCAGTAGCTTCAAGAGAAAGGAGATTTTCAAAATTAAAACTTATTAAGGATTGTTTACGCTCCACATTGTCAGGAGAACGTCTAACGGATTTATCGTTTATATGAATCGAAAATAATATCATGGATACCTTAGATTTTAACCCCTCAGCGGGCGCGCCCGTGTATAAAGTGCAACATTTTCATAATTTTGAATGGTTTATTTTTACATGTAAGGTTTGGATGTTCTAAGCAGTTTCTATTTATACCTACACCCTTTCTAATGCAGGTCTGATTTTCTGATCTTTATATTCCTTTCCATTCATTTCTAATCGGGATTCCAACAGAGGATACTTCTATTTGTTGCACTCAGTGCACTGCGCGCCTGGTCATGTAAGAAAATATTCCTCATTTTAGTTTTGGTTATTTCGCTAAAATAATTCTAAGTATTCACAAAGTTGCTTTTCTATGATTATAAATTTAAAAAGGCTAATCAAATAAATGTCCTGATGAAGTTTTAAATACTAAATAATCATTAATAATTTTGTTCCCGATGTTAAAAGTAATTTTACTTTTCGTGGTATAGGAACAATATGTTCATATGTTACGAAAAAAAATAAGGGAGTCATACTTTTGTCGACAATGCATGATAATGCAACAGTGGATGATGATTCTCGTAAACAAGTGATTATACTGGATTACAATACGACAAAAGCAGCAGTTGATGTAGTGGATCAAATGTGCAACTATTACACAGTATCTGGCATATCCCGAAGATGGACTCTCTCGTTGTTTTTTAGGTTTTGGACATAATAGGATTCAATTAGCAAGTTGTCCTTATATCCAATAACCCGGGCAGTTTTGAAAGAAGGCGATCATATCTGCCATCTTTGGATTTAGAACTTCTCGAAATCCACTTCAAGACCCGGGCAAATATATCTCTTCTCCAGACATAACTGAATTCTTACTAAAATATAAAGTGGAAACTTCCCGAGAAGCAGAACCAGAGGTGTCGGCAAAAAAAAAGAGGAAAGTGTAATTATATATCCGCTATATAATGTAACTACCACGAAAAAATGTGATAAATGTAATAGTTTTTCATGTAAGGCGCATTGCAAAATCCGTACTATCTATTTGCGATGTGTAGAAATTGAAGAAATCTGAGGAGAATTGAACAAATTATTTGTATTTTAAAAATAAATTTTAATTTTTTCTGAAAACATCCTCTTATTTTTGGCCTTTAATTATAAATAATCTCAATATTATTAACATTTTATATTTGGTCATAAAACGCAGCATTATTATTTCCAATTAGAAAAAAAATTAATTACAAAAGGAATAATTAATGTTTAAAGAGACGTTGCACTTGATGCAACGCGAGCCTGGCGGTGTTACAATAATTGGCGCTCCCGCTCAAGGGTTAAAGATTTAATTAAAAATTTTGTAGCGGCTAAAGCAAGAAGAGTAAATATTATTTAATTTTTTTAATCTGCAAAGTTATTCCACCTTTTTAGTTATAATACATACTAAAGCTAACATGTAAATGATACATTTATAATGTGATCTAATTTACATTATCAATAATACAAATATAACAATATAATTTATTGTGATTTTTTTAATAATAAAAGACTGATTATTTGTGAACAATTTTTAAAAAACATATATTATTGCATTTATCTTACTCTGATCTGTAGTGTGATTATATATGTAAGCATTTTTTAAATTTTGTATAAATAAATAAATTAGTTATCTTACGTTTTATTTTATTTATTTTTAGAATTTTTTTTCTAAGGAGGGTGGGAGACAGGTAAGGATTGCAAAGTAGAAGTTTTCACAAAAGCGCCTCATACCACGCGGAAACCATGTAGACTCCCGACTGTTGGCCACACCGACCCCCTAAAGATACGTGAAATTTAATTTCTTTTGAACACGAAATTTTCTTAGTTCTCTCGAAAGTTTGAAAATGTACTACAAAAAGCTATCGGCTGTCCACTCGGCTGCTGAACGATATTATTTTTAAAAACGTTATAACCACAAATAATGCAAATAATCTTGCAAATAACAGCATTTTTAACCAAAAAATTTCATCTACTTGAAAAAATTTTTGGTGCTATTATACTATCGTGTAATTTTTTTTCTGTTTAAATTTTTATTAGAAAAAGTTTGAATTTTTTTCTAAAATTCCTTTTAATCATGGTGTCTATATGCAATTCTTTTTCTCTTTAATTTGTTTGTTTCTTCTCTTTCCTTCCTTAAGTATCTTTTTCCAAATAGTTGAAACTCCATCTCCGTTTGGGAAATTCTACTCCATTTACTGGTTTTGGATAGAGGAAAATGACCGCTCATTCCTTCCACGTTACCGGGCATTTCATCCCACGTATCTATCGCTAAATAACTCCCATTTCCTTTGAAGGAGGGCTATACAATGCCTGCTAAATTTGAACAGCACGATCACATTTACCCACTCTAAAGAATACTAAGGGGGGTCTCACTCACAAAATTTTATTTCGTTTATTTACATACATTTAGCAATCATTATTTTAATTAAATGCAACTTTATCAAATGCAAGTACACAAACATTTAATTGTTTTCAAGTAAACTTTTAAATTTTACGCAAACGTAATTTTTTACTCATCTACCAAATCAAGTTCTGTTTGATTAATACACTGCTGGCCACTGTACATGCAACACCCTGAAGGAAACATGCAAATAACATGAAATTTACAACATGCATTAGCGGAAGTGAGATATGGAAATCATTAGAATTTCAGCGCAGACGCACATCACGCGCGCCTGTGGCGCCACTTCAAAGCGCTATTTAAGGCTTGGAGATTTCCACGATTTCAAGTTCGGCAATAGTGTTTTTCTTGTGGTTTTTTCAAAAAAACGATCAATTATGCCTCTTCGAAAACAGCGATCATCTTTTGATCAAGTATCCGAGTTCGACAGAGGAAGGATAGTGGCCTACTGAGATTGTGGATTATCTTTCAGGGAAATCGGTAGTCGTGTTGGACGAAACCAAACAACTGTAATGCGGATATGTGATCGTTGGATGCAGGAGGGTACGACGGACCGGCGTGTTCGATCGCATCCACCTCAGCGCACGACTTCACGTGATGACAGGCAAATTGTGCGCATGGCAGTGACGGATCGCTCAGTCACATCAGGAACCATAGCACAGCACATGCAGTCTGTAACGCATCATCCAGTGTCTGCGCGTACCATTCGACGCCATTTACAACAGAGTGGTCTGTCCGCAAGACGTTCATTGCTTTGTCTACCCTTGACGCAGAACCACAGACGTCTCCGCCGCCCATGGTGCGATGACAGAAGGATGTGGACGGCAGAATGGAATGAAATTGTCTTTACTGACGAGTCACGCTTCTGTCTGCAACACCACGATGGTCGCATTCGAGTCTGCAGACACCGTGAAGAGAGGATGCTGAACAGCTGCGTTATGCACCGCCACACTGGTCCTGCACCGGGTATTGTGGTATGGTGCGGTATTGGATATCACTCTCGCACACCTCTAGTACGCATTGCCGGTACTTTAAACAGCCAGCGGTACATCTCCGAGGTGTTGGAGCCAGTTGTCCTTCCTTACCTTCAGAGCTTGCCCACAGCCATATTTCAACAGGATAATGCGTGACCACACGTGGCACGCATTGTCCAACGGTTCTTCGTCAATTGCCAGATTGAATTGCTTCCCTGGCCGCCTCGCTCTCCGGATCTTTCGCCGATAGAAAACATGTGGTCCATGGTTGCTTTACTATTGACCCAGATTCCATCCCCAGCTGCCACAGCAGATCAACTTTGGCAACGTGTGGAAGCTGCTTGGTCTGCTGTACCCCAAGAACTCATCCAAAGTCTCTTTGAATCAATGTCGAGGCGTGTAGCAGCGGTGATCTCCAACAATGGCGGCTATTCTGGCTACTGATTTTGGCAGGAACCACACTTCACAGAAGTCTATAAATTTAATCATTTGATACTTGGTCAACATGTTATCTACAAAATAAATTTTGTTGTGATATCTCTTGTCTTTCTTGGTGTTCAATTTGGGTGGCCAGCAGTATATTTTCTCTTTACTGCAGAAAATCCAAAGGTTCTTAAATTCTTTACCTGGAAGCTTTACGAGGGTATTATTTATTACATTATATTGATGGAAAAAATATTTTTAAGCGCAATTATTTATTCTGGCATAATGTTACAATGTTTACCCTGAATCACAAATTCTCAAAACAGTTCAATGAAAAGAGAACAAAAAAGGCATCAAAAATTCCTTACCGGTATGGATTGGCTATCAATACAGTTTTCGGCTCAGTTCGAATAAACAGTTCAGAGTTCTTCACTGTTTTCTAATGCTTTCGTAATATGCAACACTGTTGTTTTAATGTATCCCAGAGGTGATTATTAAATGTGTTTATATCTTTCGTCTATTCTCATTCGCTCATACCAAAAGTGCAATTGTGTCGTATCCTTGGCCGTCTCATTTTAAAATTCCCTGCAAGCACCGGCAAAGAGGCATAAAAACGTAAATCTGAAATTTGAGCAAAGCTGGACTTCTCCAGACTGCAAACAACACAAGGAACTTAAATTTTTTCTCCTAAACTGCTAGCGCTGTTAAACTGCTGCCTAAACTGCTGTTACTAAATAATTATTCCAGTTAATCTACAGAGAAAAAATGCTTTTCCCCTTTCCGTCGTTAAGTCAAGTTTTGTTTGCTTCATGGAGGTTGCGCATCAAGGTTAAACTACTTTCATGCTCACTGGAAAATTATGTCTCTATATAATGTTCTTTATCCGAAATATTCAAATAATTTTTACAGTAATGCAATTTAAGGAGAAACAGCGGTTACTTCTTAATTTTCACTATTGCAGTCATACCTTTATACTCGTCTGCTTCGGTTCTCTTAGCATTTCGTCGTGAAAGAAATTCTTCGGTAGTCATCATTTGCTCGTCCTATATGCTGAAATACTTTCCAAGTGGGTTGAATTACAAAATTTTGTTCGAAAGTATCACCCTGAGAAAGCTCGATAAAGCCGAAATGTGGATTTGTCTATAATTCAAGCAATGTCTCTGTAAAGAGTCGGAATGTGAAAACACCAGAAACCTAAATTGTTAAGGGGCCACCAAGCTTGCGTGGACAAGAAAATTTACAGTCCCGACATTTTTATAACGCCAGATTTACGGTACCATAAAAAACATAGAAAACGCGTCCCCCCCCCCGTTGTTCCCCAGGAAGTCAACCACAAAAAACAGAGCAGGGGATTACAGTTGAAGGTCAGAGAAAACAGTGAGGTTAGGTCAACGCAAGAGAGTTAAGGGCGAACAAAATGTTACGATTTCCGAGATTTACGACTGCAGGCGTAAAATCTTCAAATCGTGACCGAAAGCTGAGATTGCATTATTGTTCAGTTGATTTGGCCAGTCAATTGGGCAATAGCAATCATAAGTTTTTGGTAGCATATATTGAATTAGAGCAAAGGTAATATGTAGACAAATAAGTATATACAGGGGAATAAAATAGTGTAAAGCATAAATACATGTAGAGATAACATTACAAGAATAAATAATATCAACAGGATGAGACATATGTAATTAAAAACAAAAATGAATATAGAAACAATGTGTATATGAATATAAGTGTGTAGACAGTGAGCATAATATTGTGCATAGAGTAAGCAAAAATATAGCACCTAGTTATCCGGTCAGCAGCGTGGAAGAAAACAAATAAAGAGTGGGTCCGTTTTTCAAAAGGCAAGCAGTGAATCATGAGATAAATACGAAAGGAGCGAATGAAATAGCTAAATAATTGAACGACAAATATTAATTAAATGATAATGAGAAACACAAAAAATACAAACACAAAAGTGAAGAGAAGGCAACAATAATGTACGGTCATAAGTCTAGCGTAATATACAAAAAATAACAAAAAAATTGCAAAAAAAATAACATGAATTAAAAAAAATTGTAAATGCGCGCAAGACCAGGCCATAGCAACGATTATTAAATAAATATAAAGGCCGGCAATGGGATCAACAAATACAAGCCAGCCGATCACTACACATTGCGACAAGACGATCAAGAGCAGTGCATAGCAAAAAATATAACAAATACATAAATAGACAAACAGTCATAAAATGGAAATCACATAATAATAGAGTTTTCAAGCTAAACGAAATATAAAAAAAACATAGATATAGTTACGAATAGAGGAACGCCAGTAAATAAGAAGCTTCGTCAGGTCAACGTAATGATAGCAAAAAAAACCCGCGACAAAGGATGCAATAGGGCGGAGGTGACCAAGCGATAATTAGACAAGAATAGCCGTTTACCGTTGCCAGTATAAGGGAGGAAACCGTTACGAGTCGATAATTATTTTACGATGACGTACTAAGATAAGCAGAGCGTAAGATTAAACGAAACTGGTTTTGCGATTAGAGGACGACAAGAGGTTAACCATAAAGCGGATTGGGTAAAGGAAAAATTGCCATGGTAACGCGTCGTATTGGAAGGAAGGAGTGACAGGTATAAATAGCACACAACGAGAGTAAACAAACAGCTGAGGTAAACAAACGAGTCGTTAGAAAAACAGTACGAGAATTGGTGTATATTGAAAGTCAGTAGATCAGTCGTAATTTAATATAGTAGTGTATAGGTGATCGTAATATGTAATATAGCAGTGTAATATAAATAATAGTGTAGGCAATGTCAAATGAATTATGTGTCAGTGTATCATATTAGCATAAAAGTGTAAAGAAAAAGTCAAGTAGAGTCTCAATATATAATGTATGTTCTCAGTATGTAATATATAATGCTGCAGAGTTAGTGTAACAGTGCAATGTCAATTTTAATGATTATATGTAATAATTATATGCAAGTGGTATAACTAGTAATGTGTAGTGTAATTATATGTGTATTTGTTATGGTGTAATGTGCAGTACCTCGTATAGGTAGGGACAATTGTAAATAGGAGGTCAGTGAAAAGAAGTAGAAAACAGTAGCGTAGGGTAGAAGGCAGTAGCGTAGCGAGAATTGTATGAAATATATCAGTAATATAAACAGGTAGTGAAGTCAATGTCAAATGACACCACGTGCTAAAACCAGTATTTATTTACATAGAGAAATGTAAAAAATAAACAATGTGTCCATTATGTACCAATTATATGTCTAATGTATTATTGTACACAGCTAGCTTAAAAGAGTGCTCATTTATGTATTATAAATTTAAAATGAATGATTTTAGGCATGAATAATGATTGATTTTATGTATGTATGTAGTGTCAATAGTGTGATAAGGATAATATGTAAAAAAAAATCGCCTTACGATTTTTTAATTCGCCAAGGGGGAGAGTGTAAAGAGTCGGAATGTGAAAACACCAGAAACCTAAATTGTTAAGGGGCCACCCAGCTTGCGTGGACAAGCAAATTTACAGTCCCGACATTTTTATAACGCCAGATTTACGGTACCATAAAAAACGTAGAAATTAAGTTGTCAACGGCCGTATATCTGAGGTCGGAGGTCAAGCAGGTGGGGCCGTCTGATGGGAAGTTTTACCAGACACAATCGGCGCCAGAACTTATATAATTGCGAAAGGCAAGGGGCAAGAATAACCTATGAGAGCTAATCTCACCCGCCCCCACTATAAACGAGGGAGTGGCGAGCGAATAGGGATCGAGGGCGTTAGAACCAATGAGACGAGGTTGGAGAAGAATATATACAAGATAATGAGACATTTGAAGAGAGAGCGCTATTGAAAAGATGATAAAAACATTAAGCTGCCACCGGGCCGACGAGAGCCCTAATTTACGAAACTCAACACAAAAATAAGCTGCCACAGGGCTGAGAAGAGACCCACTTTATACTATTAGAAGAAAGACGCCAGTCCTACGCAACTACATAATACGTACGGATTGACCAGCGTTAGCTCCAGACGCGAAATAGAAATAATCAGCGACGTGAAGTTACAGAAGCAGCGATTGCCCATAGATGTCTACGTAGTGCCGGGGGAGAAGAGACGATACTACCGTTAAGCTTAAGCCGATACCAGAGAGATACGCACCGTCACCTAGCGATTTGGACACCCAGACGACCGCCATCAGTGCTGATCGACCCGCATATCGGAAGAGAAGGTACCCGTGCTGAGCAACATTACTTGAAGGTATAAGCATCAGTGCCTATCGATTCGGACATCCAGACGACCGCCCACCAGTGCTGACCGACCCGCATAGTGTAAGAGAAGGTACCGGTTCTGAGCAACATTCGAGGAGTCTTCATAAGTGATTTTCGACATAAAAAGACCCCGAACTCTTCAGTCCCAATAGAGTGAACTGGATTAATAGGACGGTGATACACCGCGACGCCACATTGAACAAACCGTATCCACGAACTCTGTGAACACTGTGTGAACTTTGTGTACTACTGTGGACCAGCGATATCGGTGAATTCGATGTAGACGGCTGCGACAAATGGGTGAGCATTTTGTATAATATTAATTCACATACCGCCTCTTTACATAATCGCCTCTAACCCGCCAGGGCCGGCGACATCGTATGATTTAAAATAGAGTGATCGGATAATACTGTATATATATATATATGTGTAAATTCCTAGCATTACTAATGTTTCAGCGTTATGCTCAGTGTTACAAGTTTGAATGTATATAGATATGTATAAATAAAGTGTATATATGTATAATCAGTATCGTTCTTGAGAATTGTGCCCATCTATTTAATTAATTAATTACCGCCCTATTGGCGAACTTACAACCAGTGTACGAGATACGATTTCAGCCGTAGTTAATAACACCAGGTAACGACCCTGTCTTATTACAGTCTCACCCCAGAAACATTTTCACACATAGGCACAGGCAAGTGTCTCTTGATAGGTTTATAGTGAAACTCTCTAAATATGAGTCTACAACAGGAATCGGGAGTGTTAAGAGATAGAAAAGAGAGAGAATCCCTGTGCATGTGGAAGGAAAGTCCCTTTCATATCAATAATTCATCTCCTCATCTGCTTCGCTAGTATCCGATGACGCCATCAACTTCTTTCAGTACTGATTGAGTGAAGATAAATTTGGTTTCATTTTATTTAATTATTGTTTTAAATTATGTCTGTCTAATTTGCTCAGTAAAAGGATAAATTTCTGGTTTTAAGGAACGAATCGATTCAATTAGCATCATTCTTTATTCGAAAAAGTCGTTCGTCACTTGTCGTGCTTTCTGGAACCAATTCACGAGAATCGACCACTGAAATCGCGGCCTTGTTGGTCCCGATTAGTTGCAAAAAGTAACCATAGATCTCCAAATAAAACTGCCGAAATACACCCTCAACGTAAGATATAAAATGTGACATGAAAGATTAAATTCATAGAAAAGATTGATTTTTTTATCATACTCAGTAATGATAATGAACGATAACATAATACTAAAATTGGATTACTTCAACAAACAACAAAAAATCAAAGTGTTAAGTGCATTTTAAAGATAATAATCTAGCACGATTAGTTATTATACTTTAAAAAACTGAGATTTTTTTAATTACCTAAAGGCTTATAAATAGTGCTAGAAAGAGAAAATCTCTCACAGTTTATATTAAAGAAATTCTTTTAATTATATACGAACACAATACATTTACTGAAATATACCTGATGTAAAATTAAACTCTTTAAAACTCAATTTTTAGGGCATCCTGAAATTAAAAAATAATAAAAGAAATATTTTAGAAATATTTCGCATTACTTACATTGCACAAATTCCTCACAAACAATGCGGAATGAGCGAAAGAATGTAAGTAATCTCCAGCTCTATCTCATTCAAAGATATAGACATAAGAATTATGTTTGTGCAGAAGTAAATTTAAACCACCTATATATATTTTTTTTCTTTTAATAAACTCCAGCTTAAAATATAACACTCAAACTACGATTTTTACTGAAGGAAAATGGCGTATAGTGGCAGCATATCAGTAAGAATATGGTATATTAACTGAAATAAACGCAATCGAACCGGCTGTTGTACAATGTTACAAGTAGTTTTGACTATAATTTATAGTATTGATTCCTGTATAATGAAAAAAAAACAATAGACGGCTCCTTTCGAAACCTCTTTCACATCTTTTTGATCAAATAGATATTATCTGTGGTCGAAATTACTCCATCTTCAGGAAACAGCCAACGAAAAGAAAATATTCCACGTCTGTTGCCACTAATATTTTTGTTGATTAGTGCTTCGTTTTATATCTAATATGTTGTTCGATACAGCAAGTAGATATTGGATTCAATGAGTTTCCTTGAACTTTAAAGAGGAATTTCTAAATTATAAGCAATCTTTTAGCTGTAGTTGGTTTATCCACAATTATACTGTTTCCTGATTCAGGTCTGCACTAATCGAGAATGTCCGATCGAAATATGTCATAAAATGTAATTGTTAAGACAAGTATAAGAACCAATGGTAGGTAATTCGTTCCATAAAATCTTGAAAATACGAATGAGGACAACTCCACAAAGATGAGTTTTTAATCTTAATTCAAAGTCTATTTATAATTAAGTTTCGAAGAATGATGAATTCGTTTTAAATTTCATTCCAGTCCTCTCTATAAAATGAAATATTCCATTTACACCCAGGCGACTATTTTTTCAAAATGAAAAAATAGTACTAATCTGACTGTGACCCGTGGAAGGAGAACATTCAATTTTCAGATATTTTTTAAACATGGCTGAATTTCCAAAACTGACATCATAAATAAAAATGTTTCATATCGGATAAACCGCAGATCAAATTAATAAGGAAAAATTTATTCCGTTTCCTTTTTTTTTAATATTTTCGAATTGAAATGCTAAATTCAATTACCCTAAAACGCACCTTCATCTCGGTGCAAATAATAAATCATTTAAATTTTATAAAACCGTTCAATATTGTGTTACATAAATTTTTGGTAGTCCTTAAAAGCGAAAATCATATCTAAAGATTATGGATGCAAAATGTTATGATTAAAATTTTCATAAATTTATAACGCAATAAAAACACATGCAGAATATTCACAACATGATTGTCTGAATTTACAACGTATTTGTATTAAGCAATTATGATACGAAATCCAATAACAAAATAGAACTGGTAATGACATACAATGTATCAGTGTTCCAGCCCCTCCAAAAAAAATGTGACTACTACGTATTTGACATGAAAATCAGGTGAAATCGGTGTACGCGTGATCAAAGTTAACTTCATTGTCTGAAGGGGGAAAACAGAACGTCACTTGCTACTGAAATGAAAAAATGGTAATGAAATTATGATTGACAAACTTGAGCATAAACATAAAAGTTCGAAAAGTGGTCTCTTGTAATTCGTACAATTGTTGCACTGTAACAATTGTTTGGAGGAGGAAAATGAGACAATTTTCTGACGTCACAGTGGCAAAATATGCACTAATCTGAAGTCGACGATCAAGTTAAAATTACTCACTCTCTAAATGGCCATTTGGATGGTGGAATTAAAGAAGACTTTCAAGTCTTTTTCTTCCTTTATTTTGTGTACTAAATGTACGTCAGGGGAGAAGCAATTAATATAAATTTATATTAATGTTTTGTAAAGAAAAGAATTTTTGTGGGAAAAATAAAGTGCATTGACTTCTAGTAACTTTTACTCAAAAGCCCATTGGAGAATCCGTGATAAACGCCAAAGATTATAATTAGCCATCAAATCAGCCATCTTCATCCGTGCGGATACAATCTCTAAGAATAGTTTGTTTGATTTCTGCCTGTTTACAAACATTCTGGTACTTGAATCCAATAACGAGTTGTTATCACATCGTTGTGACATAATCTTAAAAAGTGTAGGAACTAACCTTGTGATATTTTTACAATAATATCATCAAAATCAACAAGTAAGAAAATTTAATAAGAATAAATTACAAACCACAAACCTATACCTAATGCCGCATTTACACATTCACAATGGCGCCACCTGCAACACATTCGCGAGACATTAGTCACGCTCCTCCATCGACACGAATGACCGTTCTCTCATTCGCACCTCTTCTTGTCATTTGTGCTTGTGTCAATCAGTCGTCTGACATCTGGCGCCATTCGCTCCTTTGACTCATGCTACAAAACCGCTCCTGGACGGAGCGCCACGATTGGCGAGGAGAAACGGCGAGAACACCGTTTAAACTCCCCCCCCCCCCCCGCAATTCGACTCTCCGCTGTCGCGAATGTGTAAATGCGGTGCTACACGTACAGGAAAATATGGAACATATGTATTTATTGTTTGCATTCTGAAAACATGAATCATAGTCAAGTCTTCTTCAGACCGATGAAGGAATGCTCATATTCAAGGTACTTCAAATTTCCCAACATATGATGTTTTAAAAAAGAGTAACATTCACTATCCTCTAAGCTTCCACCGTACTCCTTCGGAAGAATAGCTGGATCTATGTACTCATGCAACTGACTCAGATCAGAACGAAGAAGCGTCACCTGAATAAAGGGGGGAAATATGTGTATGCATCAATGTAAATAATTTTAGTTATTTCAGGAAATTTAAGTAAATTGTTTTTGTAATCAGAAATCTTAGATTTAAATTATCATAAGTAAGTATAAGATTTAAATTATCATAAGTGTAAATTATTCTGTGAGTTGAATAGCGATAAGAGTAAATTAAAATTAAAAAAAATCTAATAAAGTTATAAAATATTCTATTGCAACAGTTTTATTCGTTTACTGATTTAAAGGTGGTGCAAGATCCCAAATTCTAGGAAGCCGAACAATTTTAATTTATTTCTGTAAATCCTACAGTAGATCTTTTAAAATAAAACTAAACGAACCGAATATTTAACAAAGAATACTTTACAAGACACAAAAGTGACCCAACAAAAAATTCTGTTCAAGGTTTTAAATACGCACGAATATTTTATCCACATAATGCCTTAAATTTTCTTCCTCTGTTAAACATCACTCTCGAACTGCTATGCTACCTGTTTTAAGAAAATTTTGGTCAGCATTAAATGAGCATAATTTGTCGAATTGAAAACCATAAAACATTTCTGATAATAAAATCTTTCCTTCAATAGATGTGTAAAATCTCAGCCTCATTTAAATTAAAAATTTTTCCGAAAAATCTGTAAAATTATTCAAGTTTTTCACATACCTACACATACCAATTTTTATATATAGACGCGTTGACCTTTGAAATGAATTTCAAATCAAATTAAATCCAATATTTAAACAGTCGAAATATTATAGTATAAGGTTCGTAGTATTTTCATTTTTCATATTAACTTAGGAATACGTTCCTCAATAATGGTCCTCCGGAAAGGAAAAATTCAGAGTCCTCTGCGAATTGTAATTTTGGCAGAGCGCCACAGTTATAATTTTGGTAGTGCACCAAACCCAGTAGCATTAAGCATTTAAACAGAAAAGTACCAAAATTCGTCAAAAGAATAAAAGAAAAGAGGTAAAGAACGATAAGTAATCCTACGTTAATATCCCGCTTTAATTTCTTTAGAACAGACTACCTGAAATATCTTTTTAGTAATACTTTTATGCGTTGAAATAAGAGGAGAAATTTCTTTTACTCCTTGAAGTTTCATATTTTAGAGTGAGGCGTTTCTCAACATCATTTGAAGAACTTTTAAAGGTAGGAAACATATATATTTTATGATTGCCTCATTGCCGAAAATTTACAAAAACATGATAAGCTTAAGGCATCTGCAAATCCTTTTTGTTATAAATTTCGCTGTGAAATAAATTATATGAACTTACCCTGTCAGCAATTTTCTTTTTTAAAAATCTTCGAATAGTAGCGAAACAGGCATACTGAAGTGCAGTGAAGTTGAAACACACTATGCGCTTTAATCTATAAGGGTACAATTCCTAGAAACATAGTTGAAAACAATAATATTAATTTTCTTAAATTTTCTGTAAAATTTTTAAATTGATCCGGTTTAGCATAATTTTACGTAAAATTATGCTAAGACTCCTCAAAAGACTCCTCTGGGGTTTGCTACGTCATGATTTTATTTTTTTCAATTGAAGGAAATTTCAGAAATGAAAGCATGTAAATCGCAACATTCCCTGTCTAGACAGTGAGCAAACAGTTCGGGCCAAAAGAGCCTAAAGAAAACGTGCTCTCTATAATGGTTAAAGGAGAAATGTTTAATATATACTAAAATGGATTAAGGACTTATAATTTTAGTGCTTCTGGTAAGAAAAACCAATTCTCTATCCATTATTTAGAACACATTTCAGTGATCATTTACAGATCATAAAAAAAAACTGTTCATTTTGTTGTATTTCCGTATAATTAATTATTTAAATGTAGACAGAAATTTTTTTATCGAAAGACTAGAATAGAGGAGTTACACATTTTGTTTTCATGCATTAATAATATTTATATAATAGCTGATAACCCGTACTTCGCTACGGAGTACATTCACATTAAATATAACGGTCAATGCATGCAATTAAAGCCAAAAATATGAATATGCAGTGGTTCCCAAAAGTGTTCATACACTTACGATTTTCAATGAAATAGGGGTCTATCCATAAATTAAAATGAATATTTCAGAATGGTTACTTAATAATAAGATCTATAATCTATTCTTAACAAAACTGCATGAAATATTTTGAAAACGTAGTAAAACTTCATTTTTAAGAAACCAGTAATCAAAAATTAACAAAAACTTTATCTCACAAAAGTCATCGTACACCGAAATATTTTCGGATAAATTCATAACTAAAATTATCGTCTGGCGCTTTATTTTTATTTTCGAATTTTTGTGTCATTTAAACTATCGTATAGCATTAATTTTTGCTTGCCTACTCTGTAATATTCTATTTATTATTTAAAAATGGCACGTAGTCGTAAAGAAACAACACACAGCATTCGAAAATTCATTATTTTTGATCATAGTAGAGGTAAATCAGTTCAGAATATTTCTAAATTACTTAATTTATCCCATTCTACTGTGCAGTATGTGATAAAACGCTTTAAAGAATAAAATCGGATCGAAAAAAAAGATAAGGAAACGTCGCCCGGCAAAGTTAAAAAAATGTGATCAGAGATTTATAATTAGAAAATTTGTGAAAATTCCACGTTTGAGTGCTGTAAAAGTTTCTGCAGAATTTAATGAAACATTTTCCAAATCAATTTCACTTTAAACTGTTCTACGAGTTTTCAGAGTAGCTGGATTACATGGGCGTTCTGCCCGTAGAAAATCTTTTGCGAGAAAAACATTAAGCTTAGGCTTTCCTTCGCACTATCAATGATAAATAAGCCCCAACCGTATTAGAATAATGTCTTATTTACCGATGATAGCAAGTTTAACATTTTTGGTTCCGATGGGCGTATAATTGTATGGAGAAGAAAAAATAAGGAACTTAATCCCAAAAACTTCGTAGGAACAGTTAAGCATGTCGGTGGAGGTGTCCTTGTGTGGGGGTGCACGTCAGCATCAAGACAAGGTAATTTGGTATTTTTTGAAAACATAATGAATCATGCTGTTTATATAAATACTTTAAGAGACAATTTAAAATTATCAGCCCAAAATTTGGCTATTGGATACAACTTTTTTTTTATCAAGATAACGATCCTAAGCACACGGCTCTCAACGATCACCTCTGGTGTCTCTATAATTGTCCAAATATTTTGAAAACACCACCTCAATCGCCAGATTTAAACCCAATAGAATATATTTAGAGAGAACTGGAGATTCGAGTATGAAAACATGACATTCACACGAAAAGCGAAATAAAAACAATTATGATGGGAGAATGGATGAACATTGATGCAGAAATTACAAAAGAACTAGTGCAATCTATTCCCAGACATTTAAAAGCTGCTGTGGATGCTAAAGGATATCCTACTAAACATTAATTTAATGAAATATTAGAATATTCACTAATATATAGAAATTCTTTACAAGTGTACGATGACTTTCCTGAGATAAAGTTTTTATTACTTTTTGATTATTGGTTTCTTAAAAATAAAGTTTCAATATGTTTTAAAAATCTTTCATGTAGTTTTCTTAAGAATAGATTCAGATCTTATTATTAAATACCCATTCTGAAATTTTCATTTTAGTTAATGGATAGACCCCTATTTCACTGAAAATCATAAGTGTACGAACACTTTTGTGAGCCACTGAATATATATATATATATATATATATGTGATAATAACGGCCCACCATTATATAAAGCGTATTTAAAATTACCCTGTTAATAAAGCACGACCCCTTTTTCCAAAATTGGAACCTAAAAGTAAAATAAGATAAATTATATTATCCCTGCAGATCATTATACAGGCATGTGAAGTAGCTGAACTCAATAACATCCCCAGATATGAGTGTTAGAAGTTATGAGATTCCGAATGTCAGTATAGTGTCAAAAATCTTGAAGAGCCCTCGAATCACTCTAAATTTATAGGTTCTGTAACGTCAAAAACCACTTTGCAAGAATTTTATGGCCAACTTATCCTACACTCAGGTCAGGAGGTCGCGGTTCTAGCAAGCGCGGCATCTAGCAGTAAAGTCCCCGATAAACTTAAGTGGACACGTGAACTCCACGAATCTAAAGTCGCCCAATTAAAATATTAAGAAGTTTTAGGCCCTCTGGCGTAAATATCGCAAAGCACTTATTTACTATGTGCGTGAAAAGAAGATTGCTGTCTCTTGGGGTCTAACTCTCGTGGCTATCGGACATGCGGTCCGCTTCTGTCTTATAAGGTAATCCGCGCCTCGTCAGGCCAAGTCATGTGGCCGCTGCAGCTAATGCCTTCTGATAAATAAAGCACGTCTTGGAATTGGTGTATTTCATCTATGGCTCCATGTGTGTTTCTATCCAAGTTGTGTGCAGCGCTTTACGGTTTGATCAACACTTCGCCCAACTGCATCCCTCCCTCGTGCAGGCTACGCCTCCGATAAGTGCTATGCCTCTCCTCCGCGGCGTGAGGTACGGGGCATCACATATATATATATATATATATATATGTATATAATAAATACAACGATCAATTTATGCAATTGATGTAAAAAAATGAAAAAATATATTTATAAAAAAATCGTAGCGGATGTTTTTATAGGCAAAATAATGCAGAAGATAATATTCAAATTAAATCTAATAGAACATACTAAAGAATATAGTAAAGTTAATATAGTACAGTTTGATTAACATTTCAATTACTGTATATTATTATATTTTTGGATAATGTCGAAACGTCTGCCGCATTAGCAAGAAAGTATTTTTGTCTATTTCGTTGTTATGCACGTGACGCGAAATTAAAAGAAAAGAAACCACGTGATCAGCATAATAAATTAAATTCTAAATTTTAATAAATTTTAGTTAATTAAATTTTAATAAATTAAATTCTAAAAATTAATCTATAAAAATTCCCCAAAAAATCAGAAAATGGAGGTAAAGATTCGAAAAAGATTTCATTTTACAGGAATTTGTGTGATATTTATCGCGATATAAGTTTCGTAACCCTCAGATTATTATTTTAAATGCAAACTTTAAAAAATGTTATAAAAACAGCTGAAAAATTTAATTTAAAAAAATCTAAGAAGAATTTTTCAAAAATCTCTCTTAGTGCACCCCTACACTATAAGAAGAACCTCCATGCAAAATTTCAGCCCTTTATGTCCAGCGGTTTAGTCTGGGCGTCATATGTCAGTCAGTCAGTCAGTCTATATATGTATAAAGATTGTAGCACGGAACAATCTATATATGTATATCGATTGTAGCAACATCGCTATAATCTTCTATGCCCTCGACTCACCTGGACAATTCTCTCAATCTGTGAGTTTCTGTGTTCATAAATATTCTTCTCATTAGAAAGAAAGGAGCAGAGGACGTGGGGCAATGCGACTTAGCATTGCCCCACGTTTATATATATATATGTATATATATATATATATATATATATATATATATATATATATATATATATATATATATATATATATATATATATATATATATATATATATATATATATATATATATATATATATATATATATATATATATATATATATATATATATAATTCTCTTGACTAAGTCTTAAATTATGGTACCGGCTTGAAGGGAGTAGTACTGGCCAACTATAAGGAGCCCCCTTAAAATAATGGCCAGCAGTATTGCAGTGTGAGTTAGGGCGGACGTCAGCATTGACCACTATTGGTCTGGTGTCCACAAGGTGTTCTCTGCCCGGTAATTCACATTCGGCCGAATGTCTAGTAACGATAAGTGCCTCCGCATTTGAGAAATATTCAGTCAATAAATTTTCAGATGCACTTCAGAAATGTATTCTTTAGTTCCTCCCTCTCACCCATCATAGTAACTTGAAAAAGATAAAGAAGTAGACTTGAAAAAGATAAAAATATCCAAATACAGCACATTTGCCATTCCTACAAAAAATAAAGTATGAAAAGGTGACTTGAAAGGGATACCTTTTAATATCACTTTGCAGTTGTAATATTGATTAAGGTTCTTGAAGGATTTATACTCTTGATATTATTACTATATTACATTATTCTTAATTAATACTTTACTTGTAATTTGAACGTTTCATAAAAATTTGTCAGATGAATGAGGTTTTGTCACTACAATTTTCCAAACTATCCATAACTTGAGGTTGCAAATCATGTGATGCCATATATCGCTTACCGCTCACCTGCATAAGCTTTGTCCAGAGTCTAATCAATCTTGGATGTAGCACTTGATTCACATGGCTCAAACCTGTACCCGCAAAATCCCAAAGGCTTACGGTTCCGTCAATTTGAACATGAGGATTCATAGTGACGATATCAGATACAAAATTATAGTACTGAAGTAATTCACGTATATTTACTTCATCAGCTTTCCAATTACCTGCAAAACAAGAGTTATTTTTAAAGAAATGTCCTCATTTCTACATTTAAACTATCTTATTCTTTTTTAGTTTAAGCACTTTGATATTTCTCCATTTTGTTTCATCATTCATATTAGTAGTAAATCCTGTTTAAAAAGTTCTATAGATATCAAACATGACTGTGCCCTTCAGGACTTTGCTATGTTTATAAAAGACTGCACTCTCGTGAAATAAATCAAGGAATCCTCCCCTCTTTTTGTTACAGACTACTAAAAGGAAGTTATATGATTATTCAGTTGCCGAACGTTCAGACAATGAGTCCATCTCTGCGTGTTGAAAATATTCATGGCTAGCACATCGTAACTCTGCCAGTGCAACCATATCTAACGTTTAATACCGTTTACGGCATGAATAGGTAACATTTCAAAATAACATGAAGATTTTTCAGTCATATCACGGATTCTGGGTAATGGAAATGTTATATATATTTTAATACTCATCTTGAAATCATTATCCTTCAATACATGTGTATTTACAGTGAGATAATTTTACACTGATCAATTCGAAATTTTGTTATAAAAAAGTTTAAAGTCCAAGTTTTCAACTCAAATTGCAATTTTCGTGAAAACTGCCCAATTTCTATATCAAATGCCATATTTTACACATTTAAGCATAAGAAAAGTTTTGAAAATAGTACTAAATTCTTTCGTAATCAAATAATTTAAGGGCTATAATGTTTTTAATCATTTTATAAAGTTAAAGAAAAACACTTTTTTTGAGTATGATTATTCCTTCAGAAAATATATTTTCGGAATTTTTACTCTCAGTAGAAAATTTTTGTTGTCACTGTAACGGAACAAAGGAACGCTACCCAGAACCTCATCGAGATACTCGCTATGAATTGTTTATTTATTTATTACAAATGCCTAAATGATTGACTACGACGCCATTAGTTCTCAGATAAAAGGCGAGCCTGCTGGCCACTCATTTAAGGGGGCACCGCATAGGTGGCCAGTATTAACCTTTAAAATCCGGTCCCGAAATTTAGAACTGAGTCAAGTAACGAGACCGGAACACTTGACCCCACACCTCCAGAGTTAAATTTGAGAATTTGCAGGACATTGCAGACACGACAGATTTTACGTAAACCGACGACCATTAATGAACACGGCGGCGGATTTGTCAGTGACGGGCACCGAACCAATTGAGTTCAGATCTCTGGTCTGCTTCCTTTGCCAACTGGGCCATCGCTGCCCCTACGATGAATTGTAGATATATACTTTGTTAATAGCCAAATTGCTAAAAACACTATTCAGCTTCATTGAAAATATTTTCAGAATTTTTACTTTCTTCCAGACTCTTTTCATGAAGTTTCCCATTATAACGCTTGCTATAGATTTTTAAGTGTAGTTTATGTTCAATGGCATGCATTCAATCATTATCGATATCGCATTACTTTACCAACTCGACCCGGAAATTGGTTCTCACCCATGAGTCTTTAAGTATAATAATCACTGATGTCTTTAAAAGGATCCCAGACATTATGTCAAATTCTCAAAAAAAAAAATCTGCCAACTACAGTCATGTGCTTTCTTTAAAAGCATATACCCGTGTATTTATCTAGCAGACTCATTTTAGGATATCAGACTCCTCTCAAGAGTTCACAAGGCTATGACAAATATATTTACTTATAAAACAAAATTAGAATTTTATGTGAAGTGAAAAATTTATGATTACCGAATTTTATCATTAATATAATGTTTCCTTCTCCATCTCCGTGAGGCATCATATGGCCAATTTCCCTGTTTAGCATTGGTTCAATGCTAGGAAGCATGTGGTACAGATCAGGATATTCGTTTCTCGTTGCATAAAAATTCCGGAGGTGTTTGTATGCTTCTTTGCAGTTGAATTTCCTAAATCGCAAGTAGCGTAGCAAGTAAGCGTCGTCCATTCTGTATGTAATATATTCATCTCCTGCAAACATAAAGAGATTACAACAACTTAAAAGAATGTCGTATATTTCAATATAATAATAAAGTTTTCAGCGAATGCTCTTAAAACTTTACGATAAATTTTACTATTAAAATTACTTATTTATGTGCTTACTGTATGGTACTGTATATTTGATGTATTTACATCATGATTTTTTTCACTTTGTGGTTTTATTTGACTATAATTCTAGACTATAAAAAAAGTTGTTCAGTAGTGCGGTATTTGTAAGAATTTCGATCCGCCGTGATGGGTGGATATAAAACTTTTATATTAAATTTAGTGTAGGGAAAGAATAAAAGATTAAAAAAAGACCATTTTCACAAACAGCCCAAAACGATACATTTCATGCTTACTATTTCTCATCGATGTATAGATGGGGAACGAGATAATTCGAACAACTGTGAGATAAGAGAAAAGCTTTATTAATAGTGGTTGGATCAACTTTTGATATAAGCACACATTCTGTGCTATATGGGAAGGATGCGTAGAGCTAATACACCATATTTAATAAATTAGGGCTTGTGGCGGCCCTGTGGTACAGCACAATGGTTTTCGGTGCTAAAAGTGCTCGGATCAAATCCCTGCGTCGCATAACGAAAAATGTCTCAGTTTCTGTCGTCCCTTCATATCAGGTAATGCTGTCCGCCTATAGGGTACCCCTATAATAAAATGGAAAGTAAACTGTTGCTTAGTATAGGCGATTGTTCGAAGAAAATTGCCTCCGCATTCTTTAAAAAAATATTTAATGGAATAGGAAATCATTCATCCTTGAGAGCAGTCTATAGTTCTGAAAGTTTAGCTGAAGGTGGAAATCCAGCACGAAGGTTGGACTAAAAATATCCCACAAATGTTCAATAATGCTTAAGTCAGGAGACTGATAGAGTCAGACCGAATGTCATACTTTATTTTCATACTCTTTGGACTTATCGTCATCCTCATGATTGAATACACCTATCAGAGTGGATAGGCACGTTGATGTCTTAATAAAGCAGACACTCTCCACGGGATAAAGTGTAGAGAAAACGATGGATATTATCCCCCAAGAATACTGCGATAATTAGTGGCTCTGATCTAACCATGCGGGTTGCAAGTGGTACAAAACCTCACCAAGATATCGCCTCCCCCCCATACCATGATGGAGCCACCTCATCAGATTTCGCACCATTCACAGTCGGCAAGAAGCAGTCACGAGTAAAAGCTTCTGTGGGTGTTTTCCACACATAAAAGCTCCCGGTGGTCTTAAATAGGCTGAATCTTAATTCATCTGGCACGACTTGTTGTCACTGCTATTGGGTTCAGTTTCTGTGAGCTCGACATCATTGACTTTGAACCATTGAGCATGACGTGATATCACCAACGGTTTACGAATTTCCACTCCATAAATGATCGCAGCATGGAGTTTCCCTTTTGACAGTTTTTGCTGAAACGGGGTTCTGCAGATGATTGTTCATTTCGGATGTTATCTCGGATAACGATTGTTTGTGCTTGTGCGCCACTACGTTCTTCAAGAACATCCAGAACCGGACTAGCAAGGACGGTTGGTCATCGACCGCCGAGAAGTCGCATGGGGATCGCAAGGTGTCCCCGATGGAAACTAAAAATGTGGTTTATACTTGGAGTCCCAAGGGGGCTCCCCCTAAATGTTGTTTGTATTTTTTATTACTCATGTACTTTTTTAACTACAATACTTTATAATTAGTTGCACTGGAGTCATTTTAGTTTTTTCCATGAAGTTTGCACTTGTACAATGAATTTTAAGCTGTTGTTAAAACTCCAGTTAATGTTTTCTCTTATCACAGAACCGACAACTCCTCGTGGTGGGCCCTAGGAGCGAGGGGCGTAACTAGGCTGGGGCAACGGGGTCAAGCCCCTGGGGACCCCAAAGTAAAAAAATGATGGTAAAAAAATATAATAATATTTCATTAGTATTCGTAATCGTGTTGTTTCGCTCTTTTCTTTTCGTATTGTATTTTCAGATGAATTCCGCAAGGTTTGGTTTTTTTATTAATACGAGTAACGTTGACACTGTCGGAATCTATGAACATGCCCCAACGGACCGACCAGCGTTGGACAGCATAGAAATTAACACCCACTCTTCTCAGAAAAGGGGCTTCCTTTCGACTCCTTCCACTTGGCCACCTGCAATAAAGAGTTACCAGGCATGGCAAGTAAGAGACAAAACGCCTTCTGAGAGGGAGTTGGCTTGCGACAATTTGAGTCCCCGTAGATTCGGTGTGTGGGAGGACAAAGGAAGATGACCCTGAGTGGAGAGAGAGATCATGACGGAAGAGAACAGTCTATCGAGAAAGCAAGCTGATTGGTTGATTCTTACTGTTATATTTTTAGGTTCGATTCCGGTAGAGGCAAACTGTCCGGGTGAAATTCCGAGCAAATCCGAAGGAGAGTGAGAACTTGCAGTTAAAGACCATGGATGGTCTTAGTTAAGCAATTATCTCAATATAGTATTACTATTATTAACTAATTTCGCTTAAAAAGCCGTTTATTACCGAGTTTTCACCGAAAAGTAGCAAAAAGAATTACTTTCGCATTTATTCGCTCATATCGGCAAATTTCCCATTTAATTGCATCTATTTCTTAAATACTTGCATATAACAACTATGAAAAGGGCTTATAAAAGTTGTTCTTCAAAAAGGCAAGTAAAAAGGAGGAAAGAGGCTGAAGCAAAAAAGGGTTCTTTTTGTATGTCAACCTGTCTAACTCAGCAACCCACCGAAGATACAGAATACAATACAGAAGAAACAAGAGGTGAAAAAAAAATTTTTTTTTTAAGTAAGGTTAATGGTACATTAGTTTAGATAGTGTGGCGTTGACGAAGTATTTATATGGCGGTTATTTAAACTTTAGTATTATTATAATTACTTATTAATTAATGTTATGATAGGTCTTTACATACTTTAAAATCAATTTACTTCAATAGTACGTTTCAATTAAATTTACTTCAATATATGCCATTTATCCATTAGTGGTTAGTACATTTTAAGATAGATGGTAAGTTGCGTTGTGTATAGCAATAACCCATAATAATTAATTAAAATTTACCCTAGGTTCATTACTGTCTGCATCACTGTGGTGATTAATGAGCCAAAAGAAAAATGAAATTAAATCTAATAAATTTACTTAACCTTGGAGAACACCAAGAAATAAAATTATCTCACCTAAAAGAAAAAGCTTCATACCTGCTGAAATAAAATAAAATAAAACCTAAAGCTGAAAATCAGCAAATTTACTAAAAAGGCAAGGACCAACATGACAAAGATATACTTTAACATAACAAATTTATTCCTTCCGATTACATTAACAATATTACCACCAATCTGGTAATCAGTTCCAACTTCTATGTCCTCGCAACACAATAAAAATATATACAATGACAATTCAAAATGAAATGGCTGTCGAATATAAAAAAAACCTGAATTATTCTATATGCAATTGCTCATCTTAATTTTAATTTTACATTTAAATCTAATCTTAATGATCTGCTGCAGCTTTAATCAAAGGTAGAGAGGTTATGGATAGAATTTACAGAAGTAAAGGAAGGAAAAGAAATTCACCCGTCGCGTCACTTCATCGTCGGGATCTTAGCGTTGTATCGAGGCCAGAGCCTCAGCCCCCGATCCTTCGGTCCTTTTTTTTCGCCTCCCTCTCCGTTTCAGCATCAAGAATCCTCTCTCATGTTTTCTAACTCCCGCGCTCCGAGTCAGCACCTTGTCACCACCACATCAGTCCGGTGAAACCATCCTCCACACCAAATAGTTCTTTGATGCTCCGTGAATTGTAATGGCCGAAATGAGGGGGGAAGGCTACAGGTGGCACTCTTGCACTCTGCAATTCTTTATACAATTAATTTTTTCCACCCCTCATCTCGTTCTTGTTGGTTATTTTAATTTCATGGCGGCCTGGTCATCCACCCGGCGATGTATCCCTGCGCGCCTTGCATCTGACCTTCTAAGATTTCTCCCCTTTCGAAAAAGGGCGCGTAGCCGACGTATTGGGTTACCGATAGTGGGGGAGGCTATGAAAGCTGTTGCTAGGCGCTGGGTCATTTTTAAGGAAGGAAGGAAAGCAAAGAATATTTCTAAGACATTTACCATTTAAATTACAAAACGCCAGCCAAAAAAACAATTAAAAAAAACAATATACCAACCATTCACGAGGTTCATAAATAAGACTTATTAATTTATCAATATTAACAATAATAAGGTATAACCTGTGATGATCTATTTCAAACTTAATTCTTCTCAATGTCAAAACATTTAGAGAAACTTGCACACACTTCTCTAAATGCGATGACATTAATCAAATCAATTAATATCTGATCACCACAAGTATAACCCTTACATATATTTAGCAGAGGCTTAATAAATTGATTAAAACAAAGCACAATCGTTACTAAAATTTACTTACTTTACTAATTTATTTATCTGAATACCCGATATTAATATTAACTTTAATCACTTCCAAAACTATTAATTATCATCACAACAAATACCTCCTTTTCCGCGAGAAAAAAAAATTTGGCACAAATTTTTTTTTAATAAAAAAAACACAGATCACCGTGGAAAAATTTCACAAATTAAAAGAATTGACTAAAGTATAAAATTACATTACACAATGTGATATATTGTTCCCATTCGACCCGGGTCACATAACAACACACATATACATGAGAGATTACTTATTAAACAAAATTATAAACCATGGAACATCTAGCATACTACCCGAAAAAAAATTTCAATACCACAATTGTATATAAAACAAGCAAAAATGAAACATTGAACACCTAACATATATCTAAAACAATTCATTACCACAACTGTATGCTCAACTTACAATTAAACCATATACACTAAAAAAACTGCACAGCAAAATAATCATCCTCGGTTAAAACAATCATTTCAAAACATTACACCCTGTCCACAGTTTATTTCTATAATTTGAAATTGACAGTGCGACCAATAGCATACAATCCGAAAATTTTTTTTTTTAAAAAACGTATGCTTAACACAAATAAACAAAACCTCTTCGAACAAAACTCAATACAAAATTCTCTCTTACTAAATTCATTATCACTGTTCAATCAAAATTAACATGTTTGCTGTTCAACTTCAAAAAAAAAAAATGTATATGAAACATGTGAGACAGGTGTACAAAAATTACAACTTTAACCGTACATATAACAAAAAAAAATTTAACCTCCCGTACACCCTAGTATACATTACAAAACCAGGTAATTGATAGAAATTTGAGACCTATCGTTAACTACACCACTATTTACTCCTACTAAACCCAATCCAATTCCAACCTGCGAAGATAGACTCTTCGTCCCTCGCGGCAATGAAATTCTAATAAGCTTAGTAAAAATTAATGATTAAAGTCTGAGGCCATGTCTAACGTTCATTAACCTCCTGTACACCTTAGTACACACTACAAAACTAAGTAAATGATAAAATTTTGAAACCAATATTTAACTACTCTACCATTTACTCCTACCAAACCAAAAGTAATTCCAGCCTGCGAAGAGAGACTCTTCGTCCCTCGCGGCAATGAAATTCTAATATGCTTAGTAAAAATTAATGATTAACATAAGAAGCCCTGTCTAACGTTCATTAACCTCCTGTACACCTTAGTACACATTACAAAACTAAGTAAATGATAAAATTTTGAAACTAATATTTAACTACTCCACCATTTACTCGTACCAAACTAAAAGTAATTCCAGCCTACGAAGAGAGACTCTTCGTCCCTCGCGGCAATGAAATTCTAATATGCTTAGTAAAAATTAATGATTAACACAAGAAGCCCTGTCTAACGTTTAATTGCATAAACCGAACTGAACAGACCAACGCAAGCATACCTACTAAAATAACATAACCAAACTTATTCAAAAAACCGTATGCCCTACTTAAATAAACAAAAACCGGTCGAATCGAATCACAGTCGACCCCCAAAAGTCATGCTGATCCGTTCAAAACAGAATATGCACATGAAACATTGTAGACAAGAGCACCAAAAAAAATTAACATCAACCCTACACATAAACAAAATTTCGGACGCCTTAGTATGCCTTACAAAAGAAATTAAACAATATTAAATTAAGCTAAAACTCTGCAAAAAACTAAACTGGTATTAAATCCAACAAATCTCTGACATGAGCAACTCAACTTATTAGGTACTGAAAGACCACAACATTCAAATTTTCCCAGCCTGTGACATTGAAGTTGAATATTAACCCCCATTTTAATTAAATTTCTATACAAACCCAACTGTTATTAAGTCGAAACACATACCCGACATGAAAAACTGAATTTATTAGGTACTGAAATGACCGCAGCATTCAAATTTCCCAGCCTGTGACATTGAAGTTTGAATCTTAAACCCAATTATAACTAAATTTTCGTGTGAAAAAAAAATCATTAACTATTATATGAAAAATTTTAATGTAATTATTAATCTGTCCAAGAACCCAACTAATTCTACTTGCCGTCTGACCATGAGACCAGTTCTAAATGGCAAGAGGAAAGTAGAAAAAACTTAGCACCTGGCAAGACAAACAAAAAAAAAACCTGTGATAAGAAACCCAAAACAAACATTAAAAATTATCTGACATGTAGAATTGCAATTAATATTTATCAATACTTAGCATGCAAATATACTATGGAAGACATTGTAAAACATACACAATTTAGCACCTCAAATCAAACTTTATACTTAAAACCACTAGCATAGCAATGAAAACGTTAATATAACAAAATACCACTTAAAATATTAGTTCCAAATATCTATCAATGTTTAAAGATGTTAAAAAAATATTCAGTATTCAATATAAATGCAAAATATATAGGAATGTAAAAAAATTCAAATGAAGAAAAGTATCCTTAACCGCACTAACAGTGCAATACTCTTAAGTAAAACACCAAAATAAAACATTTATATCGTTCAATAATTCAAAATGTAAAAAACTCAATATTCAAAATAAATGCACAAAATATAGGAATGTAAGAAAAATTTCAACTTAAAATCTACATCGTTTAAAATATCAGAAATAATAATAACCATAAACACATAAAAATAATATGAACCAAAAAATCTGTGCCAAAATAAGATTAAGCCTCCACTATACAAAAATTTAATATGTCATGCCGTCTTACCGAAAGAAAGGATAATGGGAAAAAAAATGGCTCATTTGCAAACAGTCTTCACGACCTGTACCATTGAAGAAGAAAAAAAAAGGGCACAGCGTGGGTAGGTCACAGCGCCATTTGTGGCGTTGACGAAGTATTTATATGGGGGTTATTTAAACTTTAGTATTATTATAATTACTTATTAATTAATGTTATGATAGGTCTTTACATACTTTAAAATCAATTTACTTCAATAGTACGTTTCAATTAAATTTACTTCAATATATGCCATTTAGCCATTAGTGGTTAGTACATTTTAAGATAGATGGTAAGTTGCGTTGTGTATAGCAATAACCCATAATAATTAATTAAAATTTACCCTAGGTTCATTACTGTCTGCATCACTGTGGTGATTAATGAGCCAAAAGAAAAATGAAATTAAATCTAATAAATTTACTTAACCTTGGAGAACACCTAGAAATAAAATTATCTCACCTAAAAGAAAAAGCTTCATACCTGCTGAAATAAAATAAAATAAAACCTAAAGCTGAAAATCAGCAAATTTACTAAAAAGGCAAGGACCGACATGACAAAGATATACTTTAACATAACAAATTTATTCCTTCCGATTACATTAACAATATTACCACCAATCTGGTAATCAGTTCCAACTTCTATGTCCTCGCAACACAATAAAAATATATACAATGACAATTCAAAATGAAATGGCTGTCGAATATAAAAAAAACCTGAATTATTCTATATGCAATTGCTCATCTTAATTTTAATTTTACATTTAAATCTAATCTTAATGATCTGCTGCAGCTTTAATCAAAGGTAGAGAGGTTATGGATAGAATTTACAGAAGTAAAGGAAGGAAAAGAAATTCACCCGTCGCGTCACTTCATCGTCGGGATCTTAGCGTTGTATCGAGGCCAGAGCCTCAGCCCCCGATCCTTCGGTCCTTTTTTTCGCCTCCCTCTCCGTTTCAGCATCAAGAATCCTCTCTCATGTTTTCAAACTCCCGCGCTCCGAGTCAGCACCTTGTCACCACCACATCAGTCCGGTGAAACCATCCTCCACACCAAATAGTTCCTTGATGCTCCGTGAATTGTAATGGCCGAAATGAGGGGGGAAGGCTACAGGTGGCACTCTTGCACTCTGCAATTCTTTATACAATTAATTTTTTCCACCCCTCATCTCGTTCTTGTTGGTTATTTTAATTTCATGGCGGCCTGGTCATCC
The DNA here is from genome assembly GCA_907164885.2 of Dolomedes plantarius. Lineage (NCBI taxonomy): Eukaryota > Metazoa > Arthropoda > Arachnida > Araneae > Dolomedidae > Dolomedes > Dolomedes plantarius. The sequence continues at coordinate 143,319,726 of OU015498.1, read as the reverse complement.
ACCCGGCGATGTATCCCTGCGCGCCTTGCATCTGACCTTCTAAGATTTCTCCCCTTTCGAAAAAGGGCGCGTAGCCGACGTATTGGGTTACCGATAGTGGGGGAGGCTATGAAAGCTGTTGCTAGGCGCTGGGTCATTTTTAAGGAAGGAAGGAAAGCAAAGAATATTTCTAAGACCTTTACCATTTAAATTACAAAACGCCAGCCAAAAAAACAATTAAAAAAAACAATATACCAGCCATTCACGAGGTTCATAAATAAGACTTATTAATTTATCAATATTAACAATAATAAGGTATAACCTGTGATGATCTATTTCAAACTTAATTCTTCTCAATGTCAAAACATTTAGAGAAACTTGCGCACACTTCTCTAAATGCGATGACATTAATCAAATCAATTAATATCTGATCACCACAAGTATAACCCTTACATATATTTAGCAGAGGCTTAATAAATTGATTAAAACAAAGCACAATCGTTACTAAAATTTACTTACTTTACTAATTTATTTATCTGAATACTCGATATTAATATTAACTTTAATCACTTCCAAAACTATTAATTATCATCACAACAATAGTAATTTAAAGGTAACCTGTGTTAAATTTATATTTATAATTTAATACTTATGGTGATAAAAATAAATAAATTAACCTAATACAGTAAAGTCTCCTATAACGCGGTGCTTTTAAAGGGCGATTTCCATATAACGCGGAAAGGAAATTTCGACAGCTCTCCAACAACCCATTTTTCGTACACGAACTTTACAACAACTCAAATAGCTTCAAAAATTTATCTATCGCAGCACTTATTTGATGTGTTCAATTTTTGTAATTGACATGTATGGGGTATTTTCCTGTTTATCAATTCCAGTTATCAGGGAATTTCCCTAAAAATGATCAAAAAACAAAGCATTACTCTTTTTTGATTTATTCTAAAACTGTCTTTAAATGGGTTCAGACGTATGTGTAATAAAGTTATTTTGACTTGTTTAATTTACGTTACTTGTTCAATTACATTGGAACGTACAGCATTAGAGAACATCTGAGTAAAAATTTTATTTGTCGAAATACAAGTATCAAACTGGTTCTAACTTTGTCTTGCTTGTTCTAACAGGCATCGTTATGGTCGGTCACGCTTCAACGCGTTCAAAGTAGCGCCAGTCTGGTTTATTAATTATAATTTCAATTTATTTATTTCCAAGATTCTATATAAAGCGGTACGAATTTATTTAATTTGTATCATTTCTGAGTTTCTTATAACGCGGCATTGGTTTCCATCGAACGCATTTTCTGATTTGAATTAATTCTGATTTTCTTATAACACGGTTTCTATATAACACGATACGAATTAATCGCGTTATAGGAGTCTTAAGTGTAGACCGTTCTGTATATCACGGCTGATCACTTTGGTCGAAATGATACTAGGTGCGCATTTTTAGTTAATTCCACTAATATGCAATTGTGGAATATTGATTAGTTCGAATACTGAATGTATTAGGTTATAAATCGGGCATGTTACACTATCTACCAATAAGTATTTGGACACCTATGATAGAAAAAAGTAATTTATTCATATTCAAAAGTTGGTAGAGCCTCCACGAGAGGCAATTACAGCCTCAACCCTCTGGGGTATGCTTTCCACAATTCCTTATATGACGTCTACTGGTATTTTCTTCCATTATGCTTGATGGAGAAGACATGTAAGTTCCTTCACCGATTGTTGCATGCCTTAATTCGGCGATCCAACACGTCCCAGAGGATCTCGATAGGGTTCAGTTCTGGACTCTGGGCAGGTCATTCCATTCGGTTAACCCCATTGTCACCATACCAAACCAAGGTGCACCTCGCAACATGACAGCTGGAATTGTCGTCCTGGTAGTAACATGGGTCCATCCCATAAAACTGCCACAACGTAGTAAGCACGTTGTCATCCAGAATAGCGCAGTATACGTCGGCGTTGAGCTTACCATGAATTGGAAGCAAGGGTCCCAGTCCATACCAGGAGAAACACCCCCAGACCATAAATCCCCCTCCACCGAAGTTTACTGTGGGCACTATACATTATGACAGGAGGCGTTCTACAGGCAGACGCCAGAAGCAGACTCTGCATCGGAACGGTAGAGGGTGAACCTTGATTCGTCGCTGAAGAGAACCCGTTTCCATGGATCTAAGGTCCATTTTCTACGTGCTTTGCACCACATTAACCGAGCAGCGCGGTTGGACTTTGTGATCAAAGGCTTATGGGCGGCAGCACTACCTTGAAAACCAAGCACGTGTGTTTCCTTACAGATGGTATTCCCCGGAACAACACTCTCGGATGCATGTTGAAACTCCTGGAGTATGAAGGACATCGGTTGGGTGCGGTTCTTCCGAAAGTGCAAAATACAGAAAAATGTGGTTTTCAGGCATGTGGTTTTAAAAAATTGTCCGGGGAAGGACCTCCACCCACCCCCCACCCCTCTTGCAAAGCGGGCCCTTCATCAGTCTCTGGCCGATGGCCCCAAAGCAGCCAGTCTATACCTGAGAACATCTATCCTTCATACTCAGCTTTCTTTTAGCTGCACTGTTGTGCTTTGCAAACGTCATCTTACCGTCTCTCGTGTACGCAGTCGTAACGACTGATACTGAGCTCGTGGCACACCCCAAAAGTTTTCCTGTTTCCGTCACCGAGTCTGCAGTTAAATACGCTCGAGAAATTATGCCTCTTTGAAACTTTGTCAGGTCTGTCATTGGAGCGTCTTTCAGAGAGTACGATACACGCATCCAAAACCTATGACTGCTGTTGAGACAATGATACCTTTCCCTTAGCAGCCACTATGGGGAAAAGTTGTGAGTCAGGTGGTGGGCCAGTTCTGCAGGTGGGAAATTCGTCGTACTTTTTCTTAAATGTCTATATTATTTAGTCTTCCATATGTGTTTACTGTATAGTATATTTTTTAATGTATTTACGGTAGGATTTTTTACTGTATGGTTCCAAAACTCTCAGGTTTTTTGACAATAATTCTATAACACAGATAAAGTTGTTAAGTGGAGTCATATTTATATAAATTACGTACCCCTGTCATGAGTAGATATTAAAGAGAAATTAAAGTCAGTACGGGAAAACAATAAAATAATCAATAAGTATAAAATAATCAATAATGAATAAAAAAGCCCTCTGCCCAATAAGAGCAAAAGGGGCGTGATAAGATGGCCCCTGTAAACGGACAGCAGCCCCTCCAAGAAAACCTAAAAAGGTTCCAGAGATTTCGCTGGCTGTTTTTCTAGATTTCTGACGATACAGAGTCCCGATAAAACTGCCTCTCAGTGTAGCGGTAGTGCCGGCAACCAGACATGATGATCTTGAATATGACTTGTATTAGGCCTCTGTCGTCGAAGCAATTTTTCATCGCCGTATTCTCCAACAATATTAAGTGCCTCCCGATAGACTCTAAAAATAATTACTTTGACCAAATAGGTTGCCTCTGCTTCTGATTCCTCATGTGCTAAATGTTAATGTTATTAACTACACATTAAAGGAATTTTGAGCTTTGTCAAATAAATATATGATAAAGGCCCATTCTCTGTCTTTCCTTGCATGCCCCAACAGAGGCAAGCATCCATTGATTTAAGGTTACTTAATAACCTATAGATAAATTTTAAATAGTTTATTAAATTAAATTAAACCTTAAGTTATGCATTCCATGAATAGAAGGTAATCTACCGGTTGACGTGTGAACAAGTTAATTAGTGAACCATATCTCAAGTATAACCGACTTTTTCAACCTTCCGAAATTAAAGGCTGCATGTCTTCCATTAAATCCCAGACAAAATAAAATTTTGATTTCAATATGCTGGAAAATAATTTGGTTTTAAGGGATCTCATTGTACAAGTTTAATCATAAGAATTTGGGAGGATTGCTCGGGTCCCAATCACTAAAATATGTGATCTGATATACCAATGTGAATTAGATTAAAAAAATTATTTCTCTTTTATTGTCATATATATTATTCATCCTCTTGGGAATGAAAACTCGTAAAGTCATTTATAAAAATTCTTTTTAAGAGGGAAACCGTGAAGATACGCGTAAAACTAATACTCCTCTAAATTATTAAACGGAAGAATATAATATATTTATACTTTCTTGATTATATTGTGGAGTTTTATTAAAATCCTTTGATTACGCTAATTCCAAAGAATGCGATGCATTTCAACGAAAAAAATTAACTAAAAAAAGGATCCAGTTAGTTAAGAAGCAAACATATGACAGAGCACTGAATTTTCTGATTTAGGTTGCTAGAAGATAGGATCAATCACTTTAGGACGAGAATAGCACTCCAAATAAAACATAACAGAACAAAACATACTTCTCTTGTTATTCATAATCATTCAATACCATATTCTCGAAACGAATAATTTTGGTTTGTTTGAATTATATCTTTCTACGTTTCACTTTCTCTCTATGAGAAAAAAGACCCCAAATATTTTAAACTCAATAAAGTAAATTAAGTGCAGGAATCTACCGAAAACTTCGTTACTTACATAAATTTTCTTTTTGATCAAAACATAACTTAAAAAGAATTTTTTCTCTTAAGGTGAGTTCGAATTAACAATAGTACAATGAATTATTATAAGTCAAAAAGAAAACGATGAAAAATATCAGTTTCAGAAAGCTAATGCTATATATTAACTTTAAAGGCTTAATTATTATCACCATGAAATAGAAATCTGAATGACATTTAGAGTAATATCAGCCAAAATTTTAATGAAGTGAAACTAATTCTAATAACTTACCGGAGAGCATTTCCTTCAGCTTTCGAAGTGAATCGTTTCTAACCTCTTCCGTCTCATTCAGCTCTTTGCGAGATTTTTCGAGATCAGCTTCTGTTACATGAAAATCGATAGATGATCGAAAAGTCTTGCACCCAACCACGAGATCTTTTAGACTATTAGGATGCACTTGTATTTCTACTTTCTCCATATCCATCTATAAAGGAAAGTTTTTATTTTGGTACATACAGTGTATAAAAGAATTTATCACTCAGGCGACCATCTCATAGTCTTTATTTGTAAGACTGGAAATGGAGAATTTAAATTTATGTGTATCTCGTAAAACAAGGAGAGCCAAATAACATAAAATTGTTTCTTATTCAATGTACATACACGCATTAAACTTTCTTCGATTAACTCGTAAGACACCACGGTTACCTCTGCTCTCGCGTATCGGCCCAAATTTCCTGATGACCAGCCGCGCGACAGCCACCCTGCCAGTCCATTTGTTGTTAGGGCTGTCCACGTAGGCAGACACGCTCTAACAACAAATTTTAAGAATTTTAACGCGAAAAAACAGTTCATGGGTAGACAACCCTGTACCCCCACTAATCTGTTCCTGGTTGCATGCTTTATTTATAAAACCATTTACAATGTAATAACAATTACATTAACAGTCGCTATGTAGAAGTAGCCATTAATATGCAGCATCAGATATGTACTATAATAAAATTACGCTGTACAAGCTTAACAACGGATACAATACAATTCCAAATTGCAAATAGTACACATTGTATATGATACACCATAATTTCAATTACATAAAATACACAAATAATTTCAGCTGCATACAATACACTTTATGAAGAAATACAATCTAAGACTCTAAACTCCTTAGGTATTTGCAACACTTTTACTTTTATTTTATCAATAATCTATTTACATAATATCAGAATTCAATTTATTAACATTAAAAAGATAACCATTAACACATTGATACTTAGTAGAAAGTTCATTATTTTAAATTTAATTGAACTTAAACATTATTTTTTTCACTAAATGCATTTAAGATGATTAACCCTATTTATCACCCCCGAATTATCTGTATATACTTCATTATAATGAAGCCTAAAATTCTATTTATCAATTTCTTTTCTTTAAGCACCCCTTATTTATTTATTTATCTTTCTATTTTATTTTTTTGTCTTCATGATAAACGAACATATTTGCTCTCGTTTAAGTTTCAATACACCATAAACACCAGTTGCACCCGAACTCGAGCCAAGCACACCGTAAGCCATAGCCCTATCACCACACCACCACCAGACATAAATTACACCGAATTACCACACAGATATTCAACATGTTTAGATTGCCAACAAACAGCACACAATGTGACCTGACATTACGTGGAAGGGTATGGCATAATATAACCATACCAGGCCCTACCATACATCGAGTAGCGTGGCATGGAAAACAGAAACGTGTTGTCAATAATTTGAAATACCGTTTCACTGAGTGAACTGACACAACAATTAGAATAATTTACCGCACTTTGTGGCGGCCCAGTGGTACAGCGCGCTAGTTTTCGGTGATGAGGGTGCTCAGATCGAGTCCCGGCGTCGCGCCAAGAAATATGCCTCCGTTCGTGTCGTCCCTTCATAGGGGGTAATGCTGTCCGCCTATATGGTGCCCCCACAATAAAATGGGCAGTAAAATTGCGGCGTGGTATAGGCAAATGTCTCACGACAAGTGCCTCCGCATTGTAAAAAAAAAAAAAAAAAAAATTTACCGCTTTTACCAAATAAGATAACATAAATTACAATTGTACAAGCTTTATACCAATTAATATACCCATCAAAAACTCCTAACTCTTAATAGTTTTTAACACAAACAAAGACACACTATACTTTTACAAATTGTGAGTAAAAACAATTAATTAACAAAAGAACAGAAGAAAACCAAAAGAAAAACAGAACGAACTTTCTTCGATTAAATTGAACAAATCTAAATTTACACTCTTAGACAAAAAAAATACGAGGCAACAAGAAGGCGTTATCCGAATAGGACGAAAATCGGTAGATGTGATGTACATGTACAGAAAAAGAATGATTACAATTTAAGAAAAATAGGATAATTTATTCAAGATTGTTAAGCTTTCATTCTTATCTCACATCTTATCTTATGATGCCATAGTTTTGTATGACGTACGAATGTTATTTTCTTTTCTGTCAGTGGCAACCATGACTCAAACTTGTATTTAAGGAATGAAACATGGGGTTGATGGAGAGTCTGGTCTACGCTGTCTAGTTGCACTAGTTTTTATTTCAACTCGATATGTTCGAGATGTAGATTAATTTATTTAATTTAGTATGTTAATAAACTTAACTTTTTCTTTTCGGCCTGTGTCCTTATTTTTACGCTGGAACTCTGCTAAAGTCTTATTGAGGGACGCAGACTATCATGGTTATGGGCCGTTAGCAAAGAGTTAGGGGCACAGGTGTTAGGCATTTTTATTTTTAATATACTTTTATTAGTATGTTTTTCAAACGAAGAGGCATACAGTTATGGATCTCCCATTCCTGCCACCATCGTCTAATGGTGGCATCGCTCCTATCCTAATGCCGAGCGATTCGCCAATTAGACAAACCGGCTTCTTTGAGTTCAACTACTCATCTTCTCTCAAATACTGATATCTGCGCATATTGTTCGCGCACCTGTATTCGAGGCATAGTTACTGTTTACCTGAGTACACGGAATGAAATTCGCAAGGAATTTATAACTTGGAATTGAAATTTTTTTAATATCCTGCCAGTTACTCAGTTAAGATGCGCTGCAGCGTCCCATGTTCATTCATTGCCCTCTAAACTTTAAAATCTAGCACTTTCTATCGAATCCTGTATACATATCAATTTGTGTCCAATTTGCATTACCCTTTCGTTTTTTTCTTGTTTTTTTTTTGTCTAGAAGTGTATTAGTAATCAAGTCAGACAAATGAAACTTTTTATTACCTTCCACCCAATATTTGAAGACTCTTCTTAAAACATCCACTAACGAAAATCAATCGTCATATTTCATGAACAAAATAGTCTAATTTACTAATATACTTTCAGCAAGCTAGAAAAATCTGTAAACAATGAAACTGAATTTAATAAAATATATGTATGAAATTTCCAACCTTACTTTTGTAATTTTTATTTTCGTTTGTGTTTCGTTAATTTTGAGACTTGACCTTTAAAAATCAATGATAATTTTGAAAGTTACCTTTAAAAAACAATTCTGTTATGTATGTGCAAACGAATTTATATTTATATACGTATGTGATAACATTATCATATTCTCTAAGAGATACACTGATATGCGAGTATTTATAGCATACATGGAAAAGGATCATATTTAAAGTGATGTACTAATGATACATGAATTCCAATTTATTAACCGACCCCAGCATTAGCTTATGCGCATTGAGAACCTGACGACCAGTTGTTTTGCAATAAAACCTCTATACGCAGCGAGAGGGAACGGTCGGCCGTGTTTCTATAGGTCATAGTAGCCGTCTCAAGGAGTATACAGAGGCTGTTCACACATTTTTTAGACGATGTATATTGTATTCACAAAACAAAATTACATAAAATTCTTGTGTTTTAAATGCTCTATTTGACATCTCTTATTCTGAACTATCTTTCGACACCGCAATTTCCAGGATAATAATGCCTTTTGAAGTGTCAGAAGAGGTATTCTATCCCATTCCTCCTGAACAGCTTTCCAGAGTCCTGTAAGTGTTTTGGGACGACGTTTGGATAATGCAGATTTTAAAAGTCCGAAAGCACAAAAATCCATAGGTGATACATCGGGAGATTTAGTAGAGATATCAGTGAAGGGTATGGCCTTGATATCAGTTTTTTGTTCCATTTCTTTTAGGAAATTTACAGTGGATTTTGATGTGTGACTGCTAGCTTTGTCCTGATGGAGTCTCACAGATTGATGGCACTGTGGGTAAAGCGATGGTATTTCATTCAGAAAAATTGACGATAAAATATGTTCCTGATAGTATTTGGAGTTAATCTTGACATTTTTTCCACTCTCTTTATTTTTAACTTGCCATTATAAGAAAAACCAGCAACAATCATGAATCCCTTAGAAAAACTTTCTTTCGAATCTTTGAACCATGTACTTAAATTTTTTTCTCCCCTTTTATGATAATAAATGGCTCTTTTTGGATGCAATCATTTAAATACACCCATGATTCATCTATTGTGACAATTGTTTTCCATTTTTCTTTGGATAAGTGTTTCTCATATAGAATTCTGCAGCGTGTCCTGCGTTCAGCGATATGATTTGGAAGAAGACGATGAACATTGCGTTTTTTCGCTTTCTTAAGATTTAAATCAACGTTTATCATTTTGTTTACAGCGGACACCGAGCATTTTAATGATTTTGCAACCTTTGACTAGGGGGATTTTCTTTTAACATTAAACAACGTACCTTTGCAATAGTCGAAGATGTTCGTTTTTTCCTTGGATACTTGTTTGGAATTTTTGTCCCACTTGAGGCTCCAGTTTGACGTTTTTTTACTTTCTTGTTGACGATATTACCTATCGACGCTTTAGATATCACAAAACCATGACTCTCACATCGTTTTTGAATAACGGAGTATGCATATTTCTCTTCGGAAAGACCATAAATGTAGCCTTCGAACCACTGCTTTGTTAAAAACGCCATTTTGAATAAAAACAAAACTTTCAAGCCGCAGATGATAATTTTGACTTTTAAAAACATAGTTCAATTGCAATTATTTCTTTTGCAGCAAACTATTTTCTATTACTGCTTACCAAAATCGTCTAAAAAATGTGCGAATAGCCTCTGTAGACTCCCGATTGTTGGCCCCACCGACCCCCTAAACATACGTTAAATTTAATTTTTTCTGAGTGAAAATTTTCTTAGTTCAAGAGAGGGCTTCAAAATGTACTACAAAATCTCTTGGCTGTCCACTCCGCTGCTGAACGATATTATATTTAAAAACGTTATAACCACAAATAATACAAATAATCTTGCAAATAACCGCATTTTTAATCAAAATATTTCATCTGCTTAAAAATTTCTTTCGGTGCTATTATACTATCGTGTTATCCTTTCTTATTTATTTATTTTTTTATTAGAAAATGTTTGATAATTTTACTAAAATTCATTTTAATCATGGTGTCTTTATATGTAATTCTTTTTCTCTTTAATTGATTTGTTTTTCCTCTTTCCTTCCTTAAATGTACCTTTCCAAATGGTTCAAACTCCATCTCTGTTTTGAAAATTCTTCTCCATTTACTGGTTTTGGTTAGGGGAGAATGACCGCTCACTCCTTCTACTTTGCCGGGCATTTCATCCCGCGTGTCTATCGTTAAACAACTCTCATTTCCTTTGAAGGAGGGCTGCTTCATGCCTTCTAAATTTAAACAGCACGAACACCTTTATCCACTCTAAAGAATACTAAGGGGGTCTCACTCACAAAATTTTATTTCGTTTATTTTCACACATTTAGCAATCATTCTTTTAATTAAATGCAACTTTATCAAATACAAGTACGCAAACATTTAATTATTTAAGTAATTTTTTTATTTTTACGCATAAGTAATTTTTCAGTCATCTATCAAACCAAATTCGGTTTGATTAATACTTTCTTTTTACTGCAGAAAATCAAAAGGTTCTTAAATACTTTGCGTGGCAGCTTTATGACGGCATTATTTATTAATTTTTACATTGTATTGATGGAAAAAATATTTTAAGCGCTATTATTTATTCAGACATAATATTACAATGTTTACCCTTAATCACAAATCCTTAAAACAGTTGAATGAACAGAGAACAAAAAGACATCAAAAATTCCTTACCTGTATGGATTGGATTTAAATACAGATTTCGGCTGAGTTCGTATAAACAATTGAGAGTTCTTCACTGTTATCGAATGCTATCGTATTCTGCAACAATGTTGTTTTAATGTATCCCAAAATGTGTTTATTCAACGTGTTTATCTCTTTCTCCTATTCTCATTCGCTCATATTAGAAGTGTAAGTGTGTCGTCTCATTGGCCGTCTCGTTTAAAACTGCCCTGCAAGCACAGGAAAAGTCACATAAAAAGATAAATCTGAAATCTAAGCAAAATTGGACTTTTCCAGACTGCAAACCAAACAAACAACTTAAATATTTTCTGCTAAACTGCTGTCGCTATTGCTTAATATTTATTCCAGTAAATCTACAGAGAGAAAAAGGTTTTTCTACTTTCGGAGGATTAAGTCAAGTTTTGATTGCGTAATGGAGGTTGCGCATCAAGGTTAAACTACTTTCATGCTGAGTGAAAAACAATGTCTCTTTATAAAGTTCTTTATCCGAAATTTTCAAATAATTTTTACAGTAATGCAAATGGGGGAGAAACGGCGGTTACTTCTTAATTTTCACAATTACAGTAATACCTTGGTATTTTCAAATAATTATCCGAAATTATCAAATAATTTTTACAATAATGCATATATAGGAGAAACAGCGGTTACTTCTTAATTTTCACTATTGCAGTCATGCTTTGGTACTTGTCTGCTTCGGTATTCGTCGCATTTCGACGTGGAAGAAATTCTTCGGTAGTCATCATTTGCTCGTCCTGTATGCTGAAATGTTTTCCAAATGGGTTGAATTACAAAATTTTGTTCACAAGTATCACCCTGAGAAAGCTCTTCCAAGCCAAAATGTGGACTTGTCTGTAGATCAAACAATGTCTCACCCCAGCAACATTTGAAAACGCAGGCAGAAGCAAGTATTTCTTGATAGGTTTATAGTGAAACTCCTAAATATGAGTCTACAACAGGAATCGGGGGTGTTAAGAGACAGAAAAGAGAGATAATCCCTGTGCATGTGGAAGGAAAGTCCCTTTCATATCAAAAACCCATCTCCTCCTCTACTTCGCCGGTATCCCATGAGGCCATCAACTTCTTTTAGTACAGATTAAGTGGAGATAAATTTAGTTTTATTTTATCTAATTATTGTTTTAAATTATGTCTGTCTAATTTACCCAGTAAAGGGATAAATTTCTGATTTTCAGAAACGAAATAATTCAATTAACATTTCTCTTTATTAGAAAAATTCGGTCATCTCTCGTAGTGCTTTCTGGAACCAATTAATGAGTATCGAGATACCACTGCGGCCTTGTTGGTTCTGGTTAGCTTAGTTTTCGTGTTGATAAAGGTAATTATAGATCTCCAAATAAAACTGCCGAAATACACCCTCAACCTAAGATATAAAATGTTACGCGAAAGAATAAATTCATAAATAAGAGCGATTTTTGGATCGTACTTAGTAATTGTAATAAACGATAACATAATACTAAAATTGGATTACTTCAACAAAAAAAAATTGCAGTGTCATGTGCATTTTAAAGATAATAATCTAGCACGATTAGTTAGTATACTTTAAAAAACTGTGTTTTTTAATTACCTAAAGGCTTATAAATAGTGGTAGAATAAGATAATCTATTACAGTTTATAATAAAGAAATTATTTTAATTATATACGAAGACAATACGTTTACTGAAATGTACCTGAAGCAAAATTAAACAATTTAAAACTCAATTTTAAGGGCATCCTGAAAATAAAAAATAATAAAATCATTATTTTAGAAATCTTTCCCATTACTTACATTGCACAAATTTCTCACAAACAATGCGGAACGAGCGAAATAATGTAGGTAATATCCAGCTCTATCTCATTCAAAGATATAGACATAAGAATTTTGTTTGTGCAGAAGTATATTTAAACCACCTATATATTTTCATATTTTAATAAACTCCTGCTTAAAATATAACACTCAAACTACGATTTTTACAGAGGGAAAATGGCGTATAGTGGCAGCATATCAGTAAGAATATCGTACATTAACTGAAATATACACAATCTTTTGTACAATGTTACAAGTAGTTTTGACTATTATTTATAGTATTGATTCCTGTATGATGACAAAATAATGGACGGTTCATTTCGAAACCTCTTTCACATCTTTTTCATCAAACAGATATTTCCTCAGGACGAAATTACTCCATCTTCAGAAAACAACCAACGAAAGAAAATATTCCTCTTCTGTTTCCACAAAAACTTTCGTTGTTTATAGCTTCTTTTTATATCTAATACTTTGTTCTATACAGCAAATAGATATTGGATTCAATGAGTTTCCTTGAACTTTAAAGAGGAGTTTCTAAATTATAAACAGTCTTTTAGCTGTAGTTGGTTTATCCACAATTATAGTGTTTTCTGATTCAGGTCTGTGCTCATGGAGAATGTCCGATGGAAATATGTCATAAAATGCAATTGTTAAGACAAGTATAAGATCCAATATCAGGTAATTCGTTCCAGAAAATCTTCAAATTCTGAACGAGGGCAACTCCACAAAGCTGTCATTTTGATCTTATTTCAAAGTCTATTTATACTTAAGTTTCGAAGAATGGTGAATTCATTTGAAATTTCATTCCCGTCCTGTCTTTAAAATTAAATATTCCATTTACACCCAAGTGACTGTTTTTTTAAGAATAAAAAAGTAGTACTAATCCGATTGTGAGCCTTGGAAATAGAACATTCAATTTTCAGATTTTTTTAAACATGGCTGAATTTCCAAAATTGTCATCATAAAAATATTTCATATCGGATAAGCCTCAGATCAAATTAATAAGGAAAAATTGATCCCGTTTCTTTTTTTCAAATATTTTCGAATTCAAATTATAAATATAATTACCCTAAAACGCACCTTCATCTCGATGTAAATAATAATTCATTTAAACTTTTTAAAACCTTTCAATATTATGGGGCGCAACTTTGTAGTAGTCCTTAAAAGCGATTATCAAATCTAAAGATTATATTTGCAAAATGTTATGATTAATAATTTCATAAAATTACTACGCTATACAATCACTTGCAGAATATTCACAACATGATTGTCTGAATTTACAACGTATATATATTAAGCAATTATACTACAAAATGCAATAACAAAATAGAACTGGCAATGACATGCAATGTATCAGTGTCCCAGCCCCTCCAAACAAAATGTTACTATTTCGTATTTGATATGCAAATCAGGTGAAATCGGTGCACGCGCGATCAAAGTTAACTTCATTGTCTGAAGGGGGAAAACAGAACGTCACTTGTTATTGAAATGATAGTGAAATGATGATTGACAAATTCTAGCATTAGCATAAGAGTTCGAAAAGTGGTCTCTTGTAATTCGTACAATTGTTGGACTCTAATAATTGTTTGGAGGAGGAAAACGACACATAATTTGCTGACGTCAAAGTGGCGAAATATGCACTAATCTGAAGTCGGCGATCAAGATAAAATTACTCACTCTCTAAATGGCTATTGGAAGTGGAATTAAAGAAGACTTTCAAGTCTTTTTGTTCCTTTATTTTGTATACTAAATGTACGTCAGGGCAGAAACAAAAAAATTACTTAGGAGAAAAATGTGTGCTGAAAAAAATTAATATTGACTGCTTTAACTCTTATACATAAGCCAATTAGAGGGTCAGTATTAAACACCAAACACAGATTATAATTTGCCATCTAATATGCCATAATCATCCGTGCGGATACAATCTCTACTAGTAGCTTCTTTCATTTCTACCTGTTTACAAACATTCTGGTACTTGAATTCTGGTACGACGATTTGTTATCACGTTGTTTAGACATAATGTTAAAAAGTGTAGGATCTAACCTCGTGGTAATTTTACAATAATACGAATAAAACGAACAAATAAGAAAATTTAATAACAATAAATTACAAAGGACCATCCTATACCCTACACATACAGAAAAATATGGAACATATATATTTATTATTTCTATTCTGAAAGCATGAATCATAGTCACGGCTTCTTCAGACCGATGAAGGAATGTTCATATTCAAGGTATGGCAAATTTCCCAACAAAAGGTTTTTTGTGAAGAAGTAGCATTCACTATCCTCTAAGTTTCCACCGTACTCCTTCGCAAGAATACCTGGATCTATGTACTCATGCACCTGACTCAAATCAGAACGGAGAATCGTCACCTGAAAGAAGGGGAAAATATGTGTATGCTTCAATGTAAAGAATTTTAATTCTTTCAGGTAATTTAAGTAAATTGTTCTTGTAACCAGAACTCTAGATATATTTAACTGGTCATAAGAGTAAATTATTCTGTGAGTTGAGTAGCGATGAGAGAAATTTAAAAGAAAAAACATTCAATAAAGTTGCAAAATATTCTATTGCGACAGTATTCTGCGTGTACTGACTTCAAGGTGGTCCAGGATCCCAAATCCTCGGAAGCTGAGCAATTTTATTTTATTTGTAAAACCTACAGTGGACCTTTTAAAATAAAATTAAACGAACCGAATTTTTAACAAAGTATATTTTATCAGATACAAAAGTGACCCGATAGAAAAAATTCCGTTCAAAGTTTAAACTACGCATGAACTGAGAACCTTAATTGTTGAAGGGTGATCCCTGTCCCTTTACGAGGCCTAACCGCCCTTGTGTCCGTTGCTTTTCGTTGTAGGAATGGATTGCACAGTTGACGAATCAACACAGGAACTTTAGTCAAAAATAAGTTATTATACAAATATTTCTACTGGGACACGCCACACATTCTATATTCACATATACATTACAAATTTACATTGATCAATAAAATCACCCGCAAGCCACTTTCCACGTGACGATCTCTCGTACCCCCGACCTTTCACCTTTGAAAGTCGGAGCGAGAATGTCGAACCAGTGTATTTTTCACTTCCCGCGAAGCGGGGAGCTCCCCCCCCCCCCCCCCCTCGCTCGACCACCCCGAAGCAAGCAGTTCCGGTCGGTTAGTCATAGGGAGAGAAACAGGGGACAGGAAGAATAGAAGTCCATTAATGACATTAAAGATAATAGAAAAACACCTTAGTGATAATAAAACTATTCGTTCAATAGATACATCAAATTTCATATTGACTTACATTTAAAAAAATTCTGATATTTTATTGATATAATCCCTTGAATTTTTCTTCCTCTGTTAAACATTACTCTCGAAATGCTATACTACCTGTTTTAAGAAAATTTTAGTCAGCATTAAATGAGCAGAATTTGTCGAAGTGATAACCATAGAACATTTGTGATAGTAAAATTTTTCATTCAATAGATGTGTCAAATCTCAGCCTAATTTAATATTAAAATTTTTCTGAAAACTCTGTAAAATTATTCAAGTTTTTCACATACATACACATAACAATTTATATATATATAGACTCATTGGCCTTTCAAATGAATTTTAAATGAAATTAAAACCAATATTTACACAGACGAAAAATTGTAGTATA
Source organism: Dolomedes plantarius (assembly GCA_907164885.2). Lineage (NCBI taxonomy): Eukaryota > Metazoa > Arthropoda > Arachnida > Araneae > Dolomedidae > Dolomedes > Dolomedes plantarius. The sequence continues at coordinate 143,303,622 of OU015498.1, read as the reverse complement.
ATATTCGTAGTATTTTAATTTTTCATTTTAGCGTAGGAATACGTTCCTCAATATAGGTCCTCCGGAAAGGAAAAATTCAGAATCCGTCGCGCGTTATAATTCTGGCAGAGCGCCAAAGTTATAATTTTGGTAGCGCACCAAACCCAATAGCAGTACGAATTTAAACAGAAAAGTACCAAAATGCGTCAAAAGGGAAAAAAAGAAAATAGGTAAGCAACGATAAGTAATCCTAAGTTAATAACTCGCGGTAGTTTCGTTAGAAGAGATTACCTGAAATAATATTTAGTAATAATTTTATGCGTTAAAATAAGAGGAGAAATTTCTTTTACTCCTTCATGTTTCATATTTCAGAGTGCGGTTTTTTTCAACATCTGTTGAAGAACTTTTAAAGGTAGGAAACATAAATAATTAATGATTCTCTTATTGACAAAAATTTACGAAAACATGATAAGCTTAAGGCATCTTCAAATCTTTTGTGTTATAAATTTCGCTGATAAATAAATTAAATGAATTTACCCTGTCAGCAATTTTCTTTTTTAAAAATCTTCGAATAACAGGAAAACAGGCATACTGAAGTGCAGTGAAGTTGAAACACACTATGCGCTTTACTCTAAGATTGTACAATTCCTAGAAACATGGTTGAAAACATTATTAATTTCAGTAAATTTTCTGTAAAATTTTTAAATTGATCCGGTTTAGCATAATTTTAAGGTAAAATTATGCTAAGACTCCTAAAAAGACTCCTCTGGGGTCTGCTAGGCGAGGATTTTATTTATTTTAATTGAAGGAAATTGCAGAAATGAAAGCATGTCAAACGCAACATTTCCTGTCTAGCCAGTAAGCAAAGAGTTCGGGCCACATGAGACGAAAGAAAATATGCTCTCTATAATGGTTAAAGAAGAAATGTTTAATATATACTAAAATGGATTAAAGACTTATAATTTTAGTGCTTCTAGCAAGAAAAACTAATTTTCTACCCATTATTTAGAACACATTTCAGTGATCATTTACAGATCATAACTAAAAAGCAATTGTTCATTTTGATGCAATTCTGTATAATTAATTACACAGGCCTACAACCAAAAAAGTGTTTAGAAACCAATAGCTAATACTATTAGATTTTTGGACGCTGATTTCAGGAAAATTAGTAAAAAAATTCCATAAGATACCATTTTTCCAAAAAATTAAATATTGAAAAATTTGAAAATTTCATAAATTGAAAATTTTGTCAATTCACCAATCAATTGTGTTAATTAAAGAAAGGGATGAGCATTTAGTGTCATAAGTCATCATTACTGGAGAAATCTGGAGATTTTTCTGTCTCTGGTGCGAAAAAAACGGAAAAAAGAAGCAATCTAAAGATGCTGTCGAACTCTTATGCTCAAGGCTAAAGCAAAAGAATTTATTGGCTCCTGCCACGTCTTTCTCATGGTTTAGAAAGAGAGAAACAGATTTCTTTCCATACTTTTCTCAAGATAGTGGCTTGGTTTACTGTAGCAATGTCCCTGGATTGGTAGAGAATTTCAATATACAGTATGGCGAGAACAAGGGGAGGCTCTTTATTGACTCCTCAGAATGAAGCCTCAAAGCATTGCTTTTGCATACTGGCAGCAAGTATGCTTCAGTTCTATTAGGACATTCTGTGTACCTGAAAGAATCTTACGAGAATTTAGCTTTGATTCTCACCCATTTGAAATATAAAGAACATGGATGGATGATATGCGGTGATCTAAAAGTGCTTTCCATGCTTCTTGGCCAACAAGCAGGAAACACCAAGTACCCTTGCTTCTTGTGTGCTGCTAAAAGGAAGTTATATGCGTATTCAGTTGCCGAGCGTTCCGACAATGAGTCCATCTCTGTGTTTTGAAAATACTCATGTCTAACACATCGTAACTCTACCAGTCCAGTCATATCTATCGTTAAAAACCGTTTAAGACATGCATAGGTAACATTTCAAGATATCATGAAGATTTTTCAGTCATATAACGGGCTCTGGGTAATGGGAATTTTATATATATTTTCTTTTTTGCATATATTTTCTTTTTTCTTATGATGTAACGAGTCTCCTTTAATACACGTTTATTTACAGTGAGATAATTTTACTCTGATCAATTCGAAATTTTGTTAGATAGAAATATAAATTCCTAGTTTTCAACTCAAATTACAATTTTAGTGAAATCTGCCAAATTACTATATCAGCTGCCATAGTTTTACACTTTTTAGCATAGGATTTTTTTTAAAATAGCACTGAATTCTTTCGTAATCACAAATATTTTAAGGTTCATAATTTTTTTAATCACTTTATAAAGTAAAAGAAAAAACACTTTTCTTTATTATGATTATTGCTTCACAAAATTTTTTTTCGGAATTTTTACTCTCAGTAGAAAGTTTTTGAGCTCACTGTAACGGAACAAAGGAACGCTACCCAGAACCTCTTCATACTGATGATGAATTGTTTATTTATTTATTACAAATGTCCAGATGATTGGTTATGACGCCATTAGTTCTCAGATAAAGAGCGAGCCTGTTGGCCATTCATTTAAGGGGGTACCGTAATGGTGGCCTGCTTTACCTCTACAAACCAGTCCCGTAATTTAGAACTGAGTCAAGTGACGAGACCCAACCACTTGACCAAACACCTCCACAGATATATTTGAGAACTTGAAGAACATTGCAGACACGACAGATTTTACGTGCAGCGGCCACAGTGAATTTAAGATCATTGGCCCGCTGCCTTTGGCAACTGGGCCTCCGCTGCCTCTACGAGGAATTGTAGATATATACTCTGTTAATGTAGATCAGGGGTGTCAAATTCGCGGCCCGCGACAAACATTTTTGCTGCCCGGTCAATATATTGGCACACAGTAATATATAATAAAATAACCGACGCAGAATTATATTTAGATAGGAAGAATTCGCTACGTGTTTTTTTAATTATACTCTTTTTTTTGCTATTATTAAACAAAATGTGTATATTTATGTTGAATATACTGTAATTAGGTAATATACTGAAAAAAACCTACGTTTTTATTAGTATTGTTTTTTTTTTGCGGCCCACCTATAGTTAAACCTTGTTTGTTTGGCCCAAGTTAGCCTTTGCGTTTGACATCCCTGATGTAGATATATACTTTGTTAATGCGTTCTTTCATTAAGCTTCCCATTTAAACGCTTGCTATCGATTTTTGTGTCTAATTTATGCGGAATGCATTCACTCATTTATCGACATCGCATTACTGAACAAACTCAACCCGGAAATCGGATTCCGTCCTCGAGTCATTTAGTATAATAATTACTGATGCCGCTAAATTGATTCCAGATATTATGTCCAATTCTAAAAATAAAAAATTCATAAAAAATACCGCCAACTAAAATCATGTGCTTGCTTTATACTCATACACCCGTGTATTTATCTATCAGACTCATTTTAGCATATCAGACTTCTCTCACGTGTTCACAAGGCTATGACAAGTATATTTAATGATAAAACTAAAATTAGAATTTTATGTGATGTGAAAAATTTATGATTACCAAATTTCAGCTTTAATATAATGTGTCCTTCTTCATCTGTGTAAAAAAAACCCGCTAACTACAATCATGTTCTTGCTATATACCCATATCCCAGTATATTTTTGTAGCAGACTCATTTGAGCAATTCAGATATTTCTGCCGAGTTCACAAGGCTATGAAAAGTATATTTAACGATAAAACTAAAATTACAATTTTGTGAAAAATTTATGATTACCAATCTTTAATATGAATAAAAGGTTTCCTTCTTCATCTGTGTAAGGCATCAGATTGCCAATTTTACTGTTTAACAATGGTTCAATTCTGGGAGGCATGTGATACAGATCAGGATATTCATTTCTCGTTGTATAAAAATTACGGAGGTTTTTGTACGCTTCTTTCTAATTGAATTTCCTAAGTCGCAAGTAATGTAGAAAGTAAGCGTCGTCCATTCGGTATATCTTCATCTCCTGCAAATAGATTACAACAACTTAGAAGAATTTTGTATACTTCTATACAATAGTAATATTTTCGGCGAATGCTCTTATAACTTAACGATAAATTTTATTGTTAGAATTATTTATTGATGTATATACAGTATGAGACTGTATATTTGATGTACTTACTGCATCATTTATTCACTTTATGGTTTTATTTGTCTGTCATTGTAGACCACTAAAAGAAGTTGTTCAGTAGTGCGGCATTTTTAAGAATTTCGAAACCCTGTGATGAGTGGATATAAAAAAATTTTATTAAATTTGGTGTAGGAAAAGTATAAAAGAATCAAAAAATGGAACTATTATCGAAAAATAGTCCAAAGCGATACATTTCATGCATACAATTTCTCATCGATGTACAGATGGGGGACGAAATATTACGAACACCTGTGAAATAAGACAAAAGCTTTATTAATAGTGGTTGAACCACCTTTTGATATAAGTACACATTCTTTGCTAGGCGGGATGGATGCGGAGACATCATGCACAATATTTAAGGGAATAGGACTTGTGGCGGCCATGTGGTACAGCACGCTGGTTTTGGGTGCTAAAGGTGCTCGGATCGAATCCCGGCATCGCACCACAAAAGATGCCTCCGTTTGTGTCGTCCCTTCATAGGGGGTAATGCTGTCAGCCTGTATGGTGCCCTTTAATAAAATGGACAGTAAATTGCTGTGTAGTACAGGCGAATGTTTGACGATAAGTGCATCCGCATTGGTTAAAAAAATAGTAATGGAATATGAAATCATTCCTCCTTGAGAGCAGACTATAATTCTGAGAGTGTAGCTGAAGGCGGAATCGAGCAATAAGATTGGGCTCCAAATATCACCACAATAATTTTTAAGTCAGGATACTGAGAGAGTCAGGCCAGATGTCATACTTCATCGTCATCCTCTTTGAACTCATCGTTCTCCTCATGATAGAATACACCTAGGAGTATGAATAGGACCGTTGATGTATTTACACGTTCGCTGCCAGTAAAATTGATATATCGATCCTCAGAAGCCGACGTTTCTACGGTGTCCACCACCACATCACTATCTCTTTTCGGTTGGTTGGTTGGTTGGTTGGTTTGTTGGGGTTTTATGGCGCAAGTTCCAAGATCGGACATAAAGCGCCAAACACAAGACGAAAGCCGAAATAAAATATATATAAAAATAAAACTAAAAGCGCCCGATTGAAACCAATAACGGAGATTATAGATTCAAAACCAACACCTTTTTATAATAAAGAAAAATGAAAGAGTGTAAAAATTGGTAAAAAAGTAGTAAAACTGCAGTATAAACTTTATAAAAAAATATATAAAATTTAAACATGCATAAGGGTGATAAGAACAATGTGTATAAAATTTATAAAAAATATGAAATGATTCGATGATATAAATCGTGATATATAAAAGGATAAAAAGCACAAACTTTTAGGAATAAAATCTCCGGGAAAAGCAAATACAGTTTATAAAATTAGTAAAAAATAGAAAGGTAAAAAGAGAAGGGTGGGGTGGCTCCCCCAGCAGATCCGACAGATTGGGTGAATTGCACCCGAAAAACGTCTTGTATTTTGACTGCAGACTTGGTCAAGACGTCAAGATATGCGACACTGTTAGCGGAGACTTACAGTGTTCCCAGAGAGGAGCATCCTCACCCATCAGCAAATGCCGATGTGTCAAAAGAGTATGCCCAACTCTCAAACGTGTAAGTACGACATCTGCACGGCGCAGTCGAGCAGATTGCCAAGAGCCAATATGTGGCTTTATCTGTCGTAACTTATTCTGAGATTGCAGGTTCCAATCTAACTGCCACTCTTGCCAAACAGGCTTCTTGACAGCGGACTTCAAGCCGGTGATAGGAATCGGCTGAACCAGACGATGCACGGCACCTTTAGTCGCAGCATCTGCTTGCTCGTTACCCGTTATGCCGACATGTCCCGGCACCAAGAAGAACAATACACTGAAACCACGACGACAGAGGCGACGATGCAGATCCACCACGGGAGATAAAGGGGAATGGGAGTGGTACACTTCACCATTCTCCAAGGTCTCTAACATGCTGATGGAATCCGTATACACGATGAAACGTCCACATCTCTGACGGGAGATATACTTCAAAGCCTCGTGTACAGCGACAAACTCTGTTGAAGAAACAGAAAGACAGTCGGGAAGTGAGAAGCTCCTAATGTCTCTGCCACAGACGTAGGCACAACCATCATGGTCTTCTATTTTTGAGCCGTCGGTATAAACAGCAACATAGTTAGGATAATCAGCGAGGTGTGACGCAAAAAGCTGGCGAAATACGACATGATCCGTACTTGACTTTACGAAACCCTGGAAAGAGCGCAAGTATGAAATCTTGTGATTACGCCAAGGTTCAAAAGGTAAAGTCGGTCGCAGTATGACATCTACATCACAGAGAGACGTCGAAGAAAGGAACGTCCTCATGCGAAGTCCGAAAGATGGTATACAAGATGGCCGATTTTTGAAAAGTCGGTCAAACTGACTGTCAAGAAAAACAGAATGGAGTGGGTGAGCAGGATGCGAAAGGATGCGAAAATACAATTGAAGCGTCAATTGCTTGCGAACAGATGGTAAAGAGGGCTCGTCACAGATGACATTTAAGCTCTTAATAGGCGATGTTCTAAAAGCACCAGAACTGATTTGGAGGGCGGAGTGATGGATGGTATCAAGTTTCCGCAGCACAGAAGGGCGAGCGGAACTATATACTGCACAACCATAATCTAGTTTCGATCGGATGACCGCGCTATAAACTCTCAGCATAGTACATCGATCAGATCCCCAGGACGTGATTGACAACACTTTGAGTAAGTTAAGGGATTGTTCGGACTTCCGCCGTAAATGCAAAACGTGCGGAAGGAAAGTTAGCTTTCTATCGAACAATACTCCTAAGAAGCGAACAACTTCCACAACGGTGATAGCTTAATCACCGAGATAGATCTGCGGGTCAGGATGCAAACCTCTTTGCTTACAAAAATGTACACAAGAGGTCTTTTCCGTCGAAAACGTTAAACCGTTCTCCGAACACCATGGCATCATGCGAGAGATTGCAATTTGTAGTTGTCGTTCAATATAACGCATGTCCTTGCTTTGGCAGGAAATCTGCAAGTCATCCATATATAAGTTGCCATGAACAGAAGGTGGTAAGCATTGTAAAATACTGTTAATCTCCAGGGTGAAAAGTGTCACACTAAGAACACTTCCCTGCGAAACTCCTTCTTCCTGTAAGTAAACATCGGAAAGTGTCGTACCAATGCGAACTTGAAATTCTCGTAGAGACAGAAAATTCGCAATGAAAATAGGCAAGTGGCCTCGAAAGTTGTTATAAAGATCTCGAAGGATGCCATATCGCCATATCCGATAATATTCCTTTTCGATGTCGAACAAAACTGACACAAGGTGGTTTCTTCTAACAAAGGCATTGAGAACTTCGGATTCTAAGGCAATGACGTTATCCATCGTAGACCGGTCACGCCGGAAACCGCTTTGTAAGGGTGACAGATAAAGCTCGATTTCTAGTACGTAGACTAACCGATTGTTTACCATGCGTTCTAGCGGCTTACACAAACAGCTAGTGAGTGCAATTGGTCAGTAGTTTTTACGGTTAGTGGCATCCTTTCCCGGTTTAGGAAATGGAATCACTATTGCCCTACGCCAAGAGGTTTGGAAAGTATGTTCCTCCCAGATTCTGTTAAATAAATACAGCAGATTACGGAGCGAGCTGCGAGAGATGCTGTAGCATAGCATAACTAATGCCATCGGGACCCGGGGAAGTCATCCGAGTCTGCCGAAGGCAATTCTCCAACTCGTTCTCCGTAAAGGGGCAGTTGTATGACAGGTTGGACAGGGTTTGAAATCGCAAGGGCCTACACTCGGCACGCAGTTTGTGTCGCATGAAGGTGTTCGGGTAAGACGACACACTCGACACAGAGCTTAAAGTGCTGCCAATGGAGTTATTTATTTCCCCTACGGTAGAGAGAGTAACACCATTTTGAACGATGCATTTCAGTGGCTGGTCTGAATATAAACCCATACATTTCTTCACTTTCGTCCAAAGCTGCTTACTGGGATTATATGATGTCAATTCCGAAACATACTTTTGACAAGACTCTTTCTGACAATGTCGACCAATCTACGAGCGTTAGCTCTTGCTTGCTTAAACGCAATGAAATTAGCAGTAGTGGGATATCGCCGAAATATCCCCCACTGTTTTCTTTGCTTTTTCAGGGCTTTTCGACATTCGAGGTTCCACCAAGGCTTCCAATTAATACGACCATTGGTGAACTCTTAGGAATAGCTGTATTGGCAGCTTCTATTATAACGTCGGAGACAAGACGAACCGCATCATCGATATCACCGTCGACCATAGACTGAGTAATGCTTGCAATATCTGTAAATCACGACCAGTTCGCAGACTCGCATTTGAACCACGCAGGGCGACAGACTATAGATCCCGTGCAGGACAGTGACACAAAAAATGGGAAATGGTCACCGCCGCGAAGAACAGTCCCAACCCAGAAGTTATAAGATGGAAAAAGTGACGGAGAACAGATCGCAAGATCGATTGTATGAAAGGTTCGAGATGGCTCGTGAAAGTGAGTAGGATCACCATTATTGAGGAGGCAAAGATTATGGTCAGTTAATAACTGCTCCACTTGCCTTCCTCGAGCGGTGTTACAGCTACTCCCCCACAACACATTATGAGCATTCAAGTCTCCAAGTATAATAAAAGGTTCCGGGAGCTGAGTCACCAAGTCGTCCAGAGTCCTTTGATCAACAACGTCGTTAGGCGGTAGGTATAAAGCGCATACGGAAATTAATATTCTCGTTTGCACGCGCACAGCTACTGCTTGGAGTGAAGTATTCAAGGAAAGGACAGTAAACGGATAGTTGTGAGAGGTCAGGGGAGCGACGCCACCCGACGCTCGCACAAACGAAACATTTTCTTTCCGAATAACACTGTAACGACGCAATTTGGCCGTGTCCGCTGACTTCAGGAAGGTTTCCTGAAGTGCGACACAGGCCGGATGGTAATCTGTGATCAAGGACTTCAGATCAGAAAGTTTGTTACAGAAACCGCGACAGTTCCAAGAAATTAGAGTTGCCGTTACGGCGAATAGGGAAGAGGAACACCATGTGGAAGAGGGAAGGTGTCCATGGACACCCCAAGATCGCAATCAGAAAGATCCGAATTTGATGCGCAGATTTGGAGGGAATCCTTCCCCTTTCGCGCAACATTGCGAGGGTCTTTCACCTTATGGGGATGACTCGCTCGCTTCAAAGCTTCTGCACGTTTTAATTTTTTATTTAAAGATGGTTTTAAAGTGGAAGGTTTCTGAGGTCGTGTTATTTTATTCTGCTTAGAAATAGAAATTACGGATTGTGTTATAGAATTTTTATTACTGGTTGGTTTATTATTGATAAAGTTTGACACTGGGGTTTGAGTAGAAACTGTGACCATTAATTTCTTGGGAGCGACTACAGAAGCGTAAGAAACTCCAACTCTAGGACTTCGGGATTCAACCTGTTTTTTTGCTTCGATATATGACATATTTTTGTTCGCCCTAATACTTTGGATCTCCTTTTCAACAATCCATTTAGGGCATGAACGTGAATATGAGGTGTGATCTCCTTTGCAATTCGCACATTTAGGTGGTGCGTCACATGTGTCAGAGTTATGGTCATGTTGGGCACAACGAGCACAAACCGCGGAACCACGACACGATGCTTTCGAGTGTCCAAATCGTTGGCACTGAAAGCAACGGAGAGGGTTTTGGACGTACGGTCTGACGGGACGTCGAAGGCACCCAGCAATAAGGAAAGATGGCAACTTTGGTGTGTCGAACGTCAAGATGAGATGCTTCGTTGGAAGTACTTTCCCATCTCGACGGATAGTAATACGACGAACACCAGACACGAGTTGATCACGCAAGTGCTCTAGGATTTCCTCTTCGGTGGTATGGAGGAGGTCAGCCTCAGAAAAAAAATCCTCTTGAAGAGTTTAAATACCCATGTGGAGTTACTGTTACGTCCATATTGCCAAACATCTTTACCTTAACCAGTAGCTCAGCTTGTATTGCAGTTAATGCTTCAAAGAGGACATCACCAGAACGGAGCTTTTTGACAGTTTTTACATGTCCTACCGCTTAATTCAAACATTTCTGTAAAAGAAATGGCGACACAGTTGCAAAATTTCCTTCCACTCTCTTTATAATGAAGAATCTTGCCATTAGTTGCTCCCTCGAGGGGAGAGGTTGCTCTCTCTGAGGGACAGAAGAAGTTTGGTCGGCTGAGCGGTTTGCCCAAGAAGCTGTAACTAATTTTTCGTTAGTTGCAGCCATATTTGAATTTTTAGAAAACACGGATTGCTTCCAGTTCGATTCGGGGCCCCCACCAGACCCCGTCGTTCCACACTTTTCTAACGTGACACGTGTAACCGCCGGATTCTTCGCAACTAAATGTCAGACACCGGGAGGTAACGTGCACCTGATACACGGTCCCCGACAGAATCGAGAAGGATTTCTCGCTACCTCGCGACGTCTGCCATGAAGATAAACGCAAGCAAGGGCCTCTACCTCTGGGACCGTTTAAGGAGAACGTATCTCAACCATTATCAACATGGCACGCCACTCCTCTCCACCAACACAACCCCCACATGGTCCGTTCCCGAGCCCAAGCGGTGTCCCTCGCGAGAGAGGCCGAAGAGTGGTACAGGACCCAGTAACGTCAACGTTGAGTGGGTCGAGATCGTTTTTGTAACCATGAAGGATCCGAAGGGGACAGATAGCACAAAAATTTTTTTGGAAATTTTATTATTTTTCACGATTTTTTGGTTTTTAATTTTTTTTTCTAACAAAGAAATGGCAAACAAAAAACACACTTAGGAGTTATGAAAGAAAACAGCAACAAAAAATGTTAGTGGAAACTCCAGTTGGAAAGGAAGAAAAGCCCGGAAAGGAGAACACAAAAGAAACAGGACATGAGAAGCTAAACAGAGATGGATCGCTATGGGACCCTGGGGACGCGACACCTACATTCACCACGGTGAACCCCACGGAGATAGAAAAAGACACTAGGGTACCTCGGGGTTGTGAAGCCCGTGTTTACCTACAGAAGGTAAACCCCCTGAGGGGCTATCTCCTTTCGATTCGTTTCTAGAATCCCAACCGTACTTTTCATCATCTGTGTTGTCATAATCAGAAAGATCACTCTTTTCTAATCATTCTAATATTTCTGCTTCAGTCAATTTTTTATTTACTTTCCTTTTCTTGCGTTGTGAATGTCCTGATACACATGTACTGTCCGAAAATTTTAAAAATGCAATTAAAATTTAAAACACAAAATTTGAAAACCCGCACGTAAAATATAAAAATTATGCTTCACTAACATGCCTTAAAAACCTCTTCGTTCAACCTCGAAGGCCGCACTAAAAAGAAAGCTTATAACTTATTTTAGTCAGTCGTCATTCCAGAGAATTGCCGGCACACGAGGTAGCGGACGTGTTAATAATCAGACGCTCTCCACGGCATAAAGTGTGGACAAAAGGATGGATATTATCTCACAGAATGCTTAGATAATGAGTGGCTCCGATCTAACCATGAGGATTACAAGTGGTTCAAAACCGCACTAAAATATCGCACCCCATACCATAAAGCATCCACCTCATTACAAGTCGCACCATTCACGGTCGGCAAGCAGCAGTCAGGAGTCAAAGCTTCTGTGAGTGTATTCCACACATAAATGCTCCCGGTGGTTTTACATAGGATCCCAGTGGTTTTAAATAGCAATCCTAATTCATCAGACCACATGACTTGTTGCCACTGCTGTTGGACCCAGCTTCTGTCAGCTCTACATCTTTGATGTCGGAGCATTAAGAAAAACATGATGTCACCAACGGTTTACGAATTTCCACTCTGCCACTCTGATCGCAGCATGAAGTTTCCTTTCTGACAGTGTTTTGATGAAACAGGGTTCTGCAGATGACTGTTCATTTCGGACGTTATCTAGGATAACGATTGGTTATGCTTTTGGGCCACTATGCTCTTCAATAACCATCTATCCTTCTCAGTCAGCATTATCTTTCCTCCACTGTTGTGCTTTGCAAAAGTCATCTCACCGTCTCTCGTGTGCGTTGTCATAACGACTGATATCGTGCATGTTCCACACCCCAAAAGTTTTCCTGTTTCCGTCATCGAGGCTCCAATTAAATAAGCTCAAGAAATCATGGCACTTTGAAATTTAATCAGCTCTGCAGCGTCTCTCAGACAATAAGATGGATGCATGCAACATCTAATGACTGCTGTTGAGAGACTTATACATTCCTCTTAACGGACACTAAGGGAAAGAATTGTATGGCCAGGTGGTGCTCTAGTTCTGCAGGTGGGAAATTCAGCATACTTTTTCATCCCCCATCTGTATTTACTCTATGGTTTATTTTTTTTGATGTATTTACAGTATGAATTTTTTACTGTATGGTTCCAAACCTCTCAGATTATTTGACTATAATTCTATAACACTGAAAACGTTGTTAAGTGAAGTCGTATTTATATAAATTTAACACCCTGTGATGAGTAGATATTAAAAAGAAATTAAAGTCAGTACGGGAACACATTAAAATAATCAAAAAGTACCAGAATTAGCGCCAAATAGGCCAAAAGTTAATAATATAAACAGTAGCTAATAAGAGTAACGGCAATTTTCACTTATGTATTTCAAGGCGAGTTATTTATTAAAAATGGACAAAATGGCAGGATCATACATAGTTTCAGTGCTGTCATCTAAAAATTAGAGAGAGGATTCTTTTCATTACAGTAAATGTATCTTATCTGCGAGCAAGAGCAGTAGATTAGAATCAACACTTCTTTTCTTGAGATTAAATAATTAAATATCAAAATCGGATGAGAATTCAATTTCCTTAATTCAGTAAAACGATTAATTTAAAATATTTTATTAAATTAAATTATACCTTAAGTTATAAATTCTTTGCAACCCGTGATTAGAGGGTAATCTACCGGTTGACTTGTTAACAAGCAAATTAGTGAACCGTATCTGAAATATAAACGACTTTTTCAAACTTCCGAAATCAGAGGTTGTTTGTCCTACATTAAATCCCAGACAAACATAAAATTTTTATTTCAATATGCTGTAAAATAACTTGGTTTTATGAGATCTCATTGTACAATTTTAATCATAAGATTTTGGGAGGATTGCTCTGGCCCCAATCACTAAAAATATATGCTTTCATTTACCCATATGAATTAGATTTAAAAAATATTTCTATTTAACCGCCATATATATTATTCATTCTCTTGGGAATGAAAACTCGTAAAGTCATTTATAAAAAGTGTTTTTAAGAGAGAAACTGAAAAGATAGGTGTAAAACTAACACTTCTCTAAATTATTAAACAAAAGAATATATTAAATTCATACTTTCTTGACTATATTGTGGAGTTATCTTAAAAATCCTTCGATTAAGGTAATTATAAAACATTTGATACATTTCAACGAATAAAATTAGCTAGAAAAGGATTCAGTTAGTTAAGAAGTGAACATATGACAGAACACTGAATTTTCTGAGTTAGGTTGCTAGAAGACAAGGTCTATCACTCTAGGACGAGAATTGCACTCCAAATAAAACATAAAAGACCAAATCATACTTCTCTTATTATTCATAATCATTCAATACCAGATTCTATAAAGCAATAATTTTGGTTTGTTTGAATGATAGCTTTCTACATTTCCCTTTCTCTCTGTGAGAAAAAAGACCCCAAATATTTTAAACTCAATGAAATAAATTAAGTAGAGGAATCTCCCGAAAACTTCAAAACATACATAAATTGCTTTTTGATCAAAAAATAACTTCAAACGAATTTTTTCAGTTACGGTGATTTCCAATTACCTATTTTACAATGTATTATTATCAGTCTAAAAGAAAACTATGAAAAGCATCAGTTTCAGAAAGCCAATAATATATTAATTTTAAAGGCTTAATTACTATCACCATGCAACAGCAATCTGAATGACCTTTAGAGTACTGACAGTCAAAAGTTTTAATGAAGTGAAACTTATTCTAATAACTTACCGGACAGCATTTCCTTCAGCTTTCGAAGTGCATCGTTTCTAACCTCTACCGTCTCCTTCAGCTCTTTGCGAGATTTTTCGAGATCAGCTTCTGTTACATGAAAATCGTTAGTAGATCGAAAAGTCTTGTGTCCTACCACGAGCTCTTTTAGACTATTAGGTTCCACTTGTATTTTAACCTTCTCCGTATTACTCTGTAAAGGGAAGTTTTTATTTTGGTGCCCACAGTGTACGTATTTATCACTCAGACGACCATCTCATAGTCTTTAATTGTAAGACCGGAAAAGGAGAATTGAAATCTATGTGTATCTAGTAAAGGAAGGAGAGCCAAATAATAAAAATTTGTTTCTTATTCAATGTACATACATGCATTAAACTTTCTTCCATTAACTCGTGAAACACCACGATTACCTCCTCTTTCGCGTATCGGCCCAACTTTCCTGATAACCAGCTGCACGATAGCTACCCTGCCAGTCCCCTTTATGGCCCGCAGGGCAGACACGCCCTAACGACAAATTTTAAGAATTTTAATAAATTTAAACGACAAAAAAGCAGTTTATCAGTAGACAACCCTGTACCCCCACTTACCCGTTCCTGGTTGCATGCTTTATTTATAAAATCATTTACAATGAAATAATATTACATTTCAATTACATAAATAGTCGCTTTATACAAGTAGCCATTAATATACAGAATCATATATGTACTATAATACAATTACGTTATACAAGTTTGGCAATACATGCATTACAATTCCAATTACAAATAGTACACATTGTATATAAAACACCATAATTTCAATTATATATAATACAGAAATGATTTCAGTTACATACAATAGATTGTATTGTTTCATAAAGTGTAAGACACTAAACTCCTTATATATTTACAACAATTTTACTTTTATTGCATCAATAATCAATTTGCATAATATCTGAATTCAATTTATTAACATAAATAAGATAACCATTAACACATTGATACTTAGTAGCAATCTCGTTATTTTAAATTTAGTTAATCCTTAAACTTCATAATTTTTCACTAAGTACAATTATGTTGATTAACCCTATTAATCACTCCCTGTTAATTTATATATACTCCATTACAATGAAGCCTTTAATTATTTCTTTAATTTAAGCACCCCTTATTTATTTTATATTTTTACTTTTTATATATAATTAGCAAATAAATTTGCTCTCAATTAAGTTTCAATACACAATAAACGCCAGATGGACCCGAACCCGAGCCAAGGACACCGAAAGCCTGCGCCTTATCATTACACCACCGCTACACATAAATTACACCGAATTAAAACAAAGAAATTCAACATGTTTAGGATGACAACAAACGGCACATAGTGACATGACATTACGTGAAAGGGCGTGGCATGGCAGGGCATAACATAACCATACTAGGCCCTTCCCTACGTGGCGTGCCGTAGCGTGGCAAGCAGAACCATGTTGTCAATAATTCGAAACACCGTTACACATAGTGAATTGACATAACAATTAGAATAATTTACCGCAATTTCCAAATTAGAAAACATTCATCACAATTAAACAAGCTTTATACCAATTATTATAAAACCATCAAAAAACTATTTTAATCGTTTTTAAACACAAAGTGACACTATTGCTTTTACAAATTGTGAGAGAAAGCAATTAACGAAAGAACAGAAAAAAACCAAAAGAAAAACCGAGCGGTCTTTCTTCGATTAAATTGAACAAATCTAAATATACACTCTTAGAAAGACACAAAAAAAGATGCACCAAGAATGAGTTATCCGAATTGGACGAAAATCGGTAGATGTGATGTACATGTACAAAAAAACAAATGATTACAATTTGAGAAAAACTAGATGATTTATTCAAGACGAAGAGTTTCACAAAGTGAAAAGTCAATAACGCGTTGGTTCAAGTCAAATTCTGTCCAATTGGCACGTTAGATCCTCAAAATCCCGAGCTGGATGGAGGGCCCAACTCATAATGCTCCAAACGGGCTCAATGCGGAAGAGATTCGGCGAACTTGTTGTCCAAGGTAGCGTTGGGCAAGCACGAACACAAGCAGTAGAAACTCTCGCCGTGTGCGGGCGGGCAATATCTTGCTAAAATGTAATCCCAGGATGGCGTGATATGAGTTCAACACAACGGGGCGAAGAATATCGTCGACGTACAGCTGTTCTGTAAGTTTGCTGCGGATGATAACCAAAGGGGTCCGACTATGAAATGAAATGGCACCCCAGATCATCACTCCTGGTTGTCGTCCCGTATGGCGGAAGACAGTCAGGTTGGTATCCCAACGCTGTCCGGGACATCTCCAGACACGTATTCGTTGATCATCGGGGCTCAATTTGAAGCAAGAATCATCACTGAATACAATTCTACTCCAGTCAGTAAAATTTCAGGTTGAATGTGCCCGACACCACTGCAAACGGGCTTGTCGGCGTACAGAGGTCAATGTTAGTTGGCACAAGGGGCGGCGTGAGCTTAGCCTCCTTTTTCTGAGCCGCCTATGAACGGTTCTTGCGGTCAAAGAAACCTCCAGTTGCACGTACGATCGATGATAATGATAAATCTGGGGCTGTGAGTGCCGCTCTGTAGATTGATCCGTCCTAACATTCTGTCGTTTCTCTAGGCCGACAGCTTCCTTCTTGACACTGTGTACGGCCATGGTTGACCCATTCCTGTCAGCATCGTCTAATAGTGGCATCGCTCTTATCCAAATGTCGAGCGCAATTCGCCGATTAGACCAACGTACTTCTTAAAGCCCAACAACACGTCCTCTTAAATGCTGACATCTGCGTATATTTTTCCATATATACTCCGTTTTAGCATTCTCTACTGTGTTTTCACAAAAAATACAGCAGATTTATTGTCACAAAATACAGTTGGTTTTTAACAAAGGAAATAACTTAAGTTCGGTTAAACATTGTAAAACTATAAACAGTTCTTTCACAGTGTGAGTAAAACCCGTATCACACTGAAGAATTTGGTGAAACTTTAAGCTTTTCGTCAAGCATTTCTCCTCGCGGAGTGTCTGTGAAGGGTTGCTGGAGTTTGACAAACGGATTCGCAAACCGAAGCGGACGGGTTACCGTACCAATCCTGTTATCGACCATTAGGCTTTAGGCATAGCATACAAATTTCTTACCGCATGTATTACGAATCGATTGCTCACTCGGACATAACCTATTCAAATCATGGCTCCATCCAATTTTATGAGCATATCATCTAAAAAAACGATATGTGCTAAAATAATTTGCCTTACAGCAGCATTAATTGCAAGAAGAAAAAAATCTGAAAGAAAAATTTGGACAAGGGAATGGTTAAAAAAAAGAAATAAACTAGGATGTTATGAGAATTTGATGAGGGAACTGGCACTTCAGGTAAGATATTTTCTTTCAAATTTTGCTAGAATTAATAAATTATTATAGAAATAATATTTATAGAATTATTATGCAGAATATTTGACCCTTCTTTAAGTCCCCTAAAAGAGGATTATTTCTTTTTCCCCCAACTGTTTGGTTTTAGTGAAATGTTTGAAAAGGTTGCTGTAATATCTTGCTCATAGAAATTTTCTATACATGAAATACAATTATGAAAAATTAAACATATCTTATTTTTTTAATACTAGGATACTGAAGGCTATAGAAGGTGGATTAGGATGGATACAGCATCTTTTGAGTATTTGCTTGAAAAAGTATTACCTTTGATACAAAAAAGAAATACACAAATGATACACAGTATTCCTCCTGGTGAACGTTTGGCACTCACTCTCAGATATTTAGCTACAGGTAAAGATATAGACTTTTTATAAACATTGCTTTTTTTTTAAATCTTAATATTGATATTAAAGACTAGTACAAGATTATCATTATCATGATTTAATGAATATGATGGGCAGGACTGTAGAATATAAACACAGTCGCATACAATAAAGTATAAGTAGGATTAATTATTTTAGGTAGTATAAATATGGTCGATACTAACATACACATGTACTTTTACATATTCTAGTGTATTTCGGTTTTAATACTTTGATTTATATAATATATATTATGGCAATCTATTTTAATCAAATTTGTTGCTGATCGATAATTACCCCAGAAGTGACCAAGTTGGTCACACAAAATCTATAATCATGAAATTGACAAATGTATTTGCATTAAAATAAACATTTTATTATGTGGGTGCTTACTGTGCAAAAATTGAAAATATTATATTTGATAGTTAATTAATATAATATAGTAGACTCTCTTTAATTCGCAAGCACCTATAATCCACACATCATAACAGATGTAAACATTGAAATTTGATGTTAAGTTTCAATGCCAATCATTGACAATTCAATAGCTATCATGTAAAAATATATATTGTGACATTTTTTTAAAAATCATTAATTGTATATTTAAATAAATTCAAATAAAATCATTGTACAATATTTATTATAATATTTCTGTTATTTTAATTTGTCATTAATTGTAAAAAAAAACTGTTGATTGGTTTTACTTACAATTTTCAAAACATAAACAATAGAATGACCTATAATCCACACTAGCATTGGTCCCAAGCTGTGTCGATTACAGAGAGCCTACTGTAATTACGATGTTAGATTTGGCATGTTAGGCACATTAGAAACTGATGTTTTATTGTTCATGTTTTCTGTACTATTCTGTTTTGAACAAAATTACTATGACAGATCTTTAGATGAAAAAATACACCTATGGATCATTAAAAGAGAATTGCTAAAATGTTTTTCTTTTAAGCATTACCTGTGTCTGATTCTTTACTGACAGTATTTATCTTTATTTTTCAGGTGAAACGTGGCAATCATTAAGTTTTCACTTTCACATTGCTCAAAACACCATTTCTGGAATCTTGCCACTAGTATGCAAGGCAATTTTCATTGAATGCAAGGCTGACTTCAATAGAATGTGGAACCTGTTCCATGGCAAGAGCAAATGTGCAATTTACATTGAATTTAATTTTTAATAAATGTACCTTGTTCAAAGTTAAGATTGAAAATTTTTTTGTTCTGTATAACTTGTAAATAATAACTACACTGGTTTCAATTATGAAAACAGCATACGAAAACTTAGTCTCAAAAGAGGGGTTAGAACGACCATTATTATTTTATGTTAGAACATAACTTTGCCAAGTACCAAAATAATTTGATTTCTTTTTTCTGTACCCATATAAATTGGGTTACCCATATGGATCTGATCTTTTGTGGTACAAATGGAAAGATTAGTTTCTAGCAACATTCTTAGCACAAAAAAGTGTGAAATAAAAAAAAATTCAGATAAATTACATTCAGATTTTAGTACAGCTCATATTCAAAATATTAGAATAATTACATTACATAAAATACTAACACAATATTAAAAAAATGGACATCTACGAAAAGGTTAACTCTCAGATATATCAATAAATTTTGGAATAGTATCATAAATAAATAAATGGAAAATAATTTCTTATTACTTTTTCTCAGTTATTATAATTTTTTGAATCTGAGCTGTATGCTACTGCTATATATTTTTCAAATGCCAAAATACCTATAAATACCAGTTATATGCAACATACCAGCTATTTGTAAAATTAAATTATGGTCAATGAAATCAATGAAATGAAACATGAAGTAAAAAATTTATTTAAAAAATTATTTATTATTATTAAAAAATTATTTATTATTCAAGTCTGCCATGCAATATTTATTGATAACACCTTGGATTTCAACTCTTGCCTTTTCTTTTAAGTTTACATCTTTTAAACTTTTAAATGTACATCTCAGATAATTAAAAAAGGCATCATCGACATTGTCTTTATCCTCATTTATAGATGCCATTAATTTCTTGACTTGCTCCAACGTGCTGGATATTTGCTTATCCACACTTTCCTTTTATTGGTCTGGGGGCTATTCATTACTGCATTTTCATTGACTGCAGTAACCGATTCTTGGGTAAATTCCCCAAATTCACTTTCTGTATCCTGTAAAAAATAGACATTAAAATGGAATATTGAAATGTAATAATAAATTAAAAAATGAGAGCTGTTATCAGGGTTCCAAAATATCGAAAATATCCGATATTTTGATATATATCCAATATTTTCAAAATTGTCAACTTATTGCTGATGATAAATATTTACAGATTTAATACAACTTAAACACCAATACATATTACACATTATATATAAACTAATATAAAACATTATTCTAATATAAAATAGTACTTAATTTTATATATATAATTATAAATAAAATATTTTTTTTTCTTTTTTTTAAAGCACTCGTAACAAAATTTTAAATTAAACATTTTTCTCTTTCAAAACACAAATTATAAAACTCTCAAATTTTAAGAATGTTTTATTTCTTTAACAAAACTTTAAACACAAAATGAAATTTATTTATTTTTGTTCAAAAATTTAAACAAAAATGTAAGTGTTATTATTGTTGTTATTCAGTTGCATGTAAACTGAATGTTTACTATCATAAGTGATTCATAAGTTCGTAAATTTAGCTTACCATAAATACTAGTGTCAGTACAGTAAATCAATGCAACCACAATACTTAAAATCTTAGCATTAAAAATATCTCTTGCATTATTGAACAATAATGATAAAGCAGGGTAGACTATTAATGGCTTTCAATACAATTAACTTTGTTAAATAAGAAGTTATTACTACATGATTAAAAATTCTGATTGATTGTTTTCCGAATACAGAAAAAAAAATTGTAACTTGTTTCAGTGCAATATCCTATGCACGAAGATTATTTCTGTTGACAAACATTGGCGAAGTTTGGCGATAAAAATGACAATTGATATGAATCCATATCAATGATCCGAAAAGTTCCGAAAGATCCACAATTAAATAGAATTATTTTGAAATTATATCAAACGTGGCAATACTATAAATAATTATTAAGTTGTTACGGATAAGAAATGTATAAAAGACATGCAAATTCTTACTTACCGCTAGTAAAAGAAGATTGGTAATGAGGCCATTTCTCACTCATTATCTCCCCTATCTCTTTACAAGTCAACCGCTTTAACATCCTTTTCTTGTAATAGTAATCACTGTGGTTCCACAGATTTCACGAATTGTAACTTCGTCGATGAAATAATTTAAAATTTCTTCTTTAGTCCACGGATCCGTGTTGGCGGCCATATTTTATTCCTTGCTCGATCGCGAGTCACGTGAGCCAAAAACCTGCCCTGCTATTGGACAATTATGTGCAACACAAGCTTTTCGTGAAACTTTTCCCATGTAGAATGGGAAAAGTTGCAGTTAAAGATTCATAGAAAAACACTCTATCACACAGTATTTTAGTGCAACAGTTGCAGGTAAAACAGGTTTAGTGAAACAGTTGCGCTAAAAGCTTGTGCTAAATCTTTAGTGTGATACGGGCATAAGAGACATAAATTCTGCTCCCGTGGAACTTAGTGGAATACACTTCTGTTTACTCACTTTCCAAAAAAATGGAAGATTACCGATGCAAATTAAATGTCCACTTGTTGAATGTCTTTCGGGTCAAGTGGTAGCCCAAACTCTCATGTAAGTAGGCTATAAGTTCACAATTCTCTACATTTGATAGATTTAACTGGTAATTACTAGTATTGAAAACATAATTAAGCAAATCAACTAAAATCAGTCAGTGCTGATATCTATAACCATTGCAAAATTGTGACATTATATTCACGATGAAAGCTATGTCAGGGCGACTTCGTTCTGCCAAAAACGAAAGACATCCGATCAACGATCGATATGGGTATTTTTGAATCATTTCGTTCTCAATGATTTCGCTTTCTTTTATTTTTGGGAGATAAACACCCAACTTAAATGGTAAATTAACAAAACTTTTTGGAATATCTTTATAATCGTAATTAAGTTCATTAATTTACATTTTTTATGTAAAAATACATTATCGTTTTCCTCCTTAAAATGTACACCTGAGAGATATTTGACTTTACCTTGTTTAACAATGTCCAATTTTGCTTTTAGGTTTGTAACTACACATTTAATGCAATTTTCATTCTTACCAAATACTACAATATCATCTACATACACAAGTAATAGTACTTCATTTTTCAATTTATAAACATAATTACAATATTTCAATTACTTAAAACTTTCTAATTCTAATACGATATCTAATTCTTTATTCCACATTCTACTACTTTGATGGAACCCGTAGATAATTTTTTGTAACCTTGGATTCATTTCCCTCTTCGATATAACCTGGTGGTTGATGCATATAAGTTATCTCGTGCAACTTTCCATACAAGTATGCTGTTTTACATCAAATTGTACATGCATCCAACCCAGCCATGAGACCGGAATCATAAAAAATGGTTTAATTAAGAAAAAAGTACAACTGGAGAAAAATGTTTGAATAATCCAATCCAAGTCTTTGTTTAAATCCTTAAGCTACTAGTATCGCTTAAAATTTTTTTTAGTCAAAAATTTGCGTCCTTTTTTACAGAATAAATCATCTACAACCTAAAATCCAAGAATATTTAGGAGAAGCAACTAACTTCCACCCTTTACGTTTGTGCATGGTTTTTATCTCGTCATCCATAGCTTTACGCCAATTATGCTTTTCTTTTGATGTTTGGGATTGTCCGAACGATTCAGGAATTTCAATGTTCTGCACTTCCTTTTGAGAAAGGTTTACAAAGTTAGAATGATCAGTCTCCTCAGAAATTTCACTATCTGAAATATTGGATATATCACTATCTATTTGCTGCTTTCTTTTAGAAATGGGTTTAAAATTAAATAGTTCCGGGTTAAATATTAAATTTTCCATTTCACAATATCCCGTTACATCATTTATCGGCATTAAACGCGGTTTTACGTTCGACGGTTATAATAAACATCAATACGCTTACTCTTTTTTTCGTAGTTTTTCGATTCTTGTCTATTTTAAAATAGTTATACTTTCTAGTTTAGGATTCAATTCAGATCCGTTTATGGGGTTTACTTCTTTCATTTCAAACGTAGACTTTTCAACGTATTCCTCTGTTAATTAATTACACATGGTATAGGAGGAACGAAATCACTCCTATCCGGCATGGTATAGGAGTGATTTCGTTGAACTTCAGTGAAGAATCCCACGTGCTTCTTAGGTTTCCTAGCTTCTTATGGCACTTTTACCCTCTTTTCTGATTTTACAATGTCGTTTGTTTAATTGAAATAATTTTTCACGAAATGTTCCCCTGATTTTCGACGAATTACACTACTGGCTACCCAAATTGCAACACCAAAAAAGACAAGAGATATCACAACAAAATTTATTTTGTAGATAACATGTTGATCAAGTATCAAATGATTAAATTTATAGACTTCTGTGAAGTGTGGTTCCTGCCAAAATCAGTAGCCAGAATAGCCGCCATTGTTGGAGATCACCGCTGCCACACGCCTCGGCATTGATTCAAAGAGACTTTGGATGAGTTCTTGGGGTACAGCAGACCAAGCAGCTTCCACACGTTGCCAAAGTTGATCTGCTGTGGCAGCTGGGGATGGAATCTGGGTCAATCGTAGAGCAACCATAGACCACATGTTTTCTATCGGCGAAAGATCCGGAGAGCGAGGGGGCCATGGAAGCAATTCAATCTGGCGATTGACGAAGAACCGTTGGACAATGCGTGCCACGTGTGGTCGCGCATTATCCTGTTGAAATATGGCTGTGGGCAAGCCCTGAAGGTAGGGAAGGACAACTGGCTCCAACACCTCGGAGATGTAGCGCTGGTTGTTTAAAGTACCGGCAATGCGTACTACAGGTGTGCGAGAGTGATATCCAATACCGCCCCATACCATAATACCCGGTGCAGGACCAGTGTGGCGGTGCATAACGCAGCTGTTCAGCATCCTCTCTTCACGGTGTCTCCAGACTCGAATGCGACCATCGAATGTACCCTCCTGCATCCAACGATCACATATCCGCATTACAGTTGTTTAGTTTCGTCCAACACGACTTCCGATTTCCCTGAAAGATAATCCACAATCTCGGTAGGCCACTATCCTTCCTCTGTCGAACTCGGATACTTGAACAAAAGATGATCGCTGTTTTCGATGAGGCATAATTGATCGTTTTTTTGAAAAAACCACAAGAAAAATACAATTGCCGAACTTGAAATCGTCGAAATCACCAAGCCTTAAATAGCGATTTGAAGTGGCGCCACAGGCGCGCTTGATGTGCGTCTGAGCTGAAATTCTAATCATTTGCATATCTCACCTCCGCTAATGCATATTGTAAATTTCATGTTATTTGCATGTTTCCTTCAGGGTGTTGCATTTACAGTGGCCAGCAGTGTAAATGTAAAACTCCGTTTTTAGTTTCGTCTATTTTTACGTGTATGGTTTCAACTACACGTTGCTTTCCAGGCAGCCAAATACGATAACCTTTAGTACTTACTGCATAACCGACTAAGATTCCTGCGTCAGCTTTGTTTTGCAGTTTGTTTCTTCGTACATTGAGGTTATGACAATACGCGCGTGACCCGAAAATTTTGAAATGTTTGACGGAGGCTTTCCTACGTGTCCAAATTTCAAAAGGTGTTACAGTTTTCGTCAATTGATGTTCACAACGATTGCGTATGTGAACATCATTACGTACGTGTAATGCTTCACCCCAAAATCCCAATTTTATAATCCACTATCCTGCAGAATTGCCCGAATACCTTCTACGGTTGTGCGATTAAAACGTTCAGCTACCCCCAAAAATATGACTTTTCACTTAAAGATTTTAGCGGGGACGGTCGCCACACGTCCATATATACACTGCTGGCCACCCAAATTGCAACACCAAGAAAGACAAGAGATATCACAACAAAATTTATTTTGTAGATAACATGTTGACCAAGTATCAAATGATTAAATTTATAGACTTCTGTGAAGTGTGGTTCCTGCCAAAATCAGTAGCCAGAGTAGCCGCCATTGTTGGAGATCACCACTGCCACACGCCTCGGCATTGATTCAAAGAGACTTTGGATGAGTTCTTGGGGTACAGCAGACCAAGCAGCTTCCACACGTTGACAAAGTTGATCTGCTGTGGCAGCTGGGGATGGAATCTGGGTCAATCGTAGAGCAACCATGGAAAACATGTTTTCTATCGATGAAAGATCCGGAGAGCGAGGCGGCCAGGGAAGCAATTCAATCTGGCGATTGACGAAGAACAGTTGGACAATGCGTGCCACGTGTGGTCGCGCATTATCCTGTTGAAATATGGCTGTGGGCAAGCCCTGAAGGTAAGGAAGGACAATTGGCTCCAACACCTCGGAGATGTAGCGCTGGCTGTTTAAAGTACCGGCAATGCGTACTAGAGGTGTGCGAGAGTGATATCCAATACCGCCCCATACCATAATACCCGGTGCAGGACCAGTGTGGCGGTGCATAACGCAGCTGTTCAGCATCCTATCTTCACGGTGTCTCCAGACTCGAATGCGACCATCGTGGTGTTGCAGACAGAAGCGTGACTCGTCAGTAAAGACAATTTCATTCCATTCTGCCGTCCACATCCTTCTGTCATCGCACCGTTGGCGGCGGAGACGTCTGTGGTTCTGCGTCAAGGGTAGACAAAGCAATGGACGTCTTGCGGACAGACCACTCTGCTGTAAACGGCGTCGAATGGTACGCGCAGACACTGGATGATGCGTTACAGACTGCATGGGCTGTGCTATGGTTCGTGATGTGACTTAGCGATCCGTCACTGCCATGCGCACAATTTGCCTGTCATCACGTGAAGTGGTGCGCTGAGGTGGATGCGATCGAACACGCCGGTCTGTCGTACCCTCCTGCTTCCAACGATCACATATCCGCAGTACAGTTGTTTGGTTTCGTCCAACACGACTACCGATTTCCCTGAAAGATAATCCACAATCTCGGTAGGCCACTATCCTTCCTCTGTCGAACTCGGATACTTGATCAAAAGATGATCGCTGTTTTCGACGAGGCATAATTGATCGTTTTTTTTAAAAACCACAAGAAAAACACAATTGCCGAACTTGAAATCGTCGAAATCTCCAAGCCTTAAATAGCGCTTTGAAGTGGTGCCACAGGCGCGCGTGATGTGCGTCTGCGCTGAAATTCTAATCATTTGCATATCTCACCTCCGCTAATGCAGGTTGTAAATTTCATGTTATTTGCATGTTTCCTTCAGGGTGTTGCATTTACAGTGGCCAGCAGTGTACTTTTTCTAAAACATTAATTGTACTTATACTAGCATGAGATTTAAAAGTAGCTCTAATACGTTTAGCGAGATTCTATAGGATTCGGGTTTACCTTGTGAATTTTCTAAAACAATTACACTAGAGTTTTTCTCATCTTAGTAAGTACATTAAAATTTACATGTCCAAAACACCTATGAGCTAATTCAACATTTTAAGTTTTTACCTTTAAAAAATACATTATAGGATTCAAACTGTTTCGCTGGTACACCATACAGAATATAAAATTTATCCACTCTAGGAGGAGTTAAAAAATATTCCCCCCTTTCATTATATAAAATCATTTCATTTTCATACCATATAATTTTATACTTAGCTAAATCTATATTAGCCCCACATATTAAATTACGACGCATGTTAGGTGCGTATAAAACGTTTTTTATTTATTTTAGTTGTACGAAACCAGTTTTGTCATTCACATAAAAAGTTATATCACCTACCCCAAGTATTTCCGAGGTGTAATTCTTATCACTTATAAGAGCTTCAGTCGACGTAAGATCTTGAAAGTTCTGGAACCAGTCCCTATACTTGCAAAAGTGTGATGAAGCTGCATAGTCGATTAACCACTCATCTAACTCCGAAATTTCAACTTTCATTATCCGGCATGGTATAGGAGTAATTTCGTTGAACTTCAGTGAAGAATCCCCCGTGCTGCTTAGGTTTCCTAGCTTCTTATGGCACTTTTACCCTCTTTTCTGATTTTTCCATGTCATTTGTTTTCTTGAAACAATTTTTCACGAAATGTCATCTTTTGTTGCAATAAAAACAAGTTGATGACCTCTCCGAACATCCATGTTGGGGGTCCATTACGTTCCACTGCAGTGAATGTTTCCTGGCTTCTGTCTGATTTTACTGGAACTTGAGTTTTTGGCATGAATGCATCAAATACCACAACAAGCCCTTCATATTTCTTTTTCTGTTTTATTCTACCACATTCACTGACGAGTTGGTTTTCAATATTCGTAAAGTTAAAGTCTTTATTTTCTAGGTGATACAGCAAGTGTATTAAGTTGCCGTTGTCGGACGGCAACTTTCGAATCAATTGAAAATAAACATGTTGGTTAGGCATATCTAAACCCGCTTCTTGAATTAATAGCTTCTTTTCAGATACTCTCTTACAAAAATTCAAATACTTTCTTCATGATCTTCAAATTTCAGTTCATAGAAGTTATCAATTAGACTAGAAAGTCTAGCCCTCGATGTAGGTTCAAAGTTCGATTTTAAAATTGGACAGACAACTTCTCCGTCTTTAATGTTCAAAATTAGTGTAACTATCTGACGCTCGACCCCTTGATAAATATTCGTATACGAACGTTCCTTTAATCGTTTAAATCCTTGTTTCTCTTTTTCGCTTACAGTTTCGAGTAATGATGAGTCGCTCCCGAAACATAATCCCAGCAACCTTGGTCAATTAATGGAACTTTCATGTCAACTTTCGACGTCTGATAGTTGAAGCTACTCAACTTCGGAAATGTAAATAGCTGGACTTTCTTCTTTTCTTTAGACAAGTTGGCACGGCCCCAAAATAATTATCCTGTTCAACATTCTAATTTTTGCATTCTTCGAAAGACACGGTGGCCCATAACCTTGTACTAAATTTCTTAAACGAAATCCTCCAAATATTCAGCAGATATCAGTGGAATGTTCGAATAATTACAACGTTCTTGATAAAAAAGGAATTTATTCACATTAACTGCATGAAAACTAAACGACATGAAAGCTTTTCAAGGAAATTAATACTTAAACTAACTACTTAAGTTAACAGAATGTCGGTTCAACCACCTTCTACCAATCAGTTAAAAAAAAAAAACACCAACAGACCTCCGTTACACCCTTTTAACATTGTCAGTTCGGCACGTCAGTCGTGACTAGAGGGAGGCGGAGCTCCCCGTTTCTTCAAAAATTTGCATTACCACTACCTAACAAATATACTTTCACCAATCTAGAAAAATCAGTAAAAAAGGAAACTTCATTTAATAAAATACATCTGTCAAATTTCATTCCTCACTTTTGTAATTTTTATTTTCGTTTGTGTTTCGTCAATTTTAAGACTTGACCCTTAAAACTCAATGATAATTTTGAAAGTTATGTTAAAAAACAATTCTGTTACATATGTGCACACAAATTTATATATACACTCAAGAGCCAAAACATTATGACCACCCCTACATTTTGCAATGAATTCGCCTGGATGACGTGGAAGGCACTTGATCAGGTGGAAGTGGTATTTAACTGCTGCTGGAGAATCTGAAGAATCATTCTTTCACTTACTTCTATGTGTGATGGGAAAGGCTGCGGATCTAAGCGACTTTGATAGAGGGCAGATTGTAATGGCTCGAATGCTCGGAACAAGTATTTCCGAAACTGCACGACTCGTGGGTTGTTCGCGACCTACAGTTGTTAGTACTTATGCAAAGTGGATGAATGATGGTGAAACCAGCAGTAGACGACATGGTGTTGGACGTCCACACGCTATCAAAGAAAAAGGTCGTCGGAGACTGTCTCACATGGTGAAGCAAAACCGGAGCCAGACAGTGGCTCAGCTGACAGCCCAATACAATGCAGGGCCAAGTAGAATAGTATCGCAGCACACTGTTCAGCGGATACTGTTGGATATGGGGCTACGCAGCAAACGTCCCACTCGTGGGCCTTTGCTGTCCAAGCGTCATCGCCAACTGCACCTCGCTGGGCCCTGGAACATCGCGACTGGTCCATGGATCAGTGGGAGAAAGTTGCCTGGTCAGATGATTCACGGTTTGTCATTCATCACGCCGATGGCCATGTCAGGATACGCCGTCTTCCAGGCGAACTGTAGCTCCCTCAATGTACAGTAGGTCATACACAGGCCGGTGGTGGCGGTATTATGCTTTGGGGGACGTTCTCTTGGGCGTCTCTGGGACCCGTGGTTGTGGTAGAGCAGACCATGAATGCTACAGGGTATCTGAACATCAATGCGGACCAGTTGCACCCTTACATGGCCTCTGTTTTTCCAGCTGGAAATGGAATGTTCCAACAGGACAACGCCCCGTGTCACAAGGCTAAAATTGTGTTGGAGTGGTTCCAGGAACATGGTGCTGAATTCCAGTTAATGTCCCGGCCGCCTAACTCACCGGATCTCAATCCAATAGAACACATTTGGGATGTCATGGGACGGCAGCTCAGAGTTCAAATACCACCAATTCGCAATATCTCGGATTTGCGTGACCGTTGCTTAAACATCTGGTACAATCTGTCTCCGGCCATCTACCAAGGACTTGTGGCATCCATGCCAAGGCGGGTTGAAGCTGTGTTGCGCTCCAAAGGTGGGCCAACTCGTTATTGACAGGTGGTCATAATGTTTTGGCTCTTGAGTGTATATACGTATGTGCGCACACTATCATATTCTCTAAGAGATACACTGGTATGCGAATATTTATAACATACATGGAAAAGGATCATATTTAGAGTGCTATACTAAAGATACGTAAATTCCAAATTATTAACCGACTCCAGCAATAGCTTACGCGCCATTCAGAACCTGACGACCATCTTTACCAAAAAAACCTGTATACGCAGCGCGAGGGAACTGCTGTCCGTGTTTCTTTACGTCATAGGAGCCGTGTCAAGAATTATAGACTCCCGACTGTTGGCTCCATCACCCCCCAAAAGATACGTGAAATTTAATTTGTTATGAGCGCAAAGATTTCTTAGTTCACGCGAAGGTTTCAAAATGTACTACAAAATTTCTCGGCTGTCCACTCGGCTGCTGAACGATATTATATTTAAAAACGTTATAACCACAAAAAATACAAATAATCTTGCAAATAACCGCAATTTTTAACCAAAATATTTTACCTGGTTGAAAATTTCTTTCAGTTCTATTATACTATCATGCTACTTTTCTTTTTTTTTTAATTTTTTATTAGAAACAGTTTGATATTTTTTCTAAAATTCATTTTAATAATGGTGTCTTTATATGCAAGTCTTGTTCTCTTTAATTTGTTTGTTTTTCTCTTTCCTTCCTAAAATGTCTTTTTCCAAATGGTCAAACTCCACCTCAGTTTGGAAAATTCTTCTCCATTTACTAGTTTTGGTTAGGGGAAAATGACCGCTCACTCCTTCCAAGTTACCGGGCATTCCATCCCTTCGTGTCCATCGCTAAACAACTCTCATTTCCTTTGAAGGAGGGCTGTTTCATGCCTTCTAAATTTGAACACCACGAACACCTTTACCCCCTCTAAAGAATACTAAGGGGGGTCTCAAACAGAAAATTTTATTTCGTTTATTTACACACATTTAGCAATTATTCTTTTAATTAAATGTATTTTATCAAATGCAGGCACACAATCATTTAATTGTTTTAAAGTAAAATTTTAAATTTTACACATACGTAATTTTTGACTCATCCACCAAACCAAATTCTTTTTGATTAATATTTTCTCTTTACTTAAGAAAATCAAAAGGTAATTAAGTACTTTGCCTGGCAGCTTTATAAGGGCATTATTTATTAATTTTTGCATTACATTGATAGAAAAAAATATTTTCACGCCTAAGTAATACTTTACACATAATGTCATTAGAACGATTACCCTCAATCTCAAATCCTTAAAACAGTTGAATGAAAAGAGAACAAAAAAAGGCATGAAAATTACCTTACCGGTATGGATTGGCTTTCAATACAGTTTTCGGCTGAGTTCGTATAAACAGTTCAGAGCTCTTAACTAATTTCTAATGCTATCGTATTCTGCAACACTGTTGTTTTAATGAACTCAGAGGTGATTATTCAATGTGTTTATCTCTTTAGTCTGTTCTTATTCGCTCATATCAGAAGTGCAAGTGTATCATCTCGTTGGTCGTCCCGTTTAAACCGGCAAAGAGGCATAAAAAGATAAATCTGATATCTGAGTATTGTTGGACTTCTCCAAACAGCATACTAATAGAACCTAATTTTTTCTCCTAAACTCCTAGCGCTGTTGCTTAATAGTTATTCCAGTTAATCTGCAGTAGTGATGCGACATCGGTAACAAAACATCGATGTTTTGAAACATCGATATTCAATATTAAAACATCGATGCTAATAAAACATCGCCCAAAAACCATCGATGTTTTTAAACATCGATGTTTTAGAACATCCATTTTTTAAAGCTGGTTTAGTAACCTCTAACATTAATGTTACTTCGGTTAGTCGTGTGTGTGTGTGGGGGGGGGGATTTAATTTTACTCTCTGATTGGGCTGACACAATTGACAAAAACTTGGTTGCTTTTGCCTTGGGCTACATTGATGACTCAAAATTCTCCTTGTAAATATCGCAATGTTTTGCCTTTAAATGTCCAGATAAATTCGTGGTATTGCCAGAAGTTTTGAGGGACTTAAGGCAAATATT
This sequence comes from Dolomedes plantarius, assembly GCA_907164885.2. Lineage (NCBI taxonomy): Eukaryota > Metazoa > Arthropoda > Arachnida > Araneae > Dolomedidae > Dolomedes > Dolomedes plantarius. The sequence goes on along the minus strand of OU015498.1, from coordinate 143,271,948 downwards.
GCATTTCGCTAATTTGTCAGAGGTTTTGCAAAAATATTTCCAAACGGTACTTTTAGGAGGCATCTTACTAATAATATTAGCGTCAACTTATACAAAACCAGAACAACAAAAAAAATCTAAAATAGCTGCTCTCGTGTATATGCTATTTATAAAATAAAACCCCATCGAAGGTTCTGGAGTGTCAAGAACATTCCAAGCGCTCTGATTGGTTCACCGGTTGTTTATTAACATTTGTCTGTTTGCTAAGGAATCGTTCCCCATTTTGTATTCATCCTTTACAGAATTCAGACTTACATTTACTGAGTGTGAAAATTATGCTACGTGGTAATTTTTTTTTTATTATGGCACTTTTTCATTAAAATAAACATCGAGACAACGTAAAACATCGAGCACAAAACATCGATGTTAAAAAAACATCGGCTTCAATAAATTGATGTTTAGAACATCGATATTTTTATCAAAACATCGATGTTTTGAAAACATCGACATCGATGTCGCATCCCTAATCTGCAGAGAGAAAATGTTTTCCCCTTTCGGTGGATTACGTCAAGTTTTTTTTTGCGTGATGGAGTTTGCACTTCAAGGTTAAACTATTTTCATGCTCAGAGGAAAACAATGGATCTTTATAATGTTCTTTATCTGAAATTTTCAAATAATTTTTACAGTAATGCAAATGGAGGAGAAACAGCGGTTACTTCTTAATTTTCACAATTACAGTAATACCTTGATATTTTCCAATAATTATCCGAAATTATCAAATAATTTTTACAATAATGCAAATGAAGGACAAACAGCGGTTACTTCTTAATTTTCACAATTACAGTAATACCTTGATATTTTCCAATAATTATCCGAAATTATCAAATAATTTTTACAATAATGCAAATGAAGGACAAACAGCGGTTACTTCTTAATTTTCACTATTACAGTCATGTCTTGGTACTTGTCTGCTTCGGTATTCGTCGCATTTCGACGTGAAAGAAATTCTTCGGAAATCATCATTTGCTTGTCCTGTATACTGAAATGTTTTCCAAATGGGTTGAATTACAAAATTGTGTTCAAAAGTATCACCCTGAGAAAGCTCTTTCAACCCGAAATGTGGATTTGTCTGTAGATCAAGCAATGTCTCACCCCAGAAGCATTTGGAAACGCAGGAAGAAGCAAGTGTCTATATAGGTTTATAGTGAAACTCCCTAAATATGAGTCTACAACAGGAATCGGGGATGTTAAGAGACAGAAAAGAGAGAGAATCCCTGTGCATGTGGAAGGAAAGTCCCTTTCATATCAATAACCCATCTCCTCCTCTACTTCGTCAGTATCCCATGAGGCCATGAACTTATTTTAGTACCGACTGAGTGAAGATAAATTTTATTTTATCTAATTATTGTTTAAATTATGTCTGTCTAATTTGCCCAGTAAAAGGATAAATTTCTGGTTTTCAGGAACGAATTAATTCAATTAGCGTCACTCTTTATTGGAAAAATTTGTTCGTCACTCGTCGTGCTTTCAGGAACCAATTAACGAGTATCGAGATACCATTGAAATAGTGGCCTTGTTGGTCCCGATTAGCTTAGTTTTTTGTTGATAAAAGTAATCATAGATCGCCAAATAAAACTGCCGAAATACACCCTCATACCTTATAGAAAAATTTTCTGACCCCTGCATTTTTTTGTTGCTGGGTCTTTTTGTCAGTTGGAAAAAAAGCTCGGTGAGTTACGGCGTGTCAGGAGTTCTTTCTTCTTTTGGCTCGCGTCTCTTTTTTTTATGCCGAGGTCTCCCGAGTTTCTGGTCTGCTTTAGACCAAGTATAAAATGCAGAGCCGATCATCAGTCTACAATAAGGGTGGTGGTAAGTAAAAAATATTTTGTATTATATATAATCGGACGAGAGCACTGTGTGTGTGTGTGTGTGTGTGCACACACACACACACACACACACACGGCTATGTCTTTGTATGTATTCAAATATTTTTTTAATCTATGTAAATAATTATTATGTTGTTTCTGTTCGAATTGTAACTAACGATTATATTAATTTAAAATAAGAAGAAGAGAAATTAAATGTTAACATTATCTATTCAATTTGAGTTTTTTTTTTTTTAGTTCTCACAATCCTGTGACAAAACGCGTTTACTCCAATTGATAATTTTTGAAGTGCCACTATACAGATTATCTATTCTATTGCCTGTTTAATTCCCCGTAATACTTAGAAGTCGAAATGTGGACTCGCCTATAGATCAAGCAATGCCTCACTTCAGAAACATTTTGAAATGTAGGCAGAAGCAAGTATCGCTTAATAGGTTTAGAGTGAAACTCCCTAAATATGAGTCTACAACAGGAATCGGGGTTGTTAGGAGACAGAAAAGAGTGAATCCCTGGGCAAGCGGCTTATGTTTTATTGGACGGAAACTCCCTTTCAAATCAATAATCCCTCTCCTCTAATTCGCCAGTACACCATGAGATCATCAGCTTCTTTCAGTACCGGTTGAGTAAAGATAAATTGCGTTTTATTTTATCTAATAATTTTTTACATTATGTCTATCTAATTTAAAGTTTTTGTATAATAAATCAACCCCGTCGATTTAAAAATTGCCCAGTAAATTGATAAATTTCAGGTTTCCAGGAAAGAAATAATTCAATTAATATTACTCTTTATGGAAAAAATTCGTTAGTCTCTCGTCGTGCCTTCTGGAATCAATTGACGAGTATCGAGATACCACTGTATGTTTGACTTCGTAGCCCTCTTGGTCCCAATTAGCATAGTTTTCATGTTGATAAAAGTAATCATAGATCTCCAAATAAAACTGCCGAAATATACCCTCAACATAAGACATAAAATGTTACATGAAAGAATAAATTCATAAATAAGATCGATTTCTGGATCCTACTTACTAATGATAATGAACGATAACATAATACTAAAATTGGATTACTTCAACAAACAACAAAAAATAGCAGTGTTATGTGCAGTTTAAAGATAAAAATCTAGCACGATTAGATATTATACATTAAAAAACTGTGATTATTTTTAATTACCTAAAGGCTTATAAATAGTGGTAGAAAGAGAAAATCTATTACAGTTTATAATAAAGAAATTGTTTTAATTGTATACGAACACAATACGTTTACTGAAATGTACTTGAAGTAAAATTAAAATTCTTTAAAACTCAATTTTTAGGGCATCCTGAAATTAAAAAATAATAAAATCATTATTTTAAAAATCTTTCTCATTACTTACATTGCACTAATTCCTCACAAACAATGCGGAACGAGCGAAAGAATGTAGGTAATATCCAGCTCTATCTCATTCAAAGATATAGATATAAGAATTATGTTTGTGCAGAAGTATATTTAAACCACCTAAATATTATTATCTTTTAATAAACTCTGCTTAAAATATAATACTCAAACTAAGATTTTTACAGAGTGAAAATGGCGTATAGTGGCAGCATATCAGTAAGAATATGGTACATTAACTGAAATAAACGCAATCGAACGGGCTGTTGTACAATGATACAAGTAGTTTTGACTATAATTTATAGTAATGATTCCTGTATGATGACAAAATAATGGACGGTCCATTTCGAAACCTCTTTCACATCTTTTTCATCAAACAGATATTTCCTCAGGACGAAATTACTCCATCTTCAGAAAACAGCCAACGAAAGAAAATATTCCTCTTCTGTTTCCACAAAAACTTTCGTTGTTTAAAGCTTCTTTTTATATCTAATACTTTGTTCTATACAGCAAATAGATATTGGATTCAATGAGTTTCCTTGAACTTTAAAGAGGAGTTTCTAAATTATAAGCAGTCTTTTATCGTTAAGGGGCTGGTGGACCTTTCACAGCGATTTTTGAAATTTTTGCCACAGAGATATGAAACTTTGCTTAGATATTCATTAAAGTCTAACAATATTAAACACCTTACAAAATTTTATAGATATTTAAAAAAAAATATTTTATAATTAAAAAATTGAAATTAAATTACCCTTCTTTAAAATGCTCCTTGCGACTCAATTTTAAACTTTTCCCCTTAATTTTGCATTTATATTGCTTATAAATACTTTCTGAACAGAGTTATGTATTTTTTTGTACTTTCGTTGAATAGTTAATTTTCAGGAAATATTTTTATGCTTGTACTCTGAATTTTCTTGAAATTTTTGTACTTTTGTACACTTAAGTTAAACTTTGATAACCTTAATGACCTCGAATCCTAAAATGGATACATAACTTCATTTTCATGTATTACAGGAGTCTCTATTATAAATTTCATAAACTTTCGTCAAAAATTATGACGCGAGGAGCATTTTAAAGACTTGCAAATCTGGAAATTACTCATTTTGAGAAAAATACATTTAAAACATGTTTTATCACCTACCTTTAATACTAACTTTTGTAAAACCACCAAGTTTTCATTTTACTTTTCACTACATATTTTAAATGCATTTCATTGCAATATTTACATGTTTTTAAAATATTAATACATCCCCCCAAAAAATTCCAATTTTTGCTCGAATTTTGGTAATTTGAAAGTCCACCATCCCCTTAAGTATATGGTACGTTAACTGAAATAAACGCAATCGAACCGGATGTTGTTCAATGTTACAAGTAGTTTTGACAATAATTTATAGTATTTATTTCTGTGTAATGACAAAACAATGGACGGTTCATTTCAAAAAAAATTTCACATCTTTTTCATCAAATAAATATTACCTGAGGACGAAATTACTCCATCTTCAGAAACCAGCAAACGAAAGGAAAAATTCCACATCTGTTGCCACCAAACCTTTCGATGTTTATTGCTTCGTTTTATATCTAATACGTTGTTCGATACAGCAAGTAAATATTGGATTCAATGAGTTTAAATGAATTTTAAAGAGGAGTTTCTAAATTATAAGCAGTCTTTTAGCTGTAGTTGGTTTATCCCCAATTATACTGTTTCCTGATTCAGGTCTTGATCTGCACTAATAGAGAATGTCCGATGGAAATATGTCATAAAATGCAATTGTTAAGACAAGTATAAGATCCAATGGCAGGTAATTCGTTCCAGAAAATCTTCAAAGTATGAATAAGGACAACTCCACAAAGCTGTCATTTTAATCTTATTTCAAAGTCTATTTATACTTAAGTTTCGAAGAATGGTGAATTCGTTTTAAATTTCATTCATTTATTTCAAATATATTCGAATTCAAATAATAAATTCAATTACCCTAAAACGCACCTTCATCTCGGTGCAAATAGTAATTCATTTAAATTTTTTAAAACTTTTCAATATTTTGGGGCATAACTTTCTAGTAGTACTTATAAGCGAATATCATATCTAAAGATTATGTGGCTGCAAAATGTTATGATTAATATTTTCATAAATTTACTACGCTATAAAAACACTTGCAGAATATTCACAACATGATTGTCTGAATGTACAACGTATATGTATTAAACAATTATGCTACGAAATCCAATAACAAAATAGAACTGGCAATGGCATACAATGTATCAGTGGCAATGGTCAACTGGCAATGGAAACAATGTATCAGTGTTCCAGCCCCTCCAAAGAAAATGTAACTACTTGGTATTTGATATGCAAATCAGGTGAAATTGGTGCACACGCTATCAAAGTTAACTTCATTATATGAAGGGGAAAAACAGAACATTGCTTGTTATTGAAATGAAAAAAATGTTAATGAAATGATGATTGAAAAACTTGAGCATTAGCATTAGAAATTGAAAAGTGGTCTCTTGTAATTCGTACAATTGTCGTAATCTAACAATTCTTTGGAGTAGGAAAACGAGACATAATTTGGCTAGGTCAAGGTGGCAAAATATGCGCTAATCTGAAGTCGGCGATCAATTCGAAACATCCCGCCTCCCTCGCCTTTCGGCTATAAGGCCAATATTTTGAAGACATGTCGTCGCGATAGCAACCAGCGCGTTCCCATCGGAACACACAAGACGACCGTGCACCAACGAGTCAATAAGACCAAACCATTACTAACAAAAGCAAATTAGCGGCAACGTCAAAAAAGAATCAAAATTTTAAATAAGAGCAAGGCACCAAAAAGTTCCAACTGGAACTACAAAATTAATGCGATTCAATTACTAGACCGCAGCAATTCTAAATAAGCAAAACCATTGGGCAAGTACACACCAATGCATCAAAATTCAAATTTGAGGTACTCCTGCTCATTGTATATCATATGGTACAACAACCTGGTAATTCACAACCTGAACTACCGGTGATTGCACTAAGTACTTATTTATTCTTGCAATCGTTATTGTAACCAGTAATCCAGCTGCACTACCATTGTTGTTATTTATTCCTATCAGTACTAAAGCCCTTACACAGATTTAGAATACGGGAATTATTTGTCATATTATTTACCATCTAAGACTGGTAAACTGTTTAATTTGTTAGCTAAAAGTTCAATAGTGTGACTATACTTTTAATCTTTTTACTTTACCAGCAATCACAATGCGTGAACAGATTATTTATATATGCAATCGGCTAATTATTCACTTCATACCAGTACTAGTTACTGTTCCCCAGCCTTAGGTAATTCTTACGATATATTCAATGTTTAATACATTAGTAGAAACACTTTACATTTTCAACACTTTTTAAAATCACATTGCTTCTATACATTGAAATTAAAAAATATACTAAATACATAGACTATGCCTTTAACACTTAACACAATTCATTACACATTTGATTGTATGTACACATGCTTTGGAATAACTACCCAATATACACAAATACATTTACATAAATTTATATAAACACTTTAGCAATTGATAACAATTAAAATTGCTAATTAATAACAAGTTTAAATAACCATTTGCTATCAGTTAGACTTACTAATAAATACAACTTTTAAATAGCACTTTGCAAGTGCTAGTTCTTAGGTATACGCCTGTCATTTCTTATTTTGCAAGGACACAGTGTATTTTACAATCACATAAGCTATAATAATATACCTTTCACTTTATTTCTACATATTTTAAATAAACACTTTATGTTTAAACTATAAGTACTTAAATGTTATTACATTCATTGTATATAATAAAAACTTTGCAGTTTTTGACCCCTAATTAATCGCTTTGCAATTCTTACTTTTTATATAAACCCAACATAGAATATATCACATTTATGCAATTTCATATTTAAATAGATTGCACAATTCTGTTTGCTATGAAGACTGTACGATTGATTTCATTCAAAATTATTACAAGCAATTCAACACCATTTCTAATCAAAAAGTACTTAAATAAATTTTTTATTTATTTTATATTTTTTTAAACCCTGAGTCTTCATTAACCTATCCTCTATATTAAGTAGTCTCATATAATCATATTTTCACACTAGCAAGTGTTGAGACCGAACATTAAAATGAAATTTAATTGCCTGAATTTTAAATTCTGGAAAAGAATGTGGTGCTTATTTCACTGTGTTAAGCATAATTTATTAACATATCAAAATAAGCATGTAAAGAAACAATATTTGTAAGTTTAACTACTAAACATGAAACAAAGGAAAAAGCGTAGGACCCAGCCAACTGAAAGAAACCAGAAAAGACAGGAAACAAAAAGAAGCAGCAAGAAAAAAACCAAGAAACTAAGTCAGAGTCCATGAGCGGCATATGGAAGTCCATAAGCTCACTCATGATGCCTTTCACAAATTTTTTGCAGTAAAAGTCACTATAGAGACGATGTTTTGACCAAATCTCAAATCCAGGTGGTAATTTAACTCTGTATTTATGGAAGTTTGGACATTCGTATAAGCAATGATCAAAAGTCTGTACTTGTCCGCACATGCAGGTATCATCCTTTTTATAATTTTTTTCCGATAGTCACCGATACTGCCGTGACCCGTCATGGCCTGATTTATCAAGAAGTCACCTCATAGTCTTTTTAATGTTACTACTTTGTAGATATCGTAAGTGTTCCTACCTGTTGCACTATCGTTCCACAATGTTTGCCAATTTTGTAGCATTTCTTTTTCTATTTTCTTTGTAATATGTTTCCTTGTATGTAAGTCGGCGATCAAGATGAAATTACTCACTCTCAAAATGGCCATTGGTAGTGGAATTAAAGAACATTTTCAAGTATTTTTGTTCCTTTATTTTGTATACTAAATGTATGTCAGGGGAGAAGCAATGACCATAAATTTATATTAATATTTTGTACTGAAAAAAATTACTTAGGAGAAAAATGTGCATTGACTGCTTTAACTCTTATTCAAAAGCCAATTAGAGGGTCAGTGAAGCATAGTCACGGCTTCTTCAGACCTATGAAGGAATGTTCATATTGAAGGTATGGCGAATTTCCCAACATAAGACTTTTTATGAAGGAGTAGCATTCACTATCCTCTAAGCTTCCGCCGTACTCCTTCGGAAGAAGAGCTGGATCTATGTACTCATGCACCTCACTCAGGTCGGAACGGAGAAGCGTCACCTGAAAGAAGGGAAAAATTATGTGTATGCATCAATGTAAACAATTTTACTTCTTTCAGGTAATTTAAGTAAATTGTTTTTGTAATCAGAAATCCTAGATAGATTAAACTTGTCATAAGTGTAAATTATTCTGTGAGTTGAGTAGCGGGAAGAATAATTTAAAAGAAAAAACATTCAATAAAGTTACAAAATATTCTATTGCGAGAGTTTTATGCGTGTATTGACTTCAAGATGGTCCAAGGTCCCAAATTCTCTGAAGCAGAACAATTTGATTTTATTTGTGTAAAACCTACAGTGGACATTTTAAAATAAAATTAAACGAACCGAATTTTTAACAAAGTATACTTTATCAGATACAAAAGTGACCCGATAGAAAAAATTTCGTTCAAATTTTAAACTACGCATGAATATTTTATTGATATAATCCCTTGAATTTTCTACCTCTGTGAAACGTCAGTAAGGAATTGCTCTACTATCTGTTTTTACGGTATTTTTGGTCACTTCGAAAAAGGGCAAAATTTGTCGAACTGAGAACATTAATTGTTGAAGGGCGATCCCTGTCCCTTGACGAGGCCTAACCACCCTTGGGTCCGTTGCTTTTCGTTGTAGAAATGGATTAAACGGTTGCCGAATCAACAAACGATCTTTAGTCAAAAAATTTTTATTATACATATATTTCTAAAGGGACAGGCCGCACATTCTATATACACATATATATTACAAATTTACATTGATCAATAAAATCACGTGCAAGCCACTTTCCACGTGACGATCTCTCGTACCTCCGAAACTTTCACCTTTGAAAACCGGATCGAGAACGTAGAACCAGTCTTTTTTTTTACTTCCCACCAAGCGCTCTAACCCCCCCCCCCCCATTCCTCGAACATTCCCAAGCATGCAGTTCCGGTTGGTTAGTCATAGGGGGAGAAACGGGTGAGAGGAAGAATACGAGTCCATTCTTGACATCAATGATAATAAAACAACACCTTAGTGATAATAAAATTATTCGTTCAATAGATACATGTAATTTCTGAGTGATTTAGATTTAAAAATTTTCTGATATTTTATTGATATAAGCCCTTAAATTTTCTTCCTGTAAATTTTTTCTGTAAATCCTACAGTAGATCTTTTAAAATAAAATTAAACGAACCGAATATTTAACAAAGAACACTTTACAAGACACAAATGTGACAGACAAAAAAAAATCTGTTCAAGGTGTTAAATACGCTCGAATATTTTATCCACATAATCCCTTAACTTTTCTTCCTCTGTTAAACGTCACTCTCGAATTGCTATACTACCTGTTTTAACAAAATTTTGGTCAGCATTAATTAAGCAGAATTTGTCGAAGTGATAACCATAGAACATTTGTGATAATAAAATTTTTCTTTCAATAGAAGGAAAGTGTCAAATCTCAGCCTCATTTAAATTTAAAATTTTTCTGAAAAATCTGTAAAATTATTCAAGTTTTTCACATGCATACACATAGCATTTTTTATATATAAACTCATTGACCTTTGAAATGAATTTTAAATTAAATTAAAACCAATAATTAAACAGTCGAAAGATAATAGTATAATGTTTGTAGTATTTTCATTTTTCATTTTAATGTAGGAATACGTTCTTCAATACGGGTCCTCCGGAAAGGAAAAATTCAGAGTCCGTCGCGAGTTATAATTCTGGCAGAGCGCCAAAGTTACAATTTTGGTAGTGCACCAAACCAACACCCCCTCAAGAGAGAAGGAGGCGTTGACCAAACCCAGTGGCAGTAAGCATTCAAACAGGAAAAAAGAAAAGAGGTAAGCAACGATAAGCAATCCTAAGTTAATAACCCGCGGAAGTTTCGTTAGAAGAGACTACATGAAATATTATTTAGCAATAATTATATGCGTTAAAGTAAGAGTAGAAATTTCTTTTAGTCCTTGAAGTTTCATATTTCAGAGTGAGGTGTTTTTCAACATCTTTTGAAGAACTTTTAAAGGTAGGAAACCTAAATAATTAATGAATCTCTCATTGCTAAATATTTACAAAAACATGATAAGTTTAGGACATCTTCAAATCTTTGTTATAAATTCCCCAGTGAAATAAATTAAATGAACTTACCCTGTCAGCAATTTTCTTTTTCAAAAATCTTCGAATAACAACAAAACAGGAATACTGAAGTGCAGTGAAGTTGAAACACACTATGCGCTTTATTCTATAAGGATACAATTCCTAAAAACATAGTGGAAAACTATTAATTTCCGTAAATTTGCTGTAATTTTTTTAATTTCATCCGGTTTAGTACAATTTTAAAGTAAAATTAGGCTAAGACTCCTAAAAAGACTCCTCTGGGGTCTGCTAGGTCATGATTTTATTTATTTCAATAGTAGCAAAACAGGCATACTGAAGTTCATTGCAGTTGAAACACGTTATGCATTTTATTCTATAAGGGTAAAATTCCTAGAAACATGGTTGAAAACAATAATATTAATTTCCGTAAATTTGCTGTAAAATTTTTTTTTGATCCGATTTGGTGTAATTTTCAGGTAAAATTACGCTAAGACTCCTAAAATGACTCCTCTGTGATCTCCTATGTCAAGATTATATTTATGTCAATTGAAGGAAATCACAGAAATAAAAGCATGTCAAACGCAACATTTCTTGTCTAGGCAGTAAGCAAAGAGTTCGAGCCAAAAGAGACGAAAGAAAATGTTTTCTCTATAATGGTTAAAGGAGAAATGTTTAATATATACTAAAGGGGATTATGGACTTATAATTTTAATGCTTCTGGTAAGAAAAACTAATTTTCTATCAATTATTTAGAACTCATTACATTGATCATTTACAGATCATAACTAAAAAGCAATTGTTCATTTTGATAATATTCCGTATAATTAATTATTTAAATGTAGGCAGAAAAGGGATAAAATAAAGGAGTTACACATTTTGTTTTCATGCATTAATAATATATATATATACTAGCTGAAAACCCGTACTTCCCTACGGAGTACATTCAAATTAAATACAACGGTCAATGTATGCAATTAATGCCAAAAATATGTATGTATGTATGTATATATATATATTAATATATAATATATATATATATATATATATATATATATATATATATATATATATATATATATATATATACCCAACAAATACAGGACTGACGGCAGCTTATCGGGCCAGTGCTGGAAGCGCCGGTAGAACGACAAGTACGGGAGAAATTTTCTGGGCCGTTCGCGGGTTGTTTACGAACCTACGAAGGGGGAACGCTTTGCTGTTTACGTGTTTCAGGGCCTGTGATGGGTTGATATGAACCGCGCCGATACCGACATGGCTCCATCGTACCTTAATCGGCCGTCCGATTCGTAGCCATAAGTAGCAGAAATCTGTAACAGAATTATGGATTTGAAAGGGAAGGTGATGATTAAACAAAAGATACTTTTCAGAAAAATGGCTCTTATTTCTGTGTAACCTCTTTTGCGAGGAAAATTCACATAACATTCTTGGTATGTAAAGATTATATTATGTGAGAAGTGTAAGGTAATCAAAAAGTAGTTTCATTGTTAATTTTTTATCTATTACTGGAGAAATTTTAAAAATATCTACTTAAAAATGGAGCCTTGTTGCACCACTCTTTATTTAAAAGAGAGGAATTAGTGGTATCTATCTTATTTTACTACTCATTTATTTTTAGCGGTGGATGTCACACATTTACGTAGCAACTTCCACAATGAATTTCCTAGTAAATATTAAAGATATTTTTTCTTAATCAAACTCTTCTCTTTTTGTTTTTACCTGCACTGCAAAAATAAAATGCTATTTAGTGCATGTAACCAAATTATAATTATACCTAAAATGTATAAGAAAGTGCCTCAGCTACCAAAATATATTTGCAGTTGCTAATTTTCAAGCACATATTTCAGACGGGTATGATTTTGATTTTGAAACGGATATAGACATAGATCTCTAATGTGGGGAGAGGTTCCATATTTATGCCCTCTACTTCTGAAATAGTTCTTATTTTGTGGAGCTTGCCTAACACCATTGGTAGCAAGAATTGTTAGTAAAGGATATAGAAAAGAGATAGCATGTTCCTGGAATTTCTGCAGTCAGAGATAGTTTGCAAGAGAGTTTAAAAATGTTAACATTTGTAAACAAAATATTTTTTCTTATAGGTTATATTGCCATAAATAGCCTATGTATTGATATTTTTTTACGACATTTAAATTTTTTTTTGCCGTCGACTAACATCTACATGTTAATTACATATATTTTTTTAATTAACATGAAGGAAATAATCTAAGAACTTCAGCTTGCCAGCCTTGAAGCAGGGGAAAGAGAGGGAATAAAGAGGGGAAAAAATGCCAGCCGTGGGATTCGATCCCGCCACCGCTAGGTTACAAACCCAGAGCGCTACCACCCATGCTACGAACCACTCAAGCTAAATGTGTGAATTACCGATAACAAACCAGAGCATGTTGGCGGTTTCAAGATAATCTTCGTGCATGTTCGCTAGGGTGGAACGAAAAAACTTTTTTTTTAATTTAAATATGCTATAGTTTTCAAAAGTTGCCTCTTGGGATTAGAATAAATAATATAAAATAAAATTTTATTGTTCTACTAAAATCTTTTCAAGTACCGCAAAGTGCTTCAAAATGGATATTTTTATGAAAAAGTGATAAAATTCGTATTTTTTTATTTCTTTTATAGTATATTAAAATAATATATATATACATATATATATTGTAAATAAAATATTCAAAATACTATATTTTTACAGGAAACTTACAATTCTAAGTATTTCTAACTGTTAAATGCCATTACAGAACAACTAATTTTGTAGAATTTCGCGATTTTCATCATATTAATTTTACAGTAGCATATCTTAATAATACACAATTGAATGAAAGAAAAAAAATTTTTAATTAACGGGCATTAGTTAAAATAAACAAATCACACTTATTTAGAAAAATATTAATTGTGATTAATGTCTTTAAAAGCAAAACGTTATTTTGAAAAAAACATTTATGTTTTTCAAAAGTCCATAGTAATCACACATGGTTTCCATTGCTTATTTCACTGACACATTGAATTGTTTTTTTGTTTGAAATTTTGGCATTTTCTTTTGAGATTGTATTTTTGTTTTTATCAATGCATCTCTTGCAGAAGTGTCACGAACGGACAACTCGGTATCGAATTTAACAATCCTTTCTTTCTGTTTGTGTGTGACATGGAAAATTATTGAAGTCAATACGTTGACTCTCGTGATCAGATTCTTTTGCTTCCTTTATAAACGGCTTTAGTTTGTCATCAGAAATATGGCTCTTCATAGGAAGTCCTGTTACTTTAACATCATTCCATTCAATCATGTCAATATAATACTTGGTATCTAAATTTATACGTTGGTTTAAAAACTTTCTGATGTCCCCTGCATTTTTAGCCTTTGCGTTTAGAATCAGACTTAATCCAAGCTCTCTTATGTGACTGCGATCATCTGATATCATACAAAGGAGGAGATTTTCAGAAGCAGCAAAGTATACATTTCTTTGAATAACTGGGTGAATTAAATTTTTAAGAGTCTGATGGAGTTTCCACAGGTGCTTTGATCCATGGATACAAGATGCTTTCAGCTTTAGGTTAAACCAAACAGCTGCATAAACTTTCAAAATGTACTCAGTCAGTATTCGGAGATTTTTTGCAGGATATTCTGTTCCCGCATACAAGGGAAGTATTCTGTTTGCTAATCTAATCCATCTTGAATGACAAAGTTTTCCTGGTTTTCTCATGGACAAATCAAAAGAACACCTCCCAACAGAGATTGAATTACTCATTTCTAACAAATATTTTAGGTCCACACGTAAATCTTCCTTAATTTCTAGTAATGGAATGTCATTTTCAATAGGTGCAAATTCAATGACTGGTAGTTCATAGCAGTTTTCTAGTAGTTTACCTATTTCTCCTCCAAATTCATTTGGACCTTTAATTAGGATGTAGGGGCAGTTCATTTACTTGAAATAGACAAATCAACCACTGCAGTGGCCTTCTTAATTCCTTTTCCAATAAAGGAATCGCACCATTATTCAATCCAGTGTTCAAGCCAGTTCCATCACATCCAATTACAGTAATGTTTAAGTGTTGGTTGTTGCCGTTGAAAGTGTTATTATGCCATCTTTTATACCTTATCCAGTGACAAATATCTGCTTCAGAAAATTCCTCCTTTGTATGATATCAGATGATCGCAGTCATGTAAGAGAGCTTGGATTACGTAGGATTCTAAAAGCAAGGACTGCAAATGAAGGAAAGTTTTTAATTCAACGTATAAACTTTGATGCCAAGGATTATATTGATATGATTGAATGGAATGATGTTAAAGTAACAGGATCTCCTATGAAGAGGCATTTCTGATGAAAAACTAAAGCAGTTTATAAAGGAACCTATCACGAGAGTCAACGTATTGACTTCAATAATTTTCCATGTCACACTGAAGCAGTAGAAGGGATTGTTAAATTAGTTAGCGAGTCACCGTTGTCCGTTCGGGGCACTTCTGCGAGACATGCATTGATAAAAACAAAATTACATTAATACCAAAATTTGAAACAAAAAGAAAAAAAATTCAATGTGTCAGTGAAACAAGTGATGGAAACCATGTGTGATTACTATGGACTTTTGAAAAACATGAATGTTTTTGTGTACTACAAAGGATCAGGAACCAAAACAAAACAAAACAACAATATAAACTTGAAAACGACAATATAAACTAGCAACAGAATAAACTTGAAAAATATACAAGAACTAAATAGGTGTGATTTGTTTGTTTTAACTATGGTCCGTTAATTAAAAATTGTTTTTCTTTCATTCCAATGTGTATAAGAATATGCTACTGTAAAATTAATATGATGAAAATGAGATGTATTTCATTATGATTTGAATTCTTTAAACTGTAAATACTGTTCATATGACTAAGATTTCTTATAATGACAAACTAACAAAAATTTTGTCATTGTAAGAGTAGCTCAGTGGTTTGATATAAAAAAGAGGGGTCGTCGTCTGTGTTTTAAGCTTCCCAGAAGCTTATGAAAACAGAAAAAAATGCTTCAGCTATCGAATTTGATATTTGGTTTAAATTCGCGGCCATTTTTGAAAGATCGGGGAAGAAAGGCAGGTCTTCGGTTGAATGGCAGCTACGTGGACCAATGAACGACGTAGAGAACAACGCTTTTGCACGGGTTGCCACTTTAAAGCGTGACGTAGTTAGGGTAGCTTCACCCCGCTGACGAACATGGAAACGTACCTACTCGAGAAAGTGCTGAATCCCATCACTAATGACGAGATACGACAAGAACTGCTGTCAACGTACCCGAGTGTGGAATCAGCGTACGCAATCCTGGGAGGTAAGCCGGACTATTATTTGTCGGTAGAAATTAATAATACTAACAATTTCCAAAACACCAACCCAACTGATAACATGAATCCTAAGCCCCCTAAGAGGGCAAACATCGCACTTAACGAACTAACAAAAGATCACAACACACACAGCAAAGACACACAAAATAATGGTTTTGTTTTCCCTAACGCCAGGCACACTGCTAGACAGTACAAGCCTCTTCTAGCAACCCCTACTACTATTCAAACTAATAACAGATTCAGTGAATTAACAGAAAAAACGCTAAATGACACCACTATTCCAAATTCAGTTGAAAACACAAAAATAAAACCAATTTGCATCCTAAAACAAAGGGATGACAAAATCAACTACAAAAACGTACTTAATAAGATCGGAGAGGCATTAGGTAAATGCTTCTATGCAAGGCCCGCCAACGACATTGTCAGGATTCATTCTGACAGTGTCGAGTCCCATGGAAAAATAGAAAAGTTCTTGAAAGACAACAAGATTCAAGGTTATATCCTCCCAATGGGAGTTGTCAAACCCATTAGGGTGGTAATCAGGGGCTTGGATATTGACACCCCAGTTGAAGAAATCAACTGGGGAATCTAACATGAATTAGATTTATTGAACATACAAACCACTAAAATAGTCCAAATGACCTCCAGAAAAACCAAAAATCCCATCCCCCTATTCCAAATTACCCTCCCTAACATTCCTGAATCAAAGAAAATTTATGAAATTAAATCAATTAACTACATAGGCATCAAAGTTGAAGACTATATCCCCCCTAAACGTATTATGCAATGCTTCAAGTGCCAACTTTGGCACCACCATCAGGTAAACTGCTTCGCAGAACCTAGATGTGTTAAGTGTAGCGGTAACCATCTTTCACACCTTTGTCCCTCAGGTAAAAATATAGAGTCCCCATCCTGCTGTAACTGCAGTGGTAATCACCCTGCCAGTTACAGAGGCTGTGAAAAATTCCCCAAGATAAAAGTTAAAAAAGTTATTAGACAAATTCAACCCCCCAACCCCATTAATAATACTGTCAGGCCAAATTTCTCATTCGCCAATGCTCTTACTAATTCCAGAAACACCCAAAATCCCCACAAACCCAATTACAGCCACCCCAAGCTAATCTTCAACAATCCCAAGCCCCCAGCGTAGAACAAAACTCCCCAAAAAATCAAGTTTCTGCCCTAATTGATGAAATTAATCAAGAAATCAATAATATTGACTATAACGCCATAATTCCACAGCTCAAACACATACTTTCTGAAATTAAACAACAAACTAATCATGTTAATAAGCTGGAGATATATCTACGATATCTCCCTAATCTGATCTCCATCCCCCTTCATGGCTAATTGCCAAAGTTTTTGCCTCTCCGTTCTTTCTTGGAATGCCAATGGTATTAACTCCAAACTCCTCGAATTTCGGGATCACATAGATGAGCACTCTCCTGATATCATCCTCGTACAAGAAACACATCTCCACCCAGGTGTCAGAGCAAATGTTGCTAACTACCACACATACAGAAATGACACGCCACACAACCCTATCCCCTACAGGGGTACAGCCATATACATAAAGAAAAATATCCCCCACTATGAAATCCCACTTCCCAATCTCACAGCCATCTACGCCACAGCACTAAAAGTCACACTCAATAGTAAAATCCCCTTCTTAATAGTCTCCACTTACATTCCCCCCCCCCAACAAAACCCCTCTGACGTACATAATGACCTGATTAAAATAGCCCAACTTGACAATAACTTAATAATTTTTGGAGATTTCAACGCCACACACACCTTTTGGAACTGCAACACTAACAACACTCATGGAAACACCATCTATAACTTAATAAACAACTATGACATAGACATACTTGCACCTGACACACCAACACAATACAGCCACCAAGGTAATGGTTCCATTATTGACTTTGCTCTCATTAAGGGAGTCCCTTACCCCATGAACATTCAATCACTCAATGCACTTAACTCTGATCACCTTCCAGTCCAACTAACCATAAATTTTAACATAAATCTCAACCACACCACCCATAAAACTATCACTGACTGGAATCACTTTAACTATTTACTTAAGAACACACCATATAACTTTAACATCCCAAACACACCAGATGAAATAGACAATTACACTAAATACATAACCGACACCATCACTACAGCCTACAACACTGCTACCCAAACAACTCCCAACAATATTAACAGAAAATCTACAGACAAAACACTTAACCATCTTAAAAATCTTAGAAACAGCACCAGGAAAACATGGCAGCAATCCAGACTCCCTCATCACAAAACACTCATGAACCAGGCACAAGAAAACTTAAAAACATACATCAGACACAAGTCAAACACCAGTTGGAATTTCTATGTCTCTAACTTAACTACACAAAACAACTCCATCTGGAATGCCACACGACAACTTAAAACTAGGAAGTTTAACATGCCACCACTTTACAATAACACTACAGGCTCTTACCCAGGAAGACAAAGCAGCATTAATTGCTCAAAAGTTAGTAAATCAGTTCACCCCCCATAACTTATCCCCCCCCTACTGAGAGAGAAGTAATTTCTAATCTTGAAAACATACTTGACTCCCCCATCCCTCCTATTGATACTCATATTCCCCCCTCTGAAGTTATAAACCATATCAGAAAACTTAAAAATAATAAAGCCCCTGGTGCGGATAAAATCACAAGTATTATGCTTAAAAATCTGCCACCCAAGCTCTTAATTAATATTACCACCCTTAATAATGCTATTATTCGCACCAGCTACTTCCCCTCTCCCTGGAAAAACTCTATAATTATCCCCATCCATAAACCTGGTAAAGCTCCCTCTGACCCCTCTAATTACAGACCCATTAGCTTACTCTCAACTATTAGTAAACTAGCAGAAAAATTCATTCTAAACTTAACACCCACCTTGAAAATAATAACATCCTCTCTCCATACCAATTTGGATTCAGGCGTTTTCTCTCAGCCCCCCCCCATCAATTATATAGAGTTGTTAGTGATCTCGCCAAAGCCAAAACTTACAGTAAATCTACTGCTGCTGTCTTTCTGGATATCAGCAGGGCATTCGATTCAGTCTGGGTACAGGGTCTCATTCACAAGCTCATTAATTACAATTTCACACCTAACATTATTCACTTAATTTACAGCTACCTTACAAACAGTACATTCCAAGTCAAACTACAAAACACACTCTCACAGAAACACAACATTCTCTGCGGCCTGCCACAAGGAAGCTTATTAGGCCCAGTTCTGTACTTAATTTATGTAAACGACTTCCCAACACACTTCAGAACACACACTGCTGTTTACGCAGATGACACAGCCATATACATGTATTACAACAAAATTAACTTTGCAGTCAACCAGCTTAACATCCACCTACATCACATTCAAACATGGACACACAAATGGAAAATGAAACTCAATACTGACAAATGTGTTGCTGTCATGTTTTCCAGAAAATCACCTATCTCATATAATGACCATAAAATCATAATTAACAACACTGCTCTGCCCTGGTCCAAATCCTGTAAATATCTTGGTATTACTCTTGACAAGAATCTCACTTGGCGCCCCCACATAAAACACATTATTAATAAATTTCGAGCTGCTAAAAGAACACTCTTCCACTTAATTCCTCGAAATAGTTATTTGAACTTAAATATGAAGTTGCTCATCTACAGTGCATTCCTTAGACCTATTTTAACCTATGCTTGCCAGGCCTGGTCTTACTGTCCTGAGTATCAAATTAATAAAATCTGTGCTGCTCAAAATAGTACTATTAGAACAATTGTAAATGCCCAATATTATTTTAGAAATTATAAAATTTATGAAGAATTAAACTTCCCCCCCCCCCTCACTAAATTCATCCACTCCCTTAATATTAAATTTTATGACAGCATTGAAGCTAATGAGCTTACTCTCCTAACAGATCTTTCGGACTATGACCATAGTAAACCCTTCAATAGAAAGAGTCCAAGAGCCTCTTTGGCTCTTGACTGGTAATTTCCCTTCTTTAGGTGTGTCCCAGTAGCACAGACGGTAGAGCGCGGAGCTCACAACTTCTAGGTTGTGAGTTCGAATCCCCATGATTTCACTTTTTTCAAAATTACCCCCTCCCCCCCAGTTGGCTGGGTTCTGGCTTGCAAACTCCTTTCTAGTGTCTATCCTTAATTTGTTTTTTAAAAAAAATTATAAAATTTATAAAAATTAATACGTAGACCCCGGTCTACGGCAAAAAAACATTTAAAAATTTATTAAAATTGATACTTGAGTTTGGAATTCAAACTCAAGGTAAAAAATATTTATTTTTATTAACATTAATTCTCCCTCTTAGTTATTTTCCTTTTCTCTATCCACTAAACTTTCTCAGGTCGCAGAAATTCGAGGAAACAAACACACTTCTCTCCTATCTCTTTTTTTACTAACAGCTACCGACATTTATATTCCGGCAAACTTCAGCAAAAGCCAAGTTATTTTTTAGAAGTTGGGGGTAAAACTTTACCCAGGCACTTCTACTCAATCTTGTTGCCAGTTGCCGGTAGCTTCACTCGTAGTGGGTGCCTCTTAAAAGACGTTACCTCCAGCTTAAGGGTAAGTAACATTGTTTATTGTTTAGAGATTTGTGATTAAACTAATTGCAGTTATTTAAAATAATTTATTGTTTTTAATTTTCAACGTTTCAAATTTAATGCATATATTGATGTAAAAGAATGGGTAGGATTAACTGAGTTGATCTTAAATGTCTTGCCTACAGTTATTAAAGGATATAAAAGTTAAATTAATGTAATTGAATGTTATACAAATTCCAGAAACTTCATTCTAACACTGTTTAATTTAGATATACATTTATGCAAAGTCTTTTGTATTTAAATGAAATATGTAATTTTACTTTGTAGTAAAGTAAATATCTTTTTGTTTGTATTTAGGTTCCTAGAAAAGATCAACAAAACGTCAGCCTGGCTTAAAGGATTGTGGAAATCATCAAAAGGTAACGTGCTATTCTAAAACTTAATATTGTGGCATTTGTTAAGAATTGTAAGATTTCAAAATTTAATAATTATAAATTTCCTTGCAAAACAAATAAGATAAATAATTTGTTAAGCATTTTAAAAGAATTTGGATTAAATGGAAAAACAGTAATGAGTGATGGTGAAAATGTATTAAATGTGGTAATTGAATTGCTTGATGTTCTACGACATAAAATTTCTGATCATCCAAATACAATAATTGACTTCTTGACTGAACAACTGACTTTATTATTAACCAAAAAAAGCCTTTCATTATAGTTCTGAATCAATGATATTTTGTAGTATATTATATAGTAAATATTTGAATGTTTAGAATAATTATGTCTATCAAAGTATTCTCTTTAAGCATACAGACTTCGTTCCTTTCCCAACCTCCAGTCAACCAGAGCAGAAAATTATATAAAAAAGAAAGTTAATATTTTTCTTCAAAATTTTTAGTTATGAACTAGCTTTTGCGAATCACTGTACAGGAGCCAAACCATAAGAGAGGGGGAAAAACTTTTAAATTACCATATATTAAACCTTTACATAAACATAATATTACTTAACAGACATTCTTAATTACTTACAATTTCTTATATTACAATACATAGAACTTCATCCATAAAACAGCTATAATATAACAATGAAACTTTTTTAAATTTACAACATTATTTATGTTTTTAATATAATCCAGCATTGCAAGCATTTTACATATGTTCAACTTCATGCTATAATTTTTAAAAATTCTAACAGAAGTTTATTGATTTTATACTTATAGATCAGATATCTGATATGCATATTTTTAACACAACATACTATATAATTCTGATTTATGCTCAATCATGCAGTCTGTATGAGTGCAGAAAAGAAGCAACTGGAAAAAAAGTCATGCACTTATCAGCATACATCTGAATATAAATGTTTATAGTTGTTTTTATTTTTTAGTATTGCATAATCATATGTATATAAATATATGCAGAAAGTTATTATATTTTTCATTCCTAAGTTATTAAATTGCTGGTCATCATGCATTTATATAATTTAATTTGTCAGTTTCAACTTTAAAATCTTGTAAAACCTGACAAGGATGAGACCCTTTATTTAGATAACATCATGTGTGCTAGATTTTTATTAAAACTTTAGGTATATTTTTGCATTCTGTGTGTGTGTCATTTGTAAAATCTTCATAAAAAATTTGAGAATGTCCTCAATAACTGATTTATAAGCTATTTGTTTTCAAGACTTTTAGAGAGTATTTAGTTGTCATGTTGTGCAAAATAAATAAGAACTTACTGGTCCAAAGCATAGACGTGCCCCCCCCCCAACTTAACTTGAAATAAATTAAAACGTTAATAGAAGTTCGGTTAAATCAGAAAATTGTAGAAAACTTTTAAGAAAGTTGGTTTTTTCCCGTTTTTTTCAAACTGTGAAACTGAAAATACCGATTATGTCTTTAGCCCTAACATAGTTTTTAACAATATGATCCATAACAAAAATTCGATGCTACATTTTTTTTCTTCTTTTATTTATATTACATTTATTTTTCTCATTGTATAACTTTTTGAATACTACTCAAACATCAATTCTATTGTTACTCAATTTCAAAAAATCATAATATTTCAAATTTTAAGGATCGACCTTTTTTATTTCACTGATAAGCAAATTTATAATGAACTCTGCTTTTCAATGCTTCTTGGTATCACAAATCACTCTAATTTTTATTATGGCATTATAAGAAAATATTGGTTTCTTTACAGAATTCTGAAACTGGAATCCATCTTCACCACATTGTGATTTGCTTCGATAGATTCCATTCCTCACTTGGCGGTGTGTTCAATTCATAATCTGTGTAAGTTGATTTGAACCTCACTGAACCCATTTTTTTATTATTCTCTAGATATTCTTTTTTTTTTCAGCAGTGAACTTGTGGGCAAAATCACAAAGTTGTGAATATATTTTTTTTAAATTTATTTTTTGTACTTAAATTTGAATTTTTCTATGAAAAACCATAAAAAATATTTTTATTACATAATTCTTAATTAATAAACAACTCAAATTTTCAAATTTCTCTTTGTATATTTTATATGCTAATCCGAACATTCTCATAAACTTTGGTTGCAGTAATTTGTGGATTGATATTGATTTAATTTATTCATTATATTTTTAACTGGCAAGCCTGTTATTAAAGTATTAGGTATGTCCGAAAGTGCAGTTGAGGGACTTCAGTTAACCATGACTCTTGTGAAAGTCTTTTATCATAACTGCTTACAAAAAAATTTTTATATTTTTATATTATAAAGATATAAAATGCCAAGGGTTATTTTACTCTTGATAGTTAATGTTAAAAAAATTTTAAATTTAATTATCAGAATTTCATGAGAAGTAGTTAGAGGTTCATTCATAATTCCTTACAGAAGTAATAATAATAATAATATTGCTTATAGATGTATGAGATCATTCGTTGATGAGCTAATAGGTAGTTGAATGTCATTTGGAATACTAACTTCTGCCTAGTATTTAATTTTTTTATTATTTCATTGTCAAATTTTGGTGGAGATCTGTCACATAAAATATATTTTTGTGAGCAGCTGTTATTATAAAGTGTAAGGATAAGGGCATTAAAAAAATATTCCAAAATATATTATTTAGGTTCAGTTAATTATTAAACAATTGTTGACAATAATAAGGTTATGTTTGCAAGTGTGTAGGTTTTTTTATGGTCTATTATTTGGTTTATCTAAGTTAAGTTGAAAAAGGATGCAAGCATACAAAGATTGACTGGCTGTCAATGTTGAGTGCAGTGGCATAGATTATTTTACAAAGTGCAATAAAATACTTTTAACTTTTCAAACCGAACTTCTAACCAGAATTTTAAAAAAAATTTAATAAAACTTTTAAAATTGAAAATATTTTCATGGATCTAAAGAATGTAACAGAACACCTGTATGGTCAACTAATTCATGGATAAAAGATGCAGCCCTAAAAGCAAAAGGCCTGGTTTCTGTATACTTTTATAATAATCATGTTACAACAGTATACAGAAACCAGACTTTTTGCTTTTAGAACTGAATCGTTTATCCATGAATTTGTTGACTATACGGGTTTTCTATTCTATTGTTAAGATCTGTGAAAATACTCTCATTAGCAAAATATTTTTAAAAAAATTTAAATTTGGGTTAGAAGCTTGGTTCAAAAAGTCTAAGTGTTTCTTCACGCTTTATAATATAATCTATGCCATTTCATTCAACATTGACAGCTAGTCAATATTACCCACCTCATTTTTCAAATTAACCTAGACTAATCAAACAATATATCATAACAATTTTTTAGTAATTACTAAATCTAAATAGTATATTTTGAATAATTTCTTACTGTGGTTATCCCTAATAACAGCTGCTCGCAAATAAAAAATATTTTATACACAGATCTCCACCATAATTTGACAATTAAGTAACAAAAGATATGCTCTATTAAAATACTATGCAGAAGTTAGTATCCCAAATTACTTTCTACCACAATTTTTGTAAAACCAATTACTGTGAAAGCTACATCATATAATAAATGTTTACTTTATTCATTATTATAGTAATAGATTAGTTAAAGTGTATTCACCCTTTTCACTAAATTTCTGAGTACAGTACGACATTCAATCCTGTCAATTAAATGATTAGTTATTAGAGATATAAATAAAATAGATTAGAATGCCTTGATAGAGTACAATAATTGAAAGCTGACTGAGAGACTTTTTAGAATGACAACAAAATTTTCTCTTCACTATCGAGAATCACTCTCACATTGAAAGTAAAGAAACACAAGAATGAAGATTGAATACTATATAAAATCTTAAATTTCTAAATCTGACCCAGCATCTGTATTAATGCTCTCTATGGCATGTTGTAATCAAATTTAGAAATTTAAGATTTTGTATGCTAATGTTTTACTTAGCATTCAATCTTTATTCTTGTGTTTCTCTACTTTCAACAGCATTATTGTCAAAAGTGAAGAGGAAATTTTGGTGTCATTCTAGACAAGCCTCTGATTCAGCTTTCAATGTTGAGCTGAAATTATGCTCAACATTAAAAACTTATTATTGTACTCTTATCAAGGCAATCTACCCTATTTTATTTATATCTATAATAACAAATTAATCGACATGGTTGGATTTTCTACTGTACAGAGAGAAATTTAGTGAAAAGGGGAATACTCTTTAACAAATATTTTATAACTATTTTCTATTAGTATATTTATTTAATCAATATTTATTACATGATGTAGTTTTCACAGTATGGAATTGGTTTTACAAAAAAAAATGTGGTAGGAATTTACTTCTTGGAAGTAGTTATCAATAAAATGACAACAGATTTAAAACTTCACTCATGTGTTGGGTGCTGTTTTATATCAAGTTTTTTTAAACCCCTGTCTCAGAATTTATATTTCCTAATTGGATTTATTTAATTCTACTTTATCAACAATGAATTTTTTCAACTACTTTCAACAATCAACTATTTTTACAACAATAAATTACCCTTTAATGTGCTAAACTATGCAAAAAATAATTTTCTTATCTGCAGAGCATTTACTAACTCTACATCAAAAAATAATTTAAATAAATTCTTCTTTTGATTCATAAATTATATCAGGGGATGGGAGTCATTTTCCTTTCACATAAATTTATGAACTGATTTTCTTTCTTTTTTCCCCCTAGATGCTGTACAGATGGAACAGAGCTACAGCGAAAGGATCCTGTTTTGTTAAAAAATTGTGTAAATGTGCTATGTACTTTCTAAATAAACTATTTTTACTTTAAACCAGCTCTTTTCTGTATTTAAAAACATGTGTGTCTATAATTATTTCTCAAAATTACAATAGAAGATATTACTATCATAGTACTATTTTTGAGAAATATTACTATCATAGTACTATTTCTCAAAAATAGTACTATCAAGTGTTGGATATTGAAAGTCCAATATAATATAAAAGAAAATATTTTTTAAAAATGACTTATAAGAATTTAATAAATTACTCTTTAATTCACAAAACTATGCAAAAAGATAATTTTCTTATCTGTAGAGCATTTATTAACTCTACACCAAAAAATAATTTAAATAAATTCTTCTGAGAAAGTTTTCATAAGCTCACAATGATGGGTTTCATCATACACACTACACATTACTCAGGTTTGAAAAATGAATGTATCAAATTTATGTTTATAAATTTATCAAATTATGTTAATAAATTTTATACTGGGGAAGTACAAATTTTTTGGGTTAATTATTAAAGTAGTACTGTTTTACATACTATAATCTCATTCTAAATTTTAAAAAAAAACTGGAACCTTAGATCGAATGGAAAGATGATTTAGGTTCAATGGTTGGTATTAATGTTATCTTAACTTTCAAATTTGGGTAAATGTATCTTAATACAAAATGAGGTTTTGTTCTAACAAGTAAACTTGTGATTCATATGCAAATTTTTAGGTAATAACAAAGATCAGTATTTGGTAATACCTAAAAATACATAAGGCAAAACTGGAAAGAATACTAGAAATATGAAGGCAAAATAATAATAATAATAATAAAAGTGAAAGGGTTGATATCAGAGGTTATTCGTCAATGAAATAAATAATAAAAATAAGCATATAAACGAAAGAGTCCTACGCAAAATTTAGAAAAAATGCCGGCGGTCCGATTCTGGTAGAATGCTGGCATGATGCCCGGACCTACGGCACATTGCTGTTTACGAGATGCGTAGATGACGGTATGTCGACACCAATTATTGCTCCCGTAACCGGCCCGTCAACCTCCGGTTACGCTTCGGCTATCTGTCCGCATCGATAGCTTAATCGCGGCTGCCTAACGGTTCGCAGTCGGATGAACGATGGCTCGATTCCTACAGGAAGCGGCCCAGCAGTCGACGGGGTAGTCGCGGGCGAGAGGACACAGCCGTGACGGAAACGATACTGACCTAATGCGGCGGCCCGGCAGTGGTGAAATCGGCTGGCCGGAACCTTCCGACCCCGGCCCGATGCCTCTGTGTTTGTTGGGTATATATATATATATATATATATATAACTAGCTGAAGTACCCGGCCTTGCCCGGGATTTTAACAATATTTGTTAACCAAAATCAACACAGTATAAATAACATAGAAAAAGTATATGTGAAATGTTATACACATCTCAGAATTCAGGAATTTCAGCCTTTCATCATTGAAGCACTAAAATCTGAAAAGTAAAAATGTCAAATTGTCTAATGTTTGCTAACCAAAATTAATTTAAAACAAAACACGTTATAAATAACATAGAAAAAAACATGTGAAATCTTATACACATGAATAAAATGAAAACCCAATAAAAAAATATATAAAATTATAATAAACTCCTCAGAATTCAGCTAGATTTAGCCTTTTATCATTTGGGCAAAATAAGAAGCTGAAATTATAGGTTTAGCTGAAATTTCCAATAGAACCATGATATGACTCTAGCGTTGCCTCTTAAAGAATGAAGTGTTTGATTGAGGGCTGCAAACCATTCAACTCCTCTCCACATTAAACTCCTATAAACATCCTCTACATATTAAATTCCTTTTCTCTCCATAATAAACTCCTCAGAATTTTGGTAGATTCAGCCTTTCATCATAGTACCACTAAAACCTGAAACATCCTCTCCAGAAATATAAATTTATTAATTACAATAATTAAACTCAAGCAAATGTATGAATTAAGTTTTTTAACCAAAATTTGAATAATTCGTAAATGAAAATAAAGATAATAAGAACTTCCGGAATCGAAATTAATTACCCTTAATTTTTAATTAATAAAAAGCCAAAATAATATGAATAAAAACGATAGTTGTTTAAAAGCATATGAAAATAAAGCTATTATAAAGATAATAATAAAAAAAGCATATGAAAATAATGCTCGAGCATGAAGTTAACGTTATGATATAAAGATAGTAATAATAATATAAACCGCGTGCATAAAATATTTAGCTTTTCAAGCGGAACAAATTAATTTTTAGAAAAAAACTACTTTTAATCGAGAAATTAAATACATTGCACAAAATTTTGATTTTACCAACTTTCTACCCTACAATTTACACCCTACTTCTTTGAAGTTGGGTGTTGAAACATTCTCTTTGAAAAATTTACACCCTACTTCTTTTAAATAGGGTGTAAATATAAAGTTTTAACAGCGAATTGAATGCCAGTTAAAAATTATTGTTTAAAATCATATGAAAATTACGCTATTATAAAGATAAAAAAAAGCAAAGGAAAATAATGCGTGCGCATGAAGTTAACGTTACGATATAAAGATAGTAATAATAATATATATATATAAAACAGTTCCGTAACTAACTGACTGACTGACTGATTGACTGACTGACTGACATACAACGTATAGACCAAACCGCGGGAAATAAAAGGGCTGAAATTTTGCATGGCGATTCTTCTTATATTGAAGTAGTGCACTAAGAAAGATTTTTGAAAAATTCTTAGATTTTTTTTAAATTAAATTTTTTAGT
This sequence comes from Dolomedes plantarius, assembly GCA_907164885.2. Lineage (NCBI taxonomy): Eukaryota > Metazoa > Arthropoda > Arachnida > Araneae > Dolomedidae > Dolomedes > Dolomedes plantarius. The sequence goes on along the minus strand of OU015498.1, from coordinate 143,243,532 downwards.
TGTTCTAGTAACTTTTTTTAAGTTTGCATTTAAAATAATAATAATTTGAGGGTTATAAAATTTATATCACGAAAGAGATCATAAAAATTCCTTTAATATGAAATCTTTTTCGAATCTTTACCTCCATTTTATGATTTTTGGTGAATTTTTAAAGATTAATTTTTAGAATTTAACCTTTTACATGCCACACTATGATCAAGGAATAAAGTACCATAATTTGCTGTGCAACTTAGGTCGATAACTTCCAGGAAGTCGGTCTAACAGGTGTTCTCCACCTATTCCTTTATTATATAATTTTATAATGTAAGGTTAAGGAAAATCAACTTTTTTTTAGCTCGGACATATCTTTTTGCTCTTCCTAATGGTTCGTGAGTGATAAAATTTGATGTAATAGTTACAACAGAACTATCGTTCCAATGACACATATAAACTTCTCCATCGCTTCGGTAATCAAATTCTCCACGTTGAAATTTCGACATTTCTTTTGCTGTTTTAAGAGGACATTGTCCTATTATAGGATCTCGTACTATGCCGATTGCCTTAAAGCCTTTGTTAGATGAATCTGTCAGCAAACTGTGCGATGTAAAAAGTTATCAAAAAATAGTATGTGTTTCTCTGGATTGTCAATAAAATCCAAGCAGCAAATTTTCCTTTTTCGAACTTTTTCCACCGTAGATAGACATAGCATAAGGATAACCATTTGCTGAGCAGATCATCCAAACTTTGAAACCAAAGCGAATTGGCTTTCCACGTATAAACACCTTAGCCGAACGATGTCCATAACACGGAAACATAGATTCATCGATACTCATAATTTCATGAAAAAATCCAAATTGACGAACATTTTTTCCAACCTCTTTATAAAAGGGAGAAATTTTTCCTAATGTATCGCCTGGTTCCAATTTACTATTATCAACAATGTGGATAATATGTTTTATCATCCGAAATTTATTTCTGGGCATTGTATTGTTAACAATTAGGATATGTAAATCTTCCTGAGAACTCCAATATGTATTTTCAGCAGGTACTGAGTGGTAGCCACTAAACAACAGTAATCCAAGAAACTGCCGAATGTCATTTGCGTCGACGTCTAAAAAGTCTCCTTTTTGTAGGGCATACAGCTTTGTAAGTTCGGCTGAATTTTCTAAGTAATCAGACGGCTGAATCACTGATCATGTGTGATATCACTGCTTTTGTATATCGTTACATGCCAATGTTCCTTTTTTGGAACATTGCATTTTTACGCAGTCTTGAGGAAATATTTCTCAATATTATTTTAATTTATTTTGTTAACTCGTTAAACTTGTCCTTTGCAAGTACGATGGGGAAATTTTTGGGTGGGTTTGAATTTTTAGGAATTTTATAGAATTTGTTTTCTTACGTACTGTAAAAATTGTGAAAAAAGCTGATTTTTAGAAATTTTTCTACGCTAAAATATTCATATTTGAAAAAAAAAAGTCAAAAAATCAATCATGCCTTCTATAATATACGGTAATTTTTTCAAACTGACAGATATCACAGTTTATTTTTTAAAAAATATTAAACATGGTGTTCCAAAAAAGGAACATTGGCATGTAAAAGGTTAATTTATTAAACGCTGATCACGTGATTTCTTTTTCTGTTACTTTAAATAAATTTATCTTCACATAACAGCGAAATAGGCAAAAAAAAACTTTTTTTCTTGCTAATGCGGCAGACGATTGGACATTATTAAAAAAAATATTAAAATAATGTAAAAGATATGTTCCTCAAACTGTACTACATTAACTCTACTATATTCTATAGTATGTCCTATGAGATTTAATTTGTATATTTTCTTCTACATTATTTTGTCTATAAAAATATCCCTTACGATTTTTTATTAATATATTTTTTTGTTTTTTTACATCAATCGTATACATTGATCGTCGTATTTATTATATATATATACAGTAACCACCGCTTATAGTGATCACTGGTTATAAGAATCAACCGTTTATAAGAATCACTATCGCGAAAACAAAAACAAATGAATTATTTCCATGTTAAAATTTTCGCTTTAAAGAATCAATCCACCGGTTTTAAGAATCAGTTTACACTCTTCGCTTTCCTTTCATTTTTCCAAAAAAGCTACTTAAACCCTCAAAAGGCAAGAAGTTCTTTCTTTTTTTTAAGAAAAATTGATAAGATGGGATGGAATATAGTCGTAAAATTCATCCCTTTCTTTATTAGACATAACATAATAGTTTCCCCTTAAACGCTTTACCACAACACTGTCCTATTAGCTTGACCCGGGGGCAACTTTACCCGTCCGAGTAAATCTTCGTCTGAGACTATAAGTATTGAAAGAGGTATAAACAGCCTTCTGAAAACTTCATTACGTTAAACTACCGTAGAAAACTTTTTCTTGCTCCCTTCCTGTAGTTGAAATGTTAAAACTGTTAAGCAGGTATGTTGTAACTTGTAACAAATATTGTATTTTTTTCATCTCTTACTATAATCATGTGTATCTACTTATAGGTCTAAAAATTAAGTTTTATTTTTAAAACTATAAAAAATAATTTTAATAAAATATAGTTAATGTAAATTAAAGAGTATTTTATGGTAAATTATCTAATATATGTATATATAGATGTGTGTGTTCCTGTCCAAAAACCTAAATTTCGGTTATAAGAATCAACCGCTTATAAGAATCAAAAACAGTAATAACAAACGTGATTCTTATAAGCGGAAATCACTGTATATATATATATATATATATATATATATATATATATATATATATTGGCATTAATTGCATACACTGACATTGTATTTAATTTGAATGTACCGTTCGTTTAGGAACACCTCCTAAACGAACGTTTAGGAGGTGTTGGTTTATGGAATACTAAAATTTTAAATAGTAGCACCATCTATTGCACATCTGTGAATCGAGATTGGCATCCTTCAAAAATTGTTGGTTATCCTAATTGTTAACAATACAATACCCAGAAATAAATTATTGATGAATGTTTGTTAACCAAAATCAATTTTAAAACTAAACACAGTATAAATAACATAGAAAAGATTTAGCCTTTATCATTGGAGCAAAATATCCTGGAAAGTAAAACATAAAATATATAAATTTATAATAAACCTACCAAAATCCATTAAAAAACTAAACACAGTATAAATAACATAGAAAAATAGCATACGAAATGTTATACACATTAATAATATGAAATCCAATTAAAAATATATAAATGTATAATAAACTCCTCAGATTTCAGCTATATTCGGTCTTTCATCATAAAAAAGCTGAAAAAAATAAAATAAAAATAATTTAAAAAAATAAAATAAAATAAAAATAATAATTTAAAAAATAATAAAATAAAATAAAGATAATAATTAAAAAAATAATAAAATAAAAGCGGAAATAAAAAAGCCTTCATAATAAAGCTGAAAATACAGGTTTAGCAAAATTTGCTTAGAAATTTGCATAAGCTAGGGGGATTGCAGTAGCGATTAAAAAAGATCGTGACACTTAGCGTGGTTGATTCGAATTTTCCATCGCGTGTGAGAGTGTCAATATGCCGTTGGATCCGATTTATTTTAGAGTATAAAATCTGACTTGAAAGATTATTATTTTTATTTACTATTCTGGTTTAATATATAACTTGAAACTTTTTGATTTTATTTATTTTTATCTTTTCGCTCGCTGTTTGCCAGCTAACCCTAACGTGGACGCCATATTCAGAGGGGTGATTCCACAAAGTGTAACAGCTTACAAATTGTTGGTTTTTTATTAATTAAAAATCAACGGTAATTAATTTCGATTTTTGAAGTTCTTCAGACCCTCGGCTGTTTTTAAAGACGCCTGTATGTAAAATTTCACGATCCTTGCTCCTAAACTGTGGATTTCTATACAATTACAGAGAAACAAACATTCATTTTTATATATTAGATATATATATATATTATAAATATATATATCAGGGGTTTCCAACTGGCGGCCCGCGGGCTGCATGCGGCCCGCGAAGACTTCTAGGAAAATAATTTGCAGCATCAATTTAGATATTCTTAGTTAACGAAACATTTTTTTGTAAAAATCTTTATTGCTTTCAAATACTGTTCATTTACAAAAAAGATTGATTTTCCTCGAATTCCATGAAAAGTAGGGTGTCCACTCATGTTCTATTTCATACCCCCCCCACACTTCTTATTTGACCCACTTCTAATTTGACTTTTTTTGTGTGTGTCTGTGTAATATAACGAAAGTTGGCTAGTTATAATCAAGGTCGTTGTTGGAGGTTCATCCTCGAATTTTTAAAATTTTCATAGTGCATACTATACACAAATCCTCCAAATCCCCCTCCCTCAAGAAAAAATGTCCTGGGTATGGTCCTGATTCAATTGCGGCCCGCCACTAGACAGGTGTTTTCGATTGCGGCCCTTGGACACTTGTAAGTTGGAAACCCCTGATATATATGTATAATATATATATGTATAATATATATATATATATATATATATATATATATATATATAAAATATATATATATATATATATATATATATATATATATATATATATACATTCAATAGAGTTTTTGATAAAATTAAAGAAAACAAAGATAATGGCTACCATAGGTGCTAAATTGCTCTGGATGTGAAAAATGCATTTAATTCAGTTAGAATAAAAAGAATAAAGGAAGACATTTAGAAAACTGAAATGGATACTAACTTAAAGAAAATAATAATAGGTTATCTGAAAGACGGTACCGTAATTATACTAAATGAAGAAAAAGAGGGGGAATATAATATTGGCGTACCACAGGGTTCGTTCATTGGGTCAATCCTGTGGTTACTAATTATTTATGAGTTGCTATTAGAGGATGTGGGCGATGGCAACAAAATACAGGCATTTGCGGATGATATTGTAATACTGCTTAGGAGTAAAGTTATATATAGATTTACAGAGATAGCGAGACCAATAATGGGAAAATGTTGGAACTGGGCCGATAAAAACCAACTACAATTTACTGTCGAAATATCCAACTACATAATAATACCACACAAAGGAGAAATCACAAGGAGACCCACGATTTAGTTTAAAGGGGAGAACATCAAGTACAATGAGCATATTAAATACTTCGGAATTTACTTAGACGAGATGTTAAATTTTATCTTTCATATGAATAATATTAGAAATAAGGCATTAAAATTTCAACACAGTATCAATAGAGTCCGTAAGAGTACGTGGGATTTGAAACCTGAGATTGTCAAAAAGTTATATTTAACTGTAATAGAAAAGATACTAATGCATGGAGTGCAGTCATGATATAATGGTAAACATACAATGGATTTAAAATTAAGACAGATACAACGACCATTCTTAATAATGTTAACTAAATGTTACAGAACAGTTTCGACTGATGCACTCCACATTCTATCAGGCACCACGTTCTATACGCACCATACCATTAGACTTAACAGGTAAAATTGAAAAGAATATCTATGAAATCTACAATAAAGGATCAGAAATAAAATTAGGAGACGTCGTACTGAACGCGCAGAGTTGCGAAACAAAAAGCCGACCTCTAAAGAAAGTACGTGAAATGTGGAAATATGAATGGACATATAACATGGAATCAAAATCGAACATTAAATACTACACTGATGGCTCAAAAACCAACGAACTTGTTGGTGCGGCGTGTTTACGTTACAACCTTAATGTTTTAGAACAAACATTGCTTAAACGTCTACCTAATAATGCATCATCCTATAGCGCCGAAGTTGAAGCCATTGACATGGCCATCACTGATTGTGTAAGAAAAGGAATACAGGAAATCGACATATACAGTGATTCTAGAAGTAAACTGCAAGCTATATGTGCATATTATTTTAAGGGAGATAGGATTGAAAATATAAAAAACCTAATAGAAAGTCATAACATAGCAGTAAACTTACACTGGGTTAAAGCCCACTGTGGGATTAATGAAAATGAGATGGTAGACGATGCAGCTAAACAAGCGACAACACTGAATGAAATCACAGGAAATTATAAATTAACTAAAGAACGGATTAAGAATATAATTAAGAATTATTGCATAAATCTATGGCAAGAAAATTGGGAGAGAAACAGTTTAAGAAGGAAAGTATTTGAGGTATTCCCTAGAGTTTCTACGTAAAGACTGTCGGCAGATTTCCTTGTTAATCAAGCAATAACTGAACATGGCTGTAAAAGGGTCTATCAAAACAGATTTATTATTAAAACAGATCTTTGTGAGAGTGGAAATACAAAATATAAAGCACTGTATATACAGTTGTATTAAATGGGCTGAAGTACGGAAAAACTTAACTTTGGGCTTTGAGGATTGGGCCCCTAGTAAATTATTTACGGATTATTATTGTAGAAGGTATATCAAGAATATTATTCAGGAACTTATGAATATACACTTCCTCCTACAAGGGGAAGGTGGATAGTTCCTCCGATTGAAAAGAAAAAAGACACGTAAATGAATTTCAAAAAGAAAAACTTCGGGACCCGGCTGGGCTGGATTAACGTCGGGAAGATTAGTTTTATTATTAACGGCCGTATAGCCTTCAGGGGTGGACGGGGGTGATATTTCTTCTTACTGTATGTTAATATATTTTTTATAATGTCCAATCATCTGCCGCATTAGCAACAAAATTTTTTTGTCTATTTCGTTGTTATGCACGTGACGCAAAATTAAAAGAAAAGAAACCACGTGATCAGCATTTAATAAATTGAATTCTATAAATTAATATTTAAAAATTCACCAAATAACAGAAATTGGAGATAAAGATTTGAAAAAGATTTCATTTTAAAAGAATTTTTATGATCTTTCTCGTGATATAAATTTTGTAACCCTCGCAGTATTATTTTAAATATAAACTTTAAAGAATGTTACAAAAACAGCTTAAAAATTTAATTTTAAAAAATATAAGAAAATTATTTAAAAAATATCTCTTAGTGCACTCCTACACTATAAGAAGAATCGCCATGCGAAATGTCAGCCCTTTATGTCCAGCGGTTTAGTCTGTGCGTCATATGTCAGTCAGTCAGTTATGGAACTGTTTTATATATAGAGATAGTAGAAACGTGGCGATAATCTCCTATGCCCTTGACACCCCTGGACAATTGTCTCAATCTGTGAATTTCTGTGTGCATAATTATTCTTCTCATTAGAAAGAAAGGAGAAGAGAACGTGGGGCAGTGCGGCTTAGCCTCAGCATTTTTAAAGGAAAAATTAGGTGCTGGAATTCCATCAGTGGCTTTCGACGTTAGCAACCAATAGTAAGTCATTAAACACCGTGTTAAAGTCTCTATTGAACCACAGGGAGCTTTCTGAAAAGAAATCTAGATGTTTCGACAAGCTTCGAAAGGGAGTTTAATAGGCCAGTTCGTATTCGAAGAGGGGAGATGACGATTAGCGACAGCGGAGACTGACAGGGGAGTTGTTGCTCTGGGATTGATAGAGCCCCGAAGGTAATCTCTAGAGGAAAAAAAAATTATATATATAATATATATATATATATATATATATATATATATATATATATATATATATATATAATATATATATATATATATATATATATATATATAAAATTCTTCTCACATTATTACATATTACGTGAGCCTCGTCACTTGACTCGGTCATAAATTATGGGACCGGCTTGTAGGGGGTATTGCTGATCGCTTATATGGTGTCCCCTTAACTGAATGGCCAGCAAATATTGTGGTGTGAGTTAGAGTGGCCGTCTGCATTCGATGTTGACCACTACTGGTCTCGTGTCTGCAAGGCTTTGTCTGTCCGATAATTCACATTCGGTCGAATGTCTAGAAACGACAAGTGCTGCGGCATTTAAGAAGTATTATGTCAATAAATTTTCAGATGCACTTCAGAAATGCATCCGTTAATTCCTCCCTCCCTCCCATCATAGCAACTTATTTTCAGACTTTAAAAAGCTAAAAATATTCAAATACAACTCAGCTGTCATTCCTACAGAAAAATAAAGTATGATAAGGTGACTTGAAAGCCCCCCCCCCCTTTTAATATCGCGTTGTAGTTGAAATATTGATTAATGTTCTTGAAGGATTTATACTTTGATATTAATACTCTATTACATTACTTTCTATTAATACTTTACTTACATGTAATTTGAGCGTTTCATAAAAATTTGTCAGACGAATGAGGTTATATCATTACAATTTTCCAAACAATCAATAACTTGAGGTTGCAAATCATGTGATGCCATATATCGCTTACCACTCACCTGCATAAGCTTTGACCAGAGTCTAATCAATCTTGGATGTAGAAGTTGAGACGCGTGGCTCAAACCTGTCCCCGCAAAATCCCAAAGGCCTACGGTTCCGTTAATTTGAACGTGAGGGTTCATAGTGATAATATCAGATACAATATTAAAGTACTGAAGTAATTCACGTATATTTACTTCCTCAGCTTTCCAGTTACCTGTAAAACAAGAGTAGTGTTTAAAGAAATTTTGCCATTTTCACATTTAAACTATATAATCATTTTTTAATTCAAGCCCTTTCATATTTCTCCTTTTTGTTTCATCGTTCATATTAGAAGTAAGTCCTGTTTAAAAAGTTCTATAGATATCAAAGATGACTGTGGCCTTCAGGACTTTGCTATGTTCATAAAAGACTGCATTCTCCTGAAATATTTCCAGGAATCTTTCCCTCTTTACGTTACAGGCTACTAAAAGGAAGTAATATGATTGTGAAAATTCTGACAGTGAGTCCATGTGTGTGTTTTAAAAATATTCATGGCTAGCACATCGTACCTCTGCCAGTCCAAACATATCTAGCGTTAAATACCGTTTGCGGCATGCATAGGTAACATTTCAAAGTACCATGAAGATTTTTCAGTCATATAACGGGTTCTGGGTAGTAGAAATGTTATATTTTAATATTCATCTTGTAATCATTATCCTTTAATACATGTGTATTTACGGTGAGATAATTTTACACTGATCAATTCTAAATTTTGTTATAGAGAAGTTTAAATTCCTAGTTTTCAACTCAAATTACAATTTTGGTGAAATCTTCCCAATGTCTATTAGCTACCATATTTTTACACGTTTAAGCATTGGAATATTTTTTTAAATAGCACTGATTTCTTTCGTAATCAAATATTTTAAGGGTTATAATATTTTTAATCACTTTAAAAAGTAAAAGAGACTCTTTTTTCAATATGATTATTGCTTCAGAAAATATATTTTCGGAATTTTTACTCTTAGTAGAAAGTTTTTGAGCTCACTTTACCGGAACAAAGGAACGCTACCCAGAACCTCATCGAGATACTCGGGATGAATTGTTTATTTAATAATTACAAATTCCCAGAAGATTGGCTATGACGTCATTAGTTTTCAGATAATGGGCGTGTCTGCTGGTCACTCATTTAAGGGGGCACCGCATAGGTGGCTAGCATTACCCCCTACAAGCCGGTCCCGTAATTTTGAACTGAGTCAAGTGAAGAGACCGGAACACTTGACACCACACCTCCAGAGTTAAATTTGAGAACTTGGAGGTTATTGCAGACACTACAGATTTTACGTGTTGCGGCCACCATTAATGAACACGGCGGCGGATTTGTCAGCAACGGGTGCCGAACCAGTGATGTTAAGATCACTGGCCCGCTGCCTTTGACAACTGGGCCACCGCTTCCCCTACGATGACTTGTAGATATATACTTTGTTAATGCGTCAAATTGCTAAATACTCTATTCAGCTTCAATGAAAATATTTTCAGAATTTTTACTTTCTTCCAGACTTCTTCGATGAAGCTTCCCATTTAAACGCTTGCTATCGATTTTTGAGTCGAATTTATGTGCAATGCATTCACTCATTTATCGATATCGCAATACTGAACCAACTCAACCCGGAAATCGGTTTCCTTCCTCGTGTATCTTAGTATAATAATTATTCATGAAGCTAACTGGATCCCAGACATTATGTCCAATTCTCCCCCCCCCCAAAAAAAAAAAAACAACTACAATCATGTGCTTGCTATATACCCATATCCCAGAATATTTATGTAGCAGACTCTTTTGAGCAATTCAAACATCTCTGCCGAGTTCACAAGGCTATGACAAATATATTTAACGATAAAACTAAAATTAGAATTTTGTGTAAAATGATAAATTTATAATTACCAATTTTTAATATGAATAAAAGGTGTCCTTCTTCATCTGTGTAAGGCATCAGATTGCCAATTTTACTGTTTAACAATGGTTCAATGCTGGGAGGCATGTGATACAGAGCAGGATATTCATTTCTCGTTGTATAAAAATTTCGGAGGATTTTGTAAGCTTCTTTGCAATTGAATTTCCTAAATCGCAAGTAACGTAGCAAGTAAGCGTCGTCCATTCGGTATGTAATATCTTCATCTCCTGCAAATAGATTACAACAACTTAGAAGAATTTTGTATATTCCAATACAATAATAATGCTTTCGGCGAATGCTCTTAAAACTTAACGATAAATTGTATTATTAGAATTACTTATTGATGTATTTAAAGTATGGGACTGTATATTTGATGTGTTTACTGCATGATTTTTTCACTTTGTGGTTTTATTTGACTGTTATTCTAGACCACAAAAAGAAGTTGTTCAGTAGTGCGGTATTTGTAAGAATTTCGAACCCCTGTGATGAGTTGATATAAAAAAATTTATTAAATTTGGTATAGGGAAAGAATGAAAAAACAAAAAAAGGCACTATTATTGAAAAATCGCCCAAAACGATACATTTCATTCCTAGAATTTGCTACAGATGGGGGACGAGATAATACGAACACCTGTGAAATAAGACAAAACTTTTATTAATAATGGTTGGACTACCTTTTGATATAAGTACACATTTTGTGCTAGGTGGGATGGATGCGGAGAGCTCATGCATAATATTTAATGGAATAAGACTTGTGGCGTCCATGTGGTACAGCGCGCTGGTTCTCGGTGCTAAAGGTGCTAGGATCGAATCCCGGTGTCGCACCAGGAAAAATGCCTCCGTTTGTGTCATCCCTTCGTAGGGGGTAATTCTGTCCACCTGTATGGAGCTCCTATAATAACATGGATAGTAAATTGCGGTGTAGTACAGGCGAATGTTTGACAACAAGTGCCTCCGCATTGGTTAAATATAGTAATGGAATATGAAATCATTCCTCCTTGAGAGCAGTCTCTAATTCGGAAAATGTAGTTGAAGAGGAAATCGAGCACGAAGATTGGGCTCCAAATATCACCACAATAATTTTTAAGTCAGGACACTGAGAGAGTCAGGCCAGATGTCATACTTCATCGTTATCCTCTTTGAACTCATCGCCATCCTCATGATAGAATACACCTAGGAGTGTGAATAGGAGCGTTGATGTATTAACACGTTCGCTGACAGTAAAATTGATATATCCATCCTCAAATGCCGACGTTTCTACGGTGTCCACCACCACATCACTATCTCCTTCCGATTCGCTCGTAGAATCCCAACCGTAATCTTCATCGTCTGTGTTGTCATAATCAGAAAGATCACTCTTTTCTAATAATTCTAATATTTCGGCTTCAGTCAATTTTTTATTTACTTTCCTTTTCTTGCGCTGTGAAGGTCTTTCTATACTTGTACTGTTCGTCATTTTTAAAAATGCACTTAAAATTTAAAACACAAAATTTGAAAACCCCGCACATAAAATATAAAAATAATGCTACACTAACATGCCTCAAAAACCTCTTCGTTCAACCTCGAAGGCCGCACTAAAAAGAAATCTTATAACTTAATAATTATAGCTTAATAAAGCTTATAACTTATACAGAAAGCTTATAATTCGGCTGTCATCCCAGATAATCACCGACATACGAGGTAGTGCCATGCTGACGTGCTGGCGTGTCATTGGCAGCGGATGTGTTAATAATCAGACACTCTCCACGGGATAAAGTGTGGACAAAAGGATGGATATTATCTCCCAGAATGCTTTGATAATGAGTGGCTCCGATCTAACCATGCGGATTACAAGTGGTTCAAAACCGCACTAAGATATCGCATCCCATACCATAAAGCAGCCACCTCATTACAAGTCGCACCATTCACGGTCTGCAAGAAGCAGTCAGGAGTCAAAGCTTCTGTGAGTGTTTTCCACACGTAAATGCTGCCGGTTGATTTAAATAGGATCCCAATGGTTTTAAATGGGAATCCTAATTCACCAGACCACATGACTTGTTGCCACTGCTGTTGGACCCAGCTTCTGTGAGCTCTACATCTTTGTCGTCGGAGAATTGAACATGACGTGATGTCACCAACGGTTTACGAATTTCCAGTCTGCCATAAATTATCGCAGCATGGAGTTTCCCTTTTGACAGTTTTTTGATGAAACGGGGTTCTGCAGATGACTGTTCATTTCGGATGTTATCTCGGATAACGATTGTGTGTGCTTTTGGGCGAATATCCTCTTTAAGAACCATCTATACTTCTCAGTAAGCATTCTCTTTCCTCCACTGTTGTGCTTTGCAAACTTAATCTTACCGTCTCTCGTGTACGCTGTCATAACGACTGATATCGTGCTCGTTCCACACCCCAAAAGGTTTCCTGTTTCCGTCACCTTGGCTCCAATTAAATAAGCTCAAGAAATCATGCCACTTTGAAACTTTATAAGCTCTGTCTTTGCAGCGTCTTTCAGAGAATAAGCTAGACGCATGGAACACCTAATGACTGCTGTTTAGAGACTGAAACATTCCTCTTCACGGTCACTAGGGGAAATAATTCTATGACCAGGTGGTGCGCTAGTTCTGCAAGTGGGAAATTCGGCCTACTTTTTCATCCCCCATCTGTATTTACTCTATGGTTTACTTTGTTTGATGTATTTACAGTATGGATTTCTTACTTTATGGGTCCAAAACTATCAGGTTATTTGACTATAATTCTATAACACTGAAAAAGTTATTAAGTGAAGTCGTATTTATATAAATGTCGATCCCTGTGATGAGTAGATATTAAAAAGAAATTAAAGTCAGTACGGGAACACATTAAAATTTTCAAAAAGTACCAATAGCCAAAGTATTAGCGCCAAATAGGCCAAAAGTTAATATAAACAGTAGCTAATAAGAGTAACGGCAATTTTTACTTATGTATTTCAAAGCGAGTTATTTATTAAAAATGGACAAAAGGGCAGGATCATACATAGTTTCAGTGCTGTCATCTAAAAATTAGAGATTTTTTCTATTCATTACAGTAAATGTATCAAATCTGCGAGCAAGAGCAGTAGAATAGAATCAACACTTCTTTTCTCGAGCTTAAACAATTAAATATTAAATTCGGATGAGAATTTAATTTCCTTAATTCAGTAAAACGATTAATTTGAAATATTTTATTAAATTAAATTAAACCTTAAGTTATGAATTCTTTGCAACCCATGATTAGAAGGTAATCTAATGGATTACTTCTGAACAAGTGCACTAGTTGTCAAAAATTTAGGAAAAATCACAAAAAGAAGGATAACGCGTTCAAAACTAGGCCAATCTGTTTAAAATTTGAATATGTTATTAAGTAAAAGGTGCTGAACAATACTACATTATGCAAAATAGTGGAGCTGCAGTCGGAATACGTCATTTGCGGGGAGCATAAAAGTGCATGTCTCAGAGCAAGGCGGTAATTGTCGCTGCGAGACTGAGATTAGACATCTGATATAGCCAAATTGTAACAATAACCTCCAGGCATTATTTGACTGAAGAACTGCGATGGCGAGCTATTGGGAGACTAGAGGCAGGACAAACTCATACAGAACTGCACAGGCGGCTAAATGTGAGTCCGTCTGTGGTTCATAGACTTTGGCAACTGTTTCTAACCACAGATACGGCATCCAGGAGGTTCTCCCAAGGACGGCCATACGCTACGACAAGTGCCGATGACCGATATTTGTCATTACGCGCACGAATGAATAGAACCGCAACTCCGTCTGCAGATTCTCCCTTGCTGCAAGCTCCGGAAGGCTGGTATCAACGTCAACCGTGCGTAGAAGGTTTCACGAAGGTGGTCTTCTTGCGGGGAACCATAGGGATGCGACTCGATGTCGATGTTTTCAAAACATCGATTTATTGAAGCAGATTTTTTTTTTAACATCGATGTTTTGTGCTCGATGTTTTACGTTGTCTCGATGTTTTTTTAAAATGAAAATGTACCATAATTTAAAAAATTATCCACGTAGCATAATTTTCCCACTCAGTAAATGTCTGAATTCTGAAAAGGACGAATACAAAAGGAGGAACGATTAGAAACAAATGGCAATGAATAACAAATAAATAATAATTATATGCCCCAATAGCCCCAATAATTGTTATTTACAGTAAAGAAAAAATAAGCTTGTTCAGTTTTCTCCCCACACGTTGGTTTTGCATCAGTACTTCAAATTGGTGTAAAAATATGTAATTTTCTTTTGTATTATTTAATTTGAAAATAAAAGATTTGTTAATAAATTGCAATAATTTCTTCCTCGATTTTCTGGTAAAAGTAATAAAATGTGCAATGGAAATTCTGCGATATGCGCTGACTCAAGCAACCAAATTTTTGTGATTTGTGTCAGCCCAACCTGAGAGTAAAATTACCCCCGCCCCCCCTCCTCCATGACTAACAGAAGTAACATTAATCTTAGAGGTTACTAAACCAGTTTTAAAAAATGAAAGTTCATAAACATCGATGTTTAAAAACATCGATGGTTTTGGGGCGATGTTTTATTAGCATCGATGTTTTAATATTGAATACCGATGTTTGAAAACATCGATGTTTTGTTATCGATGTAGTATCGATCGCTATTTTTGTGACTTTTCCTTAATTTTTGATAACCAGTGTGAATTAGTGAACCGTATCTGAAGTATAACAGACTTTTTCAACCTCCCGAAATCACAGGGTGCTCGTCTTGGATTAAATCCCAGACAAAATAAAATTTTGATTTCAATATGCTGGAAGATAATTTGGTTTTAAGACATCTCATTGTACAAGTTTAATCATAAGAATTTGGGAGGATTGCTCTGGTCCCAATTATTAAAATATGTGATTTGATATACCCATGTGAATTAGATTTTAAAAAATTACTTTTCTTTAATCGTCATATATATTATTCATTCTCTTGGGACTGAAAACTCGTAAAGTCATTTATAAAAAGTGTTTTTAAGGGAGAAAACGGAAAGATACGTGTAAAACTAACACTTCTCTAAATTATTAAACAAAAAATATATTATATTCATACTTTCTTGATTATATTGTGGAGTTATCTTAAAATCATTCTATTAAGCTAATTGTAAAGAATGCGATACATTCAACGAATAAAATTAGATACAAAAAAGATCCAGTTAGTTAAAAAACGAACATATGACAGAACACTGAATTTCCTGATTTAGGTTACCCCCCCCCCCCTTTTTTTGTTTAACGCAAAACCGAAATGTTGGGTCGTTTATATTTGTATCTTAGGTTGCTAGAAGACAGGGTGAATCACTTTAGGACGAGAATAGCACTCCAAATAAAACATAGCAGACCAAAACAAACTTCTCTTGTTATTCATAATCTTTCAATACCAGATTCTCGAAACAAATAATTTTGGTTTGCTTGAATGATAGCTTTCTACATTTCACTTTATCTCTATGAGAAAAAAGGCCCCAAATATTTTAAACTCAATGAAATAAATTAAGTAGAGGAATCTCCCGAAAACTTCATTGCTTACATAATTTGCTTTTTGATAAAAAAATAACTTAAAACGAATTTTTTACTGTTCCAGTGTGTTCAAATTAATAATAGTACAATGTATTATTATCAGTATAATAGTAAACGATGAAAAATATCAGTTTCAGAAAGCTAATACTATATATTAATTTTAAAAGCTTAATTGCTATCACCATGCTACAGCAATCTCAATGACCTTTAGAGTAATGACAGTCAAAAGTTTTAAGGAAGTGAAACTAATTCTAATAACTTACCGGAGAGCATTTCCTTCAGCTTTCGAAGCGAATCATTTCTAACCTCTTCAGTCTCATTCAGCTCTTTGCGAGATTTTTCGAGATCAGCTTCTGTTACATGAAAATCGTTAGTAGATCGAAAAGTCTTGGGTCCTACCACGAGTTCTTTTCGACTATTAGGTTGCACTTGTATTTTTATCTTCTCCATATCCCTCTATAAGAAAAGTTTTTGTTTTGGTATACACAGTTTATAAAAGTATTTATCACTCTGACGACAATCCCATTGTCTTTAATTGTACGAGGGAGGAGAGCTAAATAAGAAAAAAAAATTTCTTATTCAATGTACATACATGCATTAAACTTTCTTCCATTAACTCGTAAAACACCAGGGTTACCTTCTCTTTCGCATATAGACCCAACTTTCATGATGACCAGCCCCGCGACAGCTACCCTGCCAGTCCACTTCATGACCAGCAGAGAAGACACGCCCTAACAACAAATTTTAAGAATTTTAACAAATTTAAATGCGAAAAAACAGTTCTTGGGTGGACTACCCTGTACCCCCACTAACCCGTTCCTGGTTGCATGCTTTATTTATAAAATCATTTACAATGTAATAACATTACAATGTAATTATATTAACAGTCGCTGTGTACAAGTAGCCATTAATATACAGCATCAGATATGTAATATAATACAATTACGTTATACAAGTTTGCCAACTCATACATTACAATTCCAATTACAAATAGTACACATTGTATATAAAACACCATAATTTCAATTACATATAATACAGAAATAATTTCAGTTACATACAATACACTTTATGAAACAATACAATCTAAGACACTAAACTCCTTGGATATTTACACCAATTTTACTTTTATTGCATCAATAATCAATTTTCATAATATTAGAATTCAATTTATTAACATTAATAAGATAACCATTAATTCATTGATACATAGTAGCAAGCTCGTTATTTAAATTTAATTAAACATTAAACTTCATTATTTTTCACTAAATACAATTATGCTTATTAACCCTATTAATCACCCCCTAATTATTTGTATATACTTCATTATAATGAAGCCTTAAATCTATTTATTAATTTCTTTAATTTAAGCAACCCTTATTTATGTTTGCATTTTTACTTTGTCTACATAATTATCAAATATATTTGTTCTCAAGTTTCAATACACCATAAACACCAACTTGACACGAACCCGAATTAATATACCCATCAAAAAAACTTCTAACTCTTAATCGTTTTTAACACAAACAAAGCCACACTATTACTTTTACAAATTGTGAAAAAAAACGATTAATTACCAAAAGAACAGAACAAACAAAAGAAAAACCGAGAGGTCTTTCTTCGATTAAATTGAACAAATCTAAATATACACTCTTAGACAAAAAAAAAAAGACGCACCAAGAAGGAGTTTTCCGAATTGGACGAAAATCCGTACATGTGATGTACATGTACAGAAAAACAAATGATTACAATTTGAGAAAAAGTGGATGATTTATTCAAGAGAAAGAGCTTTACAACGTGAAAAAGTCAATAACGCGTTGGTCCACGTCTGGCCCTTATGCAAGCAGTTATTCGGCAATGGCATTGATTGATAGAGGTGGCGATGTCCTCCTGCGCGATATCGTGCCATATTCTGTCCAATTGGCGCATTAGATCGTCAAAATCCCGTGCTGGTTGGAGGGCCCAACTCATAATGCTCCAAACGGGCTCAATGCGGAAGAGATTCGGTGAACTTGCTGGCCAAGGTAGCGTTGGCTAAGCATGAACACAAGCAGTAGAAACTCTCGCCGAGTGCGGGTGGGCATTATTTTGCTGAAATGTAAGCCCAGGAGGGTGTGATATGAAGGTCAACACAACGGGGCATAGCATATCGTCGACATACCGCTGTGCTGTAAGGGTGCTGCGGATGACAACAAAGGGGTCCGACCAGGCCCTGATTTTCCATTAGGCCAGATAGGCCCGGGCCTAGGGTCCCCCCGAATGTTGGGGGCCCCAAATAAAATTTTATTTTAAAAGAAAAGAAAGTAAAAATTCCCAATTCCAATTTTATTCTATTTTACCTTTTTAAATAGCAATTTTTTTTTATATCCTTTCAAATTTGATTGAATGATTGGTTTATCATACGTATAGTTATATGTATATTTCATCATATGTATGTTATCTTATTAATAAAAGAGAGTGTTTGCGTGTGTGTCTGCGTGTGTGTGTGTGTGCGATCCCCAGGCGAATCTGTGAAACTTACAGACGTCAAATTTGGCACACGGGTAGTGCAGACTATAGGAAGGTGCACCTCGAAGCCCGAATTTTAAATTTTATTCTAGAAAATTTTTTATTTTATGTTTTGTGCGATATTTTATGTTTTTTAACTTCAGATTACGATATCTCGGCAAAAAATGATCGTAGAATTTCTATCTTTTTACAATCTAAGATTACAGACATTTCTCCTTCACACAAGACCTCATTTGTTTAAAAATAATTTAAAACAGACTAATATTTTCATCAAAATATTAAAACCACTTTTTTAATTTTTTTACGCCCTTTTACGCATCTACGGTCGATGCTCTTCGTGTTTTTATCTTACAAAGAAAATATTTACATCATCTGGAAGATGAAAGCTTTCTCATTCATATGAACCTCATTTCAAGTCTCTATCTTAAAATTTCAATTTTTAATTGAATTTTAAAGAACAATACGTCAACGCAAATTCCCCTCTTGAATCTTCAAGTGCGGTTTGAAGAACCTTTTTTTCACCCATGGGCGAGGGGGAGGGGGGGAAGGCTCGAAGAAAGAATATTTCGCCCATTCGTGGAGGGTTGGACCGAACGAAATTTCTCGCCGGGGGGGGGGAGAATTTTTCTACGGTCGATGCTCTTCGTGTTTTTATCTTACAAAAAAAATATTTACATCATCTGGAAGATGAAAGCTTTCTCATTCATATAAACCTCATTTCAAGTCTCTATCTTAAAATTTCGATTTTTAATTGAATTTTAAAGAACGATAGTTCAACACAAATTTTATGTGGTTCTTTCAACGCGGTACTCTAGGCGTTGGAATCAATCATTCATAAGAAATGCGCATGCGCACAAGGAAACCGTTTTATTTACTTTTGCCGGTGTTCACTTTTTCTGTATTCTGTCAATTTTTATTTAATTTAGTTACTTTTTTGCATATTCTTTCTTTTTATGCTTCTGTCTGAAACTCTGGAATATTTTTTATTATCATTCTAATACTTCGAAACTTAACAATGTTTAGCAGGGGTGTTTTAAAACAACTGTTAATTATGTTTGTGTTTAGCTTTGAGAAAGAATAGTTTTGTAAAGGTTTTTTTGGTCTTTTATGCTAAAATAGCACTTATAAATCAAAAAAAGAAACAAAAACTTACCTGTAAATAGCATACCTTTTTTATAAATTGATCAATTTGAAGTAATTTTTAATGAAATTTAGCTAAAACACCTATCATTCTGCACAAAATCCTAAAGCTAATATTTTAAACTAATTTTAGCTTTTGATTGTGGAAAATTTTGATGTTAAAACATGTTAACAATGTATTAAATATGCATTATTTTGTACGTCAAATATAGTTGCACATTAATTTTATAGAAATTTGTGGTATGACTTTCTTAAGTAGCATGATTTTAGATTTTCTCGATGATATCTTTTTCTTAATTGTCATATTTTGAGAACATAACTTTTTTAAATTAAAAAAAACGCAAATAACAGTTTAGTTTAACAAGAATTATTGTCAAGAATTATATTTCACATGATTGGACAAGCCACAGATCAAGAAGTGTTGAAATTAATGGAGGTAAGTTTAATTTTTTTTACACGCAGTAATTTTTTCACGTCCTGATTCATAAATTAGAATCGATAGCTGATTTATACCTCATTTATATTTTTAGAATTTAACTTCTTACTTCTGTTTTAACTTTCCTTTCTATTTTACCATCATGTTTTGTTTTGCTATTATTGAAGTGTGTAAAATAGTTTTCATTGCTTACTACGATTTAAAAAAATTTTTTGTACTATTGGCCTGTACTTTTTTATTCATATTGTGTTATTCATACTGTTATTTTTTCTACGTTATTTATACTGTATTTAGTTTTTAAATTGATTTGGTATTGTTTACTTTTCAGCTTTTCCCGAATGATTTTCCGAATCTTTACCCCGGAAAGAGAAGCGAGACTAGAAGAAATCAGACAACAACCGCAAAGAATAGTTGGACAAAAACCACAGGATGGTCATGATTTGTTACCAAGAGTAATTCATGAAAAACAAAAATCACTTATGAGTCTCATCACAAAGGCAAAGATTTTTGGAGAAGTTAGGTGTCATATGTACACCATAATTGCAGTTTTGGCTGATTTAAACTCTGTATTCTCACATTTTGATGCCCCTGTAGCAGTAGTGGATTACATGGTTAACTGGAGTTACTCATTTTGTTCCATTTTAAAGGAATTAGGCTGCGGTTCATATGGTAATGGCGTTTAGTAACATACGGCATATGAGGCATATATTACGGATCCAATAATAGCCAAAGATGACACCACTTCAGTCAGTTGTCACAAAACAACTGTCTCTGTCCACATGTTGCAGAAGCCTCCTCTACACGATTTCTTCATTCAGGAATGGCGTTTAGAAACATACGGCATATGAGGCAGATATTACGGATCAAATAATAGCCAAAGAAAGCAAGTGTCTATAGACAATGCGTGGATTGTCCTGTATTGCCCTCTACTAACCACAATTTTCAATGCCCATATAAATATAGAGTACTGTAATTCAGTTTTATAGTGTGGCGTGTGAGTGGAACACTGGTGTGTGGTTTTCAAATGATTTTAGCTTTTACTGGAAATTAGCAGAACATTAGCATCCAAAACAGTAATCGTTTGGAAAGTTTTTATTTATATACACAACTCACTACCATAATACTCTTAAAATTTATATTTTAACGCATTTCGGTTACTGCTGTTGTTTGTAAATACACGATCATCATTGCTATGCTCATTTCAGAAATTTCTCATTCAGATGATGCTCATTTAATGCGTGTTTTCAAAAGTGAAATATACCATGTTCTGTAAATGCCCTGAAAATATTTCTATACTGGAAATGTAGACAGATTGAAGAATTTAAGTAAACTTTTGTGTAATTTATACATTTGTGTGTGTTAAATTATTTAAATTAATAGATTTATATTTTTTAAACGTTTTATTCTTGCATTCTTTTAGGGGTTTATAGTGTTGCGTGTGAGTGGAACACTGGTGTGTGATTTTCAAATGATTTTAGCTTTTACTGGAAATTAGCAGAACATTAGGTTCCAAAACAGTAATCGTTTGGAAAGTTTTGAATTTAATTTATTAAATGCTGATCACGAGATTTCTTTTCTTTTTGTGATACTTTAAATTAATTTTGCGTCACGTGCATAACAACGAAATTAATTGACAAAGAAAATATTAAAATACAGTAAAAGATAAAATTTAACCACTAGACAAATTGAGATGGAAATTTTTAAAACTGTTGTTCAAATTAGTATGTTTTATGGATATTAAATCAAATCTATATATAACACTGTAATTTCCTCTCAAAATATGCTTCGCCATGACGATAAATAAGTCCCAAGGCGAAACTTTAAAATATGCGGGCGTACATTTACGAGAAAATTGTTTCTAGCACGGTCAGTTTTACGTAGCTTGCTCACGCGTAAGTTCGCAGACGAGCCTGGTAATATTAGTTCCGCCCAATGAAGAAACAAAATATATTGTTTATAAGAAAATCCTCTAAAAAGCAATTTCAAAGCTTTTTCATTGTAATTATCCTAAAATGTACCCCGTAACGAAGCACGGGTATTCAACTAGTAGTGTATATAAGGGATTAATAAGTTTTTCTGGTTGCATTGTATTGGTGTTTTAATGATGAAGTTAAAATGTTGTATTGCTTTTTGTTATTTGATAATGTTCTAGGCTTCTACGCTTCAAATAGCCGATTAGACCAACGTACTTCTTAAAGCCCAACAACACGTCCTCTCTCAAATGCTGACATCTGCGTGTATTTTTCTATATATGCTCCGTTTTCGCATTCTTTTCTGTGTTTTCACAAAAAATACAGCAGATTTATTGTCACAAAATACAGTTGTTTTTTAACATAGGAAATAACTTGAGTTTGGTTAAAGCATTGTAAAACTATAACAGTTCTTTCACAGTGTGAGTAAGTGACATAAATTCTGCTTCCGTGAACTAAGTGGAATACACTTCTGTTTACTCACTTTCCAAGAAAATGGAAGATTACCGATGCAAATTAAATGTCCACTTGTTGTATGTCTTTCGGGTCAAGTGGTAGCCCAAACTCTCATGTAAGTAGGCTATAAGTTCACAATTCTCTACATTTGATAGATTTAACTGGTAATTACTTGTATGGAAAACATAATTAAGCAAATCAACTAAAATTAGTCAGTGCTGATATCTATAACCATTGCAAAATTGTGACATTATATTCACGCTGAAAGCTATGTCAGGGCGACTTCGTTCTGCCAAAAACGAAAGACATCCGATCAACGATCGATATGGGTATTTTTGAATCATTTCGTTCTCTATAATTTCGCTTTCATTTCTTTTTGGGAGATAAACACCCAACTTAAATGGTAAATTAATAAAACTTTTTAGAATATCTTTATAATCGTTATTAAGTTTATTAATTTACATTTTTTATGTAAAAATACATTATAGTTTTCCTCGTCAAAATGTACACTTGAGAGATATTCGACTTTACCTTATTCAACAATGTCCAATTTCGCTTTTAGGTTTGTAACTACGCATTTAATGCAACTTTCATTCTTACCAAATACTGCAACATCATCTACATACAAAAGTAATATTACTTCATTTTTCAACTTTTAAATATAATTACAATATATCAATTTCTTAAGACCGTCTAATTCTAATACAATATCTAATTCTTTATTCCCCATTCTACTACTTTGATGAAACCCGTAGATAGATTTTTGTAACAGACATACCTTGGATTCGTTTCCCTCTTCGATATAACCTGGTGGTTGATGCATATAAGTTTTCTCGTGCAACTCACCATATAAGTATGCTGGTTTTACATTTAATTATACATGCATCCAACCCAGCCATGAAACCAGAATCATAAAAAATAGTTTAATTAAGAAAAATTTACAACTGGAGAAAAATGTTTGTATAGTCCAATCCAAGTCTTTGTGTAAATCCTTGAGCTACTAGCCTCGTTTAAATTTTTTTTGTCTCAAATTTGCGTCCTTTTTTACAGAATAAACCCATCTATAACCTGAAATCCAAGAATGTTTAGGAGTATCAACTAACTTCCACACTTAACGCTTGTGCATGGTTTTTATCTCGCCATCCATAGCTTTACACCAATTATGGTTTTCTTTTGATGTTTGGGATTGTCCGAACGAGTCAGGAATTTCAATGTTCTGCACTTCCTTATGAGAAAGGTTTACAAAGTTAGACTGATCAGACTTCTCAGAATTTTCACTATCTGAATTATTAGATATATCACTATTTACTTGCTGTTTCTGTTAGAAATAGGTTTAAAATGAAATAGTTCCGGGTAAAATATTAAATTCTCCTTTTCACAATCGCGCCCTTTACACGTACATTCTTTCGCGAGTGCTTGGAGCTTACGGGATTGCGCGCACGCTCCAAGCACTCGCAAAAGACTGTACGTGTAAAGGGCGCTAATACCGTCCTTTACACGTACGCTCTTGGAGTGCTTGGAGCGTATGGTATTGCGCGCAAGAAAACTTGCAGTACGCTCAAAAGCAGCTTTATCTTCCTCTCCGACACCTTCACACGTGCACTCAATCGCGCGGAACCATGGTTTCATGCGGGAAAGAGCGTACGTGTAAAGGGCGCTAATATCTTGTTACATCATTTATCGACCTTAAACGCGGTTTTCCGTTCGGCGGGTAATAATAAACATCAATAAGCTTACTTTTTTTTCGCGGTTTTTCGATTCTTGTCTATTTTGAAATAGTTATACTAGTTTAGTATTCAATTCTGATTCGTTTACAGAGTTTACTTCTTTCATTTAAAACTTAGACTTTTCAAAATATTCCTCTCATAATTTAATACATTCCCCTGATTTTCGATTAAATAAACATAAAACTCCGATTTTAGTTTCGTCTATTTTTACGTGTATGGTTTCAATTAGACGTTGCTTTCCAGGAAGCCAGATACGATAACCTTTAGTACTTACTGCGTATCCGACTAAGATTCCTACGTCAGCTTTGTTTTACGTCAGTTTGTTTCTTCGTACACTGGGGGTATGACAATACGTGAATGATCCTAAAATTTTGATATGTTTGATGGAGGCTTTCCTACCTGTCCAAATTTCAAATGGTGTTACAGTTTTCGTCAACTGACGTTCACAACGATTGCGTATGTGAACATCATTACGTACGAGTAATGCTTCACCCCAAAATCTCAATTTTATAATCCACTATCCTGCAAAATTGCCCGAATACCTTCTACGATTGTGCGATTAACACGCTCAGCTATCCCAAAAAATATGACATTTCCCTTAAGGATTTTACCTGGGATGGTCGCACACGTCCGTATATACTTTTTCTAAAACATTAATTGTACTTATACTAGCATGAGTTCTAAAAGTAACTCTAGTACATTTAGCGAGATTCTATAGGATTCGGGTTTACCTTGTGAATTTTCTAAAACAATTACACTAGAGTTTTTCTCATCTTAGTAAGTACATTAAAATTTACATGTCCAAAACACCTATGAGCTAATTCAACATTTTAAGTTTTTACCTTTAAAAAATACATTATAGGATTCAAACTGTTTCGCTGGTACACCATACAAAATATAAAATTTATCCACTCTAGGAGAAGTTAAAAAATATTCCCCCCTTTCATTATATAAAATCATTTCATTTTCATACCATATAATTTTATACTTAGCTAAATCTATATTAGCCCTACATATTAAATTACGACTCATGTTAGGTGCGTATAAATTTTTTTTTTAAATTTTAGTTGTACGAAACCAGTTTTGGCCTTCACATAAAAAGTTATATCACCTACCCCAAGTATTTCCGTGGTGTAATTCTTATCACTTCTAAGAGCCTCAGTCGACGTAAGATCTTGAAAGTTCTGGAACCAGTCCCTATACTTGCAAAAGTGTGATGAAGCTGCATAGTCGATTAACCACTCATCAAACTCCGAAATTGGAATTTCAAAATTTCAAGTTTCATCATCCGGCATGGTATAAGAGTGATTTCGTTGAACTTCAGTGAAGAATCCCCCGTGCTGCTTAGGTTTCCTAACTTCTTATGACACTTTTACCTTCTTTTCTGATTTTTCCATGTTATTTGTTTTCTTGAAACAATTTTTCACGAATTGTTCCCTTTTGTTGCAATAAAAACAAGTTTTTGCTACAGATGACTTCTGGGAACATTCAAATTGAGGGTCCATTACGTTTCCACTGCGGTGAATGTTTCCTTGCTTCTGTCTGACTTTACTGGAAGCTTGAGTTTTTGTCATAAATGCATCAGATACGACAAGTCCATGTTTCTTTTTCTGTTTTATTATACCAGATTCACTCACGAGTTGATTTTCGATATTCGTAAAGTTAAAATCTTTATCTTCTAGAAGACGATACAGCAACTGCACTATGTTGTTGTAGTCGGACGGCAACTTTCGAATTAATTGAAAACAGACGAGTTGGTTAGTCATATCAAAACCTGCGTCCTGAATTAATAGCTTCTTTTCATGCACTGTCTTACAAAATATTCCGATATTTTCTTCATGATCTTCAAATTTCAGTTCATAGAATTCACCAATTAGACTAGAAAGTCTAGCCCTCGATGTAGGTTCAAAGTTCGATTTTAAAATTGGACAGACAACTTCTCCGTCTTTAATGTTCAAAATTAGAGTAACTATCTGACGCTCGACTCCTTCATAAATAGTCGTATACGAACGTTCCTTTAATCGTTTAAACTCTTGTTTCTCTTTTTCGCTTACAGTTTCGAGTAATGATGAGTCTCTCCCGAAACATAATCCCAGCAACCTTGGTCAATTAATGGAACTTTCATGTCAACTTTCGACGTCTGATAGTTGAAGCTACTCAACTTCGGAAATGTAAATAGCTGGACTTTCTTCTTTTCTTTAGACAGGTTGACACGGCCCCAGAATAATTATCCGGTTCAACATTCTAATTTTTGCATTCTTCAAAAGACACGGTGGCCCATAATCTTGTAGTAAATGTCTTCCACAAATTCCTCCAAATATTCATCAGAGATCAGTGGAATGTTCGAAGAATGACAACGTTCTTGATAAAAAGGAATTTATTCACATGAACTGCATGAAAACTAAACGGCATGAAAGCTTTTCAACGAAATTAATACTTAAACTAACTACTTATGATAACAGAATGTCGTTTAAACCACCTTCTACCAATCAGTAAAAAAAAAAGCGCATCAACAGTCCTCCGTTACACCCTTTTAACATTGTCAGTTCGGAACGTCAGTCGTTACGAGAGGGAGCCGGATCTCCCGCTTATTCAAAAATTTGCATAGCCGCTTCCCAATAAATATACTTTCAGCAATCTAGAAAAATCAGTAAAAAAGGAAATTGCATTTAATAAAATATATCTATGAAATTTCTTACCTCACTTTTGTATTTTTTATTTTCGTTTGTGTTTCGT
Organism: Dolomedes plantarius; assembly: GCA_907164885.2. Classification (NCBI taxonomy): domain Eukaryota; kingdom Metazoa; phylum Arthropoda; class Arachnida; order Araneae; family Dolomedidae; genus Dolomedes; species Dolomedes plantarius. The sequence continues at coordinate 143,216,869 of OU015498.1, read as the reverse complement.
TAATTTTAAGACTTGACCCTTAAAAGTCAATGATAATTTTGAAAGTAACGCTAAAAACAATTCTGTTACATAATATGTGCACACACATTTATATTTATATACGTATGTGGGCACATTATCATAACCTCTAAGAGATACACTTAGAGCTATGTATGCTATAAATATTCGCATGAATATGCGAATATTTATAGCATACATTAGAAAAGAATTATATTTAAAATTGCTATATTAAACATACGTGAATTCCAAATTATTAACCGACCTCAGCGTCATCTTATGCGGCATTGAGAACCTGACGACCAATCGTTATGGAAAAAAACCTCTATACGCAGCGCAAGGGAACGGCTGTACGTGTTTCTTTACGTTATAGGAGCCGTGTCAAGGAGTATAGACTCCGGACTATTGGCCCCATCACACCCTACAGATACATGAACTTTAATTTGTTCTGAGCCCAAAGTTTTCTTAGTTCACGCGAAGGTTTCAAAATGTACTACAAAATCTCTCGGCTGTCCACTCGGCTGCTGAACAACATTATATTTAAAAACGTTATAACCACAAATAATGAAAAAATCTTGCAAATAACCGCAATTTTTAACCAAAATATTTCATCTGCTTGAAAATTTCTTTCGGTTCTATTATACTATCCTCTTACTTTTCCTTTTTATTTAATTTTTTATTAAAAAAAGTTTGATAATTTTTCTAAAATTCCTTTTAACCATAGTGTCTTTATATGGATATCTTTTTCTCTTTAATTTGGTTGTTTTTTTCTTTTTCCTTCCTTAAATGTCTTTTTCCAAATGGTTCAAACTCCATCTCCGTTTGGAAAATTCTTCTCCATTTACTGGTTTTGGTTAGGGGAAAATGACCGCTCACTCCTTCCACGTTACCGGGCAATTCATCCCGTGTGTCTATCGCTAAACAACTCTCATTTCTTTTGAAGGAGGGCTATTTCATGCCATCTAAATTTGAACAGCACAAACACTTCTTTTCCAACTCTAAAGAATACTAAGGGAGGTCTCACACAGGAAATTTTTTTTCGTTTATTTACACACATTTAGCAATTATTCTTTAAATTAAATGCAATTTTATCAAATGCAAGCAGACAATCATTTCATTGTTTTAAAGTAAAATTTTAAATTTTACACATACGTAATTTTTGACCCATCTACCAAACCAAATTCTCTTTAATTATTATTTTCTCTTTACTGCAGAAAATCAAAAGGTTATTAAGTACTTTGCCTGAAAGCTTTATGAGGGCATTATTTATTAATTTTTAGATTACATGGATGGAAAAAATATTTTTAAGCTTAAGTAATTCTTCAGACATAATGTTATTAGAATGATTACTCTGAATCTCAAATCCTTAAAACAGTTGAATGAAAAGAGAGCAAAAAAGGCATGGAAATTACCTTACCGGTATGGATTGGCTTTAAATACAGTTTTCGGCTGAGTTCGTATAAACAGTTCAGATCTCTTATCTAATTTCTAATGCTATCGTATTCTGCAACACTGCTATTTAATGTATTCCAGAGGAGATTATTAAATGAGTTTATCTCTTTCGACTATTCTTATTCGCTCATATCAGAAGTGCAATACTGTCGTCTCATTGGCTGCCTCGTTTTAAACTTCCTTGCAAGCAACAGCAAAGAAGCATAAAAAGAAAATCTGAAATCTGAGCAAAGTTGAACTTCTCCGGACTGCATACTAATCAAGAAATTTAATTTTTTCTCCTAAACTGCTGGAGTTGTGGCTTAATAGTTATTCCAGTTAATCTGCAGAGAGAAAATGCTTTTCCCCTTTCGGTGCATTAAGTCAAGTTTTTTTTTTGCGTCATGAAGGTTGCGCATCAAGGATAAACTACTTTCATGATCAAAAGGATAAATGTCTCTTTATAGCGTTCTTTATCCGAAATATTCAAATAATATTTACAGTAATGCAAATGAAGGAAGATACAGCGGTTACCTCTGATTTTTCATTACTACAGTCATACCTTGGTACTCGTCTGCTTCGGTATTCGTAGCGTTTCGACGTGAAAGAAATTCTTCGGAAGTCATCATTTGCTCGTCCTGTATGCTGAAAGGCTTTCCAAATTAGTTGAATTACAAAATTATCTTCAAAAGTATCACCCTGAGAAAGCTCTTTCAGCCGAAATGTGGACTCGTTTATAGATCAAACACTGTCTCACTTCAGAAACATTTTGAATGCTTATGTTTTATTGGAAGGAAACTCTCTTTCAAATCCATAATCCCTCTTCTCTATTTCGCCAGTATTCCATTAGGCTATCAATTTCTTTCAGTACATATTGAGAGAAGATAAATTTTATTCTCTTTTATCGAATTTTTGTTTTAAATTATATCTGTCTAGCATACAGCTTTGGTATAATAAAACAACCCCGTCGATTTAAAAATTGCTCAGTAACAAAAGGAATTTTTCGTTTTCAGGAACGAATTAATTCAAAACGAATAACGAATGTCACCTTTAAAGAACGAATTAAAGAACATCACCATTAATGGGAAAAATTCGTTAGCCTCTCGTTGTGCCTTCTGGAACCAATTAACGAGTATCGAGTACCACTGAAATCGCGGACTTGTTGGTCCCGATTAGTTAGCTTTCATGTTGCAAAAAGTAACCGTAGATCTCTAAATAAAACTGCCAAAATACACCCTCAACTTAAGATTCAAATGTTACATGAAAGAATAAATTCATTAATAAGAACGATTTGGGATCGTACTTAGTAATGATAATTAACGATAACATTATACTAAAATTGGATTACTTCAACAAACAAAAAAAATCGGAGTGATATGTTCATTTTAATGATAATAATCTAGCATGATTAGTTATTATACAAAAAACTGTGATTATTTTATTACAAATAACTCTGATTATTTTTAATTACCTAAAGGCTTATAAATAGTGGGGGAAAGAGAAAATCTGTTACAGTTTATAATAAAGAAATTATTTTATTTATATAAGAGCACAATACGTTTACTGAAATGTACCTGAATTAAACTTTAAGTCTTTAAAACTCAATTTTCAGGGCATCCTAAAATTAAAAAATAATAAAAGCAATATTTTAGAAATCTTTCACATTACTTACATTGCACAAATTCATCACAAACAATGCGGAACGAGCGAAAGAATGTAAGTAATTTCCAGCTCTATCTCATTCAAAGATATAGACATAAGAATTATGTTTGTGCAGAAGTATTGTGGCGTATAGTGGCAGCATATCAGTAAGAATATGGTACATTAACTGAAATAAACGCAATCGAACTGGCTGTTGTACAATGTTACAAGTAGTTTTGACTATAATTTATACTATTTATTCAGGTATGATGATAAAACAACAGACGGTTTATTTCGATTTCTCTGTCACATCTTTTTGATCAAATAGATATTATCTTAGGACGAAATTACTCTATCTTCAGTAAACAGCCAACGAAAGGAAAATATTCCACTTCTGTTGCCACCAAAACTTTCGCTGTTTAGTGCTTCGTTTTATATCTAATACGTTGTTCTATACAGCAAGTAGATATTGGATTCAATGAGTTTTCCTTGAATGTTAAAGAGGAGTTTCTAAATTATAAGCAGTCGTTTAGCTGTAAGTTGGTTTATCCACAATTATACTATTTTTAGATTCAGGTCTGCGCTAATAGAGAATGTTCGATGGAAATATGTCATAAAACGCTTTTGTTAAAACAAGTATAAGATCCAATGGCAGGTAATACGTTCCAGAAAATCTTGAAAATACGAATGAGGACAACTCCATAAAACTGCCATTTTAATCTTATTTCAAAGTCTATTTATAATTAAGTCTCGGAGAAAGGTGAATTCGTTTTAAATTTCACTCTAGTCCTGTCTTTAAAATGAAATCTTCCTTTTACACGCAAGCAATTGCTTTTTTCAGAATAAAAAAGTAGTACTAATGTGACTGTGAGCCGTGGCAGGAGAACATTCAATTTTCAGATATTTTTTAAACTTGGCTGAACTTTCAAATTTTCTATCATAAATAAAAATATTTCATATCGGATTAGTTGCAGATCAAATTAATAAGGAAAAATTGATTCCGTTTCTTTTTTTTTCAGATATTTTCGGTTTGAAATACTAAATTCAATTACCCTAAAACGCACATTCATCTCGGTGCACATAATAATTCATTTAAATTCTTTAAAACCTTTCAATATTGTGTGACAAATTTTTGGTAGTCCTGAAAAGCGAATATCATATCTAAAGATTATATGGCTGCAAAATGTTATGATTAATTTTTTTCATAAATTTACTACGCAATATAAGCACTTATACAGAATAGTTGTAATATGATTGTCTGAATTTACAAGGTATATATTAAGCAATTATGCTACGAAATGCAATAACAATACAGTACTGGCATTGCTATACAATGTATCAGTGTTTCAGCCCCTCGAAAGAAAATGTGCCTGATTTGCGTCGAACGACAGAAAGAATTTTTTTCTTTGTGCCTGAGTCCTTGATTTTCATATCAACTACCTCGTATTTGATTTGCAAATCAGGTCAAATCGATGCATGCTATTAAAATAAACATTATCTGAAGGGGAAAAAAATAGAACGTCACTTGTCATTGAAATGATAAAAGAGGTGGTGCAATTGACCGAAAATATGTTAAAAACTGTTCCGGTTATACGAAAAATATATTCTTTTGCTCTGAAAATTCTCACCTCTCAAAGTTGACCTTCAAAATTCAGCTACACTCACCATTCACCAACCAACACACACACACACACACCAAAAAAATTTATCTGATATAAAATATTTGTGGTTATCATGATAATTTTGGAGGGTTAACCATCTATCTTAAGTATTTGAAAACTAATGTTTTTCTTCCTTGGACCAAAGGATAAAAGATAATGAGCAGGGCCGGCCCGTGGCTTGTGCGAAGTGTGCGCCTGCTCTGAGAATAATCAGTGGCGCAGATTGGTTAGAAATGGAGCGCAGTTCGGCGCATATTGCGGGGCTCCTTCGGTGCCTCGCACACAAGCATAAAAAGCAAGCTCCACAGGCCGGCCCTGACAATTAGTGCTTTGATTATTTTTTTCATATAGGTATATTCTTGTGAAGTACTTTGTGCTGTTATAAATTAACCTATGTCTCGTATACTTCATTAACATTGGTTGGACTTTAACTGTGAACATTCGAAGGTTAACTTCATTATATTTTATCAATTCTTCTAAAAATTAGCGTTTTGGTAATATTTCTATAAATTGTTTTAATTTTGCGTATGCTGTGTAATGAATTATACTGGGATTTGTTAGTTAGCTTTTCAATAATATACTAATTAATAATGATTAGACTTTAACTGTTTTTAATCATTCAAAGTTTAATTTCATTATAGTTTATCAATTCTTCAAAAAATTAGTATTTTGGTAATATTTTTATAGAAGTTTTAATTTTGCTAATGCTATGCAGTGTCGTGATGATTGTTCTAACTGTCGAATAACGATTTATTTTTTTTTCATCACTCCATAAGTTTTTCTAACTAAACCAAATAATAGTAATATCATAGTAATTTATCATCATCTCACTCAAAAGCTAACTCTATATTAATTAATAGTTAATCATAATCTTTTCACATAATTTTCTAATAGTTTAATTTTTGTTTTACGCCCCCCCCCCCTTTTGTTTGACTAAATGGCGAATCCGCCCTTTCGTTCAAGCTGCCCGCCATGTTTTTTTTTGTTTTTTTTTGAAGGAGTTGGGGAAGAAGGGCCGGACTTAGGCCTGAATGACCGCTTCCTAGTCCAACGAAAGACGGCGACGCAAGGAGAATTGGGGAGGCCAGACAAGTTTCGGGGGTAGTGGATTAGTATCGGTGAAGTGGGTGAGCGAGTAGGTCAGAGGTTCTTCACTCGCTTTGATGCTAGATGTGCTGAAAATTTCTAAGTTACACCGAGGGATTATGATCCTCAGAACAACCTCCGTGCAGACACGTTCCAGTTAGTAGACATCGTGTCTCCTATCTATCCACCTACCTGTTTACCTGCGATGATTCACTTTTTTTCCACCGACTAGACGTGTTTCCGTAAATATCAAACATTTTGATCCTGGAGTCGCCATTTTTCCCACGACATAGGAGTACAGTACCTGATGGAAGCATGGAGCGCTACAATTTCGGCCCTTCAACCAAGCTCCTTCACAGCGTGGATGTTGTGAATCGGGTGATATTCTTATTCCTCTTTTTTTTATTATAATTACTTTTCCTATTTTTTTTATTACGCCAAGGAGAAGCCTTTCCTCTAGGGCCTAGGGTAATTTTAGACCTTGTTTGTGATGTTTACTAATTTTTTTATATTATGTGTATTGTATAGTCAGGAAGTTTGTGATTATTAATTTTGATAATCCAACGTAAATTCCGCAGGCCAGAGTCCCGCGCAATTCTTTCCTTAGCTTGTAAGGTTAATTTCCTTTTGACCTGGTCATACCTTGATTTTATGAATGTTCGTGGGAGAGATGATTAATTGCTTATTTATTTGATGTGTATTGAAATGTATTTTTATTAAATGTATGTGTTTGTAATTGATAGTGTCTGTCATTTCTATTCACACAATGGACATATATTCAGCAGAGGCAACCAAGGTTACTTTACTTGTTGGAGAGTATGACTGGGAGCGAGAGGACATCGCCAATAGATGGCGCTACGCCCCGACCGGAAATCTAAGAAAACTTTCAATTCGTGCTTTGTCTTCTGTGAGGGTGGACAGAGACATTCTTTTTTCTATCTCGAACCATAAAATTAAAAATGATATAATTCGTTGGTATTGGCATATACTTGGTGTCTGGCTAAAATCGTATAGGCTCTACAGAGCGAAATTCGGTGTAACAATAAAGCTCTAGTAAAGAGTAATATTCGTTTTTAAATCGTAGTTTCTGTTAGTTGATTTGTCAGTTGTGGCCTCTGTTCTTTAGGTCTGACAGAATGATGAAGGAGAGAGCACAGGTAACGTAGCTTTCGTTTTTTCTTATTCTGTAGAAGTTATTTCGGTAAATATTAAATCGGTAATTCTAATTCGTTTATCCATGTATATGGTCCGTCGTTCGCCGGAACCCCCATTGGGTTTTAAGCATTCCACTCGGTAGTTTTGTTTTGGTTTCTGTTATTCGGAGTAGGAATTCGTAGTTTTCGCTTTGTTGTGAGAAGGCATAATTTATTCGATTTTGTTTTAATAAAGTTGTCAGTAGTGATTTTATAATTCGTGAGGATATAGCACCTAAGATTGATAAGGAGTTATTGCGATTTGAACAATTGTGTAAGGAGGTCAATTGTTTATCAAATAAAGTTAAATCGTCGAAAGATATTGATCAAACGCGTGTTAATGTATTCGAATCGAAACTAGAGGATTATGAACAAAAATTATCAGATAGTTTCTCAAATCTTTCAATCAAAGATAGTGATGACAACTTTGACATTTATATGATATATAAGGACATTATTCTTGAATTCACGATAGAAATTAAGAGTAAAAAGACTGTAAGTAGAGAGGAAAATACGCATTCTGCTGAATCGAAACCGATAGCAATTAAACTGCCTCAATTTGACCTTGTGCATTTCTATGGAGATTCGTAATCGTGGATAACTTTTAAGGAGTTATTTAAATCATCAGTGCTAGAGAATAAACAATTGTCGGATGTAGAAAAATTACAATATTTACAGGCGTCAGTAAAGTGTAACGCTTCGAAACTGATTAGAGGATTTGCAATTCAGGATAAAAATTTAAATCAATGTTGGGAAACTTTATGTCAAAGATATGAAAATAAGCGTCAGTTGGCATTAAGCCAAATTAATAAAATCTTTATGGTGAAAGTAACGAAAGTGAATAATTCAAAGACTTTGTTAGAATTGTTAGATACGACTAATGAAGCTCTACGCAATCTAAAGACATTAGGGTTAGAATCTAATGCTTTAAGCGAGTTGATGATGATTAATTTCATGCTCTCGAAACTAGATGAAACTTTTAAACAGCGATGGGAAATAAGTCTTGAAAGTGATCAAATACCAGATTTGGAGATGTTTAGGAAATTCATTGAGAAGGAAGCACGTGGGTTAAGCGAATTGAATCAGGTTAGAATCGAAAGTAGACTCAATTTTGGTAGAAGGCTAGGTGATGCAAATGGTGTTAAGAAATCATTTGATAATAATTACAGTAAGAAACATGTTGTAAATAGTGCTGTTGTAGATAAATCGAATTTGTATATTGTATGTAATACTGAGAATCATCCCTTGTATAAATGTGTTAAATTAATAATATGCCGGTAAATCAGCGTTGGGATCATGTTAGGAAGCATAAGTTATGTAAGAATTGTTTAAGATCCAATCATTATTCAGATCAATGTAAGATTAGTGTCAGATGTAAAAACTGTTCTGAAAATCATCATACTTTGTTGTATGTGTACTCAAAGGTTGCAGAAGATAACGAAAAACCGGAGTCATCGAGTTCGGTGAGTGCTCAACTTGCGACTGTTTCGCATGGTACTCAGTCTCATTCTAGTAACGTTTTATTGTCAACTGCAGTTATTAAGATGCAAGATAGTGAAAGAAACTTTATTCGATGTAGGGCGTTACTGGATAACGCTAGTCAGAGTTCGTTAATTTCAGCAAGTTGCGTAAGTCGGCTTAAATTGACTTTAAAAAATAGTTTTGGACATCGCTTGGTAGGGATTGGAGGTGCAGTGTCTGAAACTTCGTTGCATGAAGTCGATGTAAAATTCACTCCACATTTTTCGTCAGAAATCTTTTCGGTCAAGGCTTTCGTTGTAAATCAGGTCACGTGCTCTCTCCCTAATTTTCGGTTGTGTCAGCGTCAGTGGCCACACACTGAGAGTCAGGTATTATCTGATCCAGACTTCGCGTCCACAGCAAAAATCGACATTTTGCTTGGAGCGGACATTTTTGTCGTGTTTTTGACAGGTGGTCCCATCCTTGGACCACCAGGGTCTCCAGCCTTGTTTCCGTCCAGAATCGGCCACTTTCTTTCAGGCCAAGTAGAGGGTGATAAATCTAATGAAAGTGCTGCAAGTGTAGTATGCCATGCAGTAGCAAACGAGCTAAACTCATTGAAACAGTTCTTCGAATCCGAATCGATACCTAAACAAGAACATTTCAATGTTGAAGACGAACTCTGTGAAAATTTATACGAGAAAACCGTGAAGCGAGATACTAAGGATCGATATAAAGTCAAACTTCCATTTAAGAACAGCAGAGCGCTAGGAGACAGCAAGTCAAGTGTTTTTAAAGCGTTTTTATGCTTTAGAAAATAAATTGGTCCAAAATCCAGAATTAAAATTATAGTATGTGGAGTTTTTAGAGGAGTACAAAAGGTTAGGTCACATGACCCCAATATCAATTAAGGAAGAGTATTGCCAATCTAATTATTTTTTTGCCTCATCATGGTGTAATTAATGAAAATAGCTCCACGTCCAAACTTCGTGTCGTGTTCGACGCTTCCCATCAAACCACTAACGGAAAATCTCTCAATGATGTTTTACTAAAAGGACCAAAATTGCAAACTAGTATCTTTGAAAATTTAATTAAATTTAGGTCATATAAAATCGCGTTAACAGCCGATATCGAAAAGATGTACCGGCAGATTCATGTGGCTGACGAAGATCGCCCATTCCAACGAATCTACTGGCGTAAAGAACCTCATGAAGCCATACGTATTTACAATTTGAACACCGTAACCTACGGCACTGCATGTGCCCCCTTCTTAGCGCTACGCACCATTCAACAGCTCTGTACAGACGAATTTGACCGCTATCCCATTGCAGCACAGATCGCTAAAACTCATTTTTACGTGGACGACTTACTTTGTGGTACAGATTTACTGGAATCTGCTAAGTCTTTGGTGGATCAAATGAATCAACTGTTGAGTGCAGGTGGTTTTCCATTACGAAAATGGTCGTCTAATGACCTAACCGCCATATCTCATTTGGAAGAATCTCTTAGAGCCAATAGCCTGACACACTCATTCGAACACGAAACCTCACAGAGAATCTTAGGATTAGAATGGAACCTAAAATCGGATTCACTTCACGTTAAAGTTGCAGAGAGAAAACCCATAAACACTAAAAGAGAATTGTTATCTTGTCTGGCTCGTATTTATGATCCTCTCGGTCTTCTATCTCCATCGATATTGATTCTCAAACTGTTACTTTAGGAAATTTGGAGAATAGGAGTAAATTGGGACGATCCCCTTCCGTCTCAGATTGTTGACAAACTTAAAAAGTTCAATGAAGAAATTAAGTACTTTGATGACCTGCACATTCCCCGTTTTATGCATGTGAGCTCTGACGCAAAACTTGAGCTCCTTGGGTTCTGCGATGCTTCAACCCTAGCTGTGGCCTCTGTAGTGTACTTACGATCCATTACCGAAACTGTCTCGGTTTCACTAGTGGCCTCTAAGACTAAAACTGCTCCAATTAACCCAATTACCCTGCCGAGGTTGGAAATGAGTGCTGCTTTCTTTTAGCGGAATTCATCGAGTCGATTAGAAGGACACTTCATAACCTAACATTCGATATTCGACTATTCACTAATTAAACCATTACTTTGGGTTGGATTTTAAATACACCCATGAAAGGAAATCAATTTGTCCTACACAGGGCAAACAAAATTCGCGCTTTATCATCCCCAAACATGTGGTTTCACATACCCGGCAAAAAAAATCCAGCAGATTGTGCTACGCGGGGACCTTTTTCCCAAACAACTTAAGGCCAATGAGGACTGGTGGACTGGGCCTACCTGGCTCTTGGAGTTGGGTGCCATTCCTACGCAGGAGGAGTCTACTGATCTTCCGAGGATTGTTATCCATACATCTACGGGGGAACAGGGTTCAATTCCCGACACGGACCATGAACTCGATATATTAACTAAGTTTTCATCCTATACTACCTTGATTCGGGTTATGGCCTGGATTCATAGGTTTGCGAAAAACGCCCAATCAGGGGTGAGAATCAAAGGTCCACTCACAGCTATAGAGTTAGAAGGTGCATGCAAGACTGTAGTTAAGTTGTTGCAGCATGCAACTTTTGCTGCTGAAATCGCCACACTCGAGAAACACCAACCTCTACACAAGACTAGCAAGCTAATTTCCTTGAATGTTTTTTGGGAAACGGAAAAGATTCTTCGTGTGGGCGGACACTTACGGAACCATCCAACCATGACTTTTAATACAAAACACCCCATACTTCTTCCTAAATACCATCCTGTTACCGCAACAATCATAAACCATTTTCATCTTACCAGCTTACATTCTGGTCCCGAATTTGTCTTGTCTCTTATTCGTCAGAAATTTTGGATCCCATATGGACGATCTACGGTAAAAATAGAGATCCAGAAGTGCATTCGGTGCGCCCGTATGTCAGCACAACCCATGAAACAAATAATGGGAGACTTACCCCAATCGAGAATTTGTTCGAGCCGACCCTTTGAACAGATCGGCGTCGATTTTTCGGGGCCTATTAACACGAAATGCGTTGATAAACGGAAATCTACCATTTTTAAATCATACATTTGCATATTCGTATGTATGGGCACTAAGGAAGTCCACATAGAGGTAGTATCGGATCTCACAACTGAGTCATTTCTTTTTACCTTCAAAAGATTTATTTCTAGGCGAGGTGTCCCAAGTAATATATATTCCGATAACGTAAAAACCTTCGTTGGAGCTGCTGCCCATCTCAAGACTATCTTTGCACGTCTAAAGGATGCAAGTATACATGACTTTTGCGCCCAAAATCAAATTATGTGGCATTTCATTCCCCCATATGCACCAAATTTCGGAGGTCTATGGGAATCCTCTATAAAATTAGCGAAACGACACTTGACAAAAGTTACCCAGGGCACTCTTCTAACATTCGAAGTCCTTACCACCTTAATGTCCCATATTGAAGCGTGTATTAACTCACGCCCACTCATCCCGCTGTCCACGGATCCGACTGATCATGCCGCTTTGACAACCGGACATTTTATAATCGGTTGCCCTTTGACCTCATTACCTGAACCTCCCACTACTAATCCACAGCCATTCAGTTATCTTTCTAGGTGGAAAGGAGTCTCTAGAGCACGGGCTCAATTCTGGAAACAATGGAGCCAAACTTATTTGCAATCCTTGAATCAAAGGAAAAAGTGGAAGACTGGCAGCCAGGACGTAAAACCGGGTCAACTCATCTTGCTCAAACCATCATCTCCCATGCCTGGTCATTGGCGTTTAGCCAAAATCGTCGATGTGCATCCGGGAAGGGACAACATTGTGCGCGTAGTCACCATCAGATCTCCAGAAGGGATACAAAAGAGATCCATTCATCAGGTGGCGTTGCCCCCCGGAGCTTATGGAGAGTAAGACTGGGAGCGAGAGCACATCGCCAATAGATGGTGCTACGCCCCGACCGGAAATCGAAGAAAACTTTCAATTCGTGCTTTGTCTTCTGTGAGGGTGGACAGAGACATTCTTTTTTCTATCTCGAACCATAAAATTAAAAATGATATAATTCGTTGGTTTTGGCATATACTTGGTGCCTCGCTAAAATCGTATAGGCTCTACAGAGTGAAATTCGGTGTAACAATAAAGCTCTAATAAAGAGTAATATTCGGTTTTAAATCGTAGTTTCTGTGAGTTGATGTGTGAATTGTGGCCTCTGTTCTTAAGGTCTGACGGGAGAAGGAAGGAGAGAGCACAGGTAAGGTAGCTTTCGCTTTTTCTTATTCTGTAGAAGTTATTTCGGTAAATCTTAAATCGGAAATTCTAATTCGTATATCCACTTGTTTCTTTTGAACCTGCGTTTGTGAAAAAGTTATAGGGGAGAGTAAGCATTGACATACGTAAGTCTCTTTGTGTTCCCCACGACAGCAGTGAATTATACTGATATTTGTTGGTTAGCTTTTCTTTGATATACTAATTAATAATGATTAGGCTTTAACTGTTTTAATCATTCAAAGGCGGATTTCAATGTGTTAGTACCAAATCTTAACACATGAATGTTTGCCCATACTTTTAAATAGGTATACTTTGTGTATACTGGGTAGTGATTTGAACTGATAATTGTTGTTTAGCTTTTATTTGATATGCTAATTAATAATGATTAGGCTTTAACTGTTTTTAATCATCCAAAGGTTGATTGCATTGTATTAGTCTGAATTTCTTGGAAAATGAGTGTTTGATATTTTTTATATAATCTTTATTTGTGTGTACTATGTAGTAGTTGTACTGTTAACTTGTGTTCCTAATTACAGCCATGGGGCGATGGCTTTTCGTCACGTTGGTCGAAAATGTAGGATTTTGCCTATGCAAATTCTCTGTTGCTAGACGTGTTCCCGCCAGAGCGCATTGGTCAACCCCACATGAACATGTTCGACATTCCTCCGAGGAAGCAAAACGGGGTAACTTCAATGAATCCTGACTCATGAAGGGACTCGGAGGGTGGTGTGTGTTATTGATGAGATGCCCCGTGCACGAAGGCCGGGAAGGTTATATATTGCTTGTCCCCAGACAATACAAGGCGTTCAGGTATTTTAGGCTGCCTCCGTGCAGGAAGGAACTTCAGAGATCTGTAATTTCGAAGGGGGCGTGTTAAGGATACCCGGTTTATGTCCTAGGCCGCCGAACCCATAAACAGGAAAGTCTACATATATATAATAATATATTAATATATATATGTATATATATATATATATATATATATATATATATATATATATATATATATATATATACTGAAGTGCCACTGAATTAGGGATAGCAAAGCCTATGCAAATTTTGTAGCGCTGCGCATCATGTATGCGCAAGTGAGGGCGCTATGGTAACTGCATATATAGCACGTACTGTGGTTGTTCTGAATTAATTGTTGGAATTGCCAGTATGGGTAAACTGCCTGATTTAGACGCCTTCGATCGTGGACAAATCGTAGGTGCGCGACGCATGGGCCATTCAATTTCCGAAATCGTCAGACAGCTAGAATTTTCAAGGACGACAGTGTCAAGAGTATACCAAGAATACATGGATGGTGGAAAAAAACTAGCGATCGGGCAAACTGCAAAGGACAATTAGCCTTGACAGTGCGTGGTGAGAGACGGCTCAGGTGTATTGTACGTAGCCAGCGAAGCCAAACATTAGCTCAAATTACCACCCAGTTTAATGACGGTGCCAGTCGTACAGTCAGTAAACGGACTGTGCAACGCTCGCTTCACCGTATGGGTTTCGGGAGCCGTCGACCTACGAGAGTACCATTGCTCTATACTCGCCATCGGGATGCACGTCTTGCCTGGGCAAGAGAGCACAGAGACTGGCGTGTAGAGGACTGGAAACGAGTAGCATGGAGTGATGAGTCTCGATTCCGACTACTTAATGCCGACGGGAGGCTGAGAATATGGCGTCAGGCTCATGAAGCCATGGATCCTGCATGCCTGGCTGGAACTGTACAAGGGCATGGTGGCTCAGTCATGGTCTGGGGTATTTTTTCGTGGCACAGTTTGGGATCTTTGGTGCGTGTACCAACCTCCATCAATGCAATTCGGTACGTAGAATTGCTGGGTGATCACCTCCATCCGTTTATGCTGTTCTGTTATTCGCACGGTAATGGAGTTTTCCAGCAAGACAACTGTACCTCTCACAAGTCCCGGTTAGCTACTGGCTGGTTGGATGAGCATTCCTCTGACTTCTCTGTCATGAATTGGCCACCTAGAAGCCCAGACTTAAATCCTATTGAGCATCTTTGGGATGTTTTGGAACAAGGCGTGAAAGGCCATCACACAGCACCAAAGAACCTTACTGAATTATGGACAGCTTTAGCCAATATTTGGAAAGCCATTCCCGTGGAACGTTTCCAGAAACTTCTTGAATCTATGCCTCGTCGTGTGGCAGCGTTATTAAGACCAGAGGAGGCCCAATTCGTTACTAGGTAGGTATCCCTAATTCAGTGGCACTTCAGTGTATATATTAATATATATATATATATATATATATTATGCTAGCTGAATACCGGTGCTTCGCAACGGGATACATTTTAGGATAATTACAATGAAAAAGTAATGAAATTGCTTTTTAGAAGATTTTCTTTTAAACAATATATTTTGTTTCTTCATTCGACGGAACTAATATTACCAGGCTCGTCCGCGAACTTACGTGTGAGCAAGCTATGTAAAACTGACCGTGGGAGAAACAATTTTCTCGTAAATGTACGCCAGCATATTTTAAAGTTTGGCCTTGGTACATATTTATCGTCATGGCGAAGCATATTTTGAGAGGAAATTATAGTTTTATATATAGATTTGATTTAATATCCATAAAACATACTAATTTGAACTAAATTTTTAAAATTTTCCATCCCAATTTGTCTAGGGGTTAAATTTTATATTTTACTGTATTTTAATATTTTCTTTGTCAATTAATTTCGTTGTTATGCACGTGACGCAAAATTAACTTAAAGTATCACAAAAAGAAAAGAAATCTCGTGATCAGCCTTTAATGAATTAAATTCAAAACTTTCCAAACGATTACTATTTTGGAAGCTAATGTTCTGCTAATTTCCAGTAAAAGCTAAAATCATTTGAAAACCACACACCAGTGTTCCACTCACACGCAACACTATAAACCCCTAAAAGAATGCAAGAATAAAACGTTTAAAAATATAAATCTATTAATTTAAATAATTAAACACACACAAATGTATAAATTACACAAAAGTTTACTTAAATTCTTTAATCTGTCTACATCTCCAGTATAGAAAAATTTTCGGGACATTTACAGAACATGGTATATTTCACTTTTGAAAACACGCATTAAATGAGCATCATCTGAATGAGAAATTTCTGAAATGAGCATGGCAATGAAGATCGTGTGTTTACAAACAACAGCAGTAACCGAAATGTGTTAGAATAAAAATTTTAAGAGTATTATGGTAGTGAGTTGTGTATATAAATAAAAACTTTCCAAACGATTACTGTTTTGGAAGCTAATCTGCTAATTTCCAGTAAAAGCTAAAATCATTTGAAAACCACACACCAGTGTTCCACTCACACGCAACACTATAAAACTGAATTACAGTACTCTACGTTTATATGGGCATTGAAAATTGTGGTTAGTAAAGGGCAATACGGGACAAACCACGCATTGTCTATAGACACTTGCTATCTTTGGCTATTATTTGATCCGTAATATGTTCCTCATATGCCGTATGTTTCTAAACGCCATTCCCGAATGAAGAAATCGTGTAGAGGAGGCTTCTGCAACATGTGGACAGAGACAGTTGTTTTGTGACAACTGACTGAAGTGGTGTCATCTTTGGCTATTATTTGATCCGTAATATCTGCATCATATGCCGTATGTTTCTAAACGCCATTCCCATATAAACCACAGCCTAATTCCTTTAAAATGGAACAAAATGAGTAACTCAAGTTAACCATGTAATCGACTACTGCTACAGGGGCATCAAAATATGAGAATACAGAGTTTAAATCAGCCAAAACTGCAATTATGGTGTACATATGACACCTAACTTCTCCAGAAATCTTTGCCTTTGTGATGAGACTCATAAGTGATTTTTGTTTTTGATGAAACACTCTTGTTAACAAATCATGACGATCCTGTGGTTTTTGTCCAACTATTCTTTTGCTGTTGTTGTCTGATTTCTTCCACTCTCGCTTCTCTTTCCGAGGTAAACATTCGGAAAAAGCTGAAAAGTAAACAATACCAAATCAATTTAAAAACTAAATACAGTATAAATAACGTTGAAAAAATAACAGTATAAATAATACAGTATGAATAAAAAGTACAGGCTGCTGCCAGATATGCTCAGACCAATAATATAAAAAAAAAATTTTAAATCGTAGTAAGCAATGAAAAACATTTTACACACTTCAATAATAGCAAAACAAAACATGATGGTAAAATAGAAAGGAAAGTTAAAACAGAAGTAAGAAGTTAAATTCTAAAAATATAAATGAGGTATAAATCAGCTATCGATTCTAATTTATGAATCAGTTATCAGGACATGAAAAAATTACTGCATGTAAAAAAAATTAACCTTACCTCCATTAATTTCAACACTTCTTGACCTGTGGATTGTCCAATCATGTGAAATATAATTCTTGACAATAAATCCTGTTAACCTAAACTGTTATTTGTGTTTTTTTTATTTTAAAAAGTTATGTTCTCAAAATATGACAATTAAGAAAAAGATATCATCGAGAAAAAATAAATCATGCTACTTAAGAAAGTCATACCACTAATTTCTATAAAATTAATGTTCAACTATATTTGACATACAAAATAATGCATATGTAATACATTGCTAACATATTTTAGCATCAAAAATTCCCACAATCAAAAGCTAAAATTAGTTTAAAATATTAGCTTTAGGACTTTGTGCAGAATGATAGGTGTTTTAGCTAAATTTCATTAAAAATTACTTCAAATTGATCAATTTGTAAAAAAGGTATGCTATTTACAGGTAAGTTTTTGTTTCTTTTTTTTATTTTTAAGTGCTATTTTAGCAAAAAGACGAAAAAAACCTTTACAAAGTTATCTTTTCTCAAAGCTAAACACAAACATAATTAACAGTTGTTTTAAAACACCCCTGTTAAACATTGAAAAGTTTCGAAGTATTAGAATGATAATAAAAAATATTCCAGGGTTTCAGACAGAAGCATAAAAAGAAAGTGTTAGGAATTTCACCTAAAAGTTGCTTACCTGTAGTTTTCCCACAGTGTAGTATTGCACTCACGCTATTATTTTGATTTTGACAGTTGCCAAATGCGTCTTCTTAATACCCTAGTGAGCGGGTAATCAACAGTGTTGACCAAGTAAGATCGTTTGTAAATGACGTCATCACACCAAATCCTGTTGGGATGACGTCATATACTTTCATCAACTATTAATGGGTTTTATTTGCTTTTCCCCATGATTTATTGATCACGAGTTGGGATCAACTCGCTGCGTGCTATCTTGTGTTTTATGCAAATATTCTGTGTATATATAGCTACAGTGTAGCGAGTCTTGTTGCTTTTGCTTTCGCCTTCTGTTTTGCCGGCTGAGATATTGCCTAGTACAAGTGAGATGTCTCATGGACTGCGTGCCTGAGACAGTTTTATTTTATTATGTTTATATACGAGTTAACGTTTTATTTATGACTTTGAATAAAAGATTTTATCTCTGCCTCTGTCATCAATACTGCCAACCACACTCTGCTTATTGTCCTTATGTTTGACAATACGGTTATGGGCCTCGGTGCCTAGGCAGTACGACAGCAGAGTTACTACCTGGAGAAAGTTTTTTTTTCCCTCCGGTACTGTGGAACCATTCGAAGGCGGGCCATGGTCTTAGTCTAGCTAGGAAAGGAAGAACTGTAATACTTGTTTCTCCGTTTTGTTGTTCATCAATATGGAACCAGCAACCATTGATCCGCTGTGTGCGGATAATTACGCCACTTGGGAAAGCGACGTGAAGGTGCTTTTGATGGCCAAGAACTGTTGGAGTATTGTGAATGGAACAGCCAAACGACCAGCCAAGGACTCTGAGGGCCAATCCGATTTTGAAGCCCGAAAGGCAAAGGCCTTTAGTATAATATACTTAAATATTAGTAAGCCGTACCGAGCTCTTCTTGTGGGTATAGAAGACGCTAAACAAGCCTTTGACATTTTAAAATTACATTTTCAACCTAGCTCACGTGCACGTATAGTGGGCCTAACAGATTCTTTTTTTAAGTGTAGGCCAAATGAATCGGAAAGTGTCGGTCTGTTTGCTGCCCGTTTAAAGGTTTTTGTTAACCAATTGAGAGAGGCAGGTAAACCTATTGACGACTGGTTTGTCACTTTTCAGTTAATTAGGCACTTACCTAACGAGTTTGCAGGTATCGTTCAAACCATTTACCGGTACCCTGACAAAGATTTTAAATCTGAGTTGGTGTTGAATGAGTTATTAGCTGAAGAATCAAGACTAATTCAGGCACAGGGTGACCAGGATGCTGTAGCGTTGCAAACTACCCAAAGCTTTAAAAATAAGAAAACTGCTAAAATTGAGAATCGGCGCTGTTTTAGATGTGGCATGCTAGGCCACCTCATGAAAGATTGTAAGGTAAAGGGTTTAAATGAAAAACCTAAACAGCCTGAGAATGTCCCTAAAAAACGAATATATAAAAAAAAGCAATTCCCGAAAAACAGAACTGAGAATAATTATGTTGTCGAGACTTCCCTTAGTAATAGTCATAGTCGGAAAACTAAGTGGGTTTTTGATACGGCCGCCAGTTCTCATTTTTGCTGTAATAAATCCCTCTTTAGTGATTACAGGCAAAAATCTGGAACCACAATGGCAGTAGCTATAGATGGAGTAGATTGTCCTATTGAAGGGGAACGGAAGGTCTGTATGATTTTTAAACATAAAAATCGTGAAGAACTAGTTAATCTCAATAATGTTTTGTATTCGCCAAGACTACGGCGCAACCTAATATCGGGTACCCTTGTGCAACAGAATGGAGGAAATTTTGAGGGCAAGAATGGTCAGATTCGCGTTTTTGGAAAAGACGGCCGCGTAGTTTTTCGTGCCCAAAGGGAGAGGGGTCTATATTATGTGTACCCCAGTTACCCAAAGAAAGCAATAACTCCCACTGAAGTCTTAAGTGTCACCGATAATTCTCTCAGTCAGTGGCATAAGAAATTTTGCCATATAAATTGTCGCTACATTGTAAAAACAGGGAGCGAGGGCTGTGTGAGAGGATTACCTAGTTTTAAGACAAAGGAGGAGGTACAGTGTGAGACATGTCGATTAGCTAAATCTAAACGTGTTTCGTTCAAGCCTATAGCCAAAATCAGGTCATCAAAACCTCTAGAACTGGTGCATATAGACCTCTGTGGTCCAATGCCGGTAACATCTAAATCTGGTTATCGCTATTTTTTTAGTATTACAGATGACCTTTCGAGGAAAATTACAATTTTTCCTCTAAAAGAGAAAACTGAGGTTTTTGATACATTTAAAAAATGGCAGAAAAGAGCAGAAAGGTTTACAGGTCATAAGGTAATCAATGTACGTACAGACCAGGGCCTAGAGTTCTGGCATAAGCAGTTTGAAGAATATCTTGAAGACCTAGGTATCCGTGCAGAACGAACGAACACATACTCCCCTGAGCAAAATGGGGTAAGTGAAAGACTTAATTATACTGCTGTAGACGCTGTTAAAGCGATGCTGCAGGATAGTCAGTTAAAGAAATCATTTTGGGATGAAGCAGTTCTATGTTTTGCCTATACGTGGAATAGACTTTGTCACCGTACCAAGTCCCCTTTCGAAAACCAAACCAAGACCCCTTTCGAAATATTCTCTGGTAATACACCTTCGGTAAAACACCTGAAGAGTTTTGGGACTATCGCTTACGTCGGAACTCCTAAACAACTTCGAGGAAAGCTTGATTCCCGTGCGAAAAGGGGCATAATGGTTGGGTACGCTATGCGTGCAAAAGGGTATAGGATTTGGATTCCTGAAGATCGTAAGGTCGTCGAAACTATTAATGTAAGATCCTCTGAGCCCAGTGGTCGCGTACTGGATCCCAAAGTACAGAAACCTATTTCCCGTGAAGTTGTAACCGACACAGAGTCAGAAGACGAAGAAACTTATTTTAAAAGAACAGCAAGTGATCAAGGTGCTACTAGTTATACTGATGAGCGAGCTGGAGCTGAACCTGAGGTAAGTTCGTCTAAAGTGTTGGATTCAGAACCCCCTTTAAAAGAAGTTTCCTGGACCAGGAAAGCGGTACCCCGTGCTATAGGGGATCGACATGATATTTATTACTACCCTGGTACTAGTAAAGCTCGTTTGAGATCACACCGGGAGGTAGTCTTTTTGTAATGCTCACGGAATTAAATATAATAGCTCTGATTTTAATTTCAGTACGAAAAATTCTTATTCCGGGCCTGCAGAAAATATTGATACAGTTGAAGAATCGCATAGTGAGGACTCATTGTTTTCTACATGACTAGACCATAATGCAGTTGCAGTACCATCTAATTTTGCAGCAGCTTTAGGAACCCCCGAAGCAGATGAGTGGTTTAATGCTATGAATGAGGAAATAAACGTGATGCGAGATAGAGATGTCTGGGAACTTGTTGAAAAACCTGAAAAGGCTAAAGTCATTGGAAACCGGTGGGTTTTTAGTCTCAAGAAAAATTCAGAAGGGAAAATTGTGAGGTTTAAAGCTCGTCTTGTTGCCCAGGGCTTTCTTCAGAGAAAAGGGGAATCATACGAGGAAACTTTTAGTCCTGTTGTGAACTTTTCCCTAATTAGAATATTTTTCGCTGTATTAGTTGCATATAAGAAATGGTCCCACAGACATCTCGATATTAAAAATGCCTATTTATATGCCCCACTTCAAGAAACAATCTTCATGAAACAGCCTCAAGGTTTTGTTGATGAAAAAAGACCGAATTTAGTTTGGCAATTAAAAAAAGCTATCTACGGCCTGCATCAAAGCGGCCGGGAATGGTTTTTCGAAATCAGCAACAAATCCTTGATATGGGTTTCGAAGAGATTTCATGGGCAAACTGTGTATTCACATACCAGAAACATGTAGTTTTACTGTTATATGTGGATGATATCGTGATTTTTGGGGAGCATGATAGGCACATTGATCACGTAATTAAACTTTTATGCAGCAAATTTGATTTGAAAGACTTAGGAAAAACCAGGAAACTGCTAGGCGTAGAATTAGAAGAAATAGATGGGCAAATTTTTATTCATCAGAAAAGTTACATCGAACATATACAAAAACTTTTTAGCATATTTAAACTTCCAGTAACATCTTTACCAATACCTAAAGGTTTGGTACTATCTAAAAGCCAGTGCCCCAATACTGACGACGAACGTAAACAAATGGAGTACATACCATATAGGAGTGCCATAGGATGTTTGGCATTTTTAGCTAATCGGACGAGACCCGATATTTGTTTTGCCGTCAACGTTTTGTCTCAATTTCAGGCTGACCCTGGTATGATACACTGGAATGCCCTAATTAAGCTCTTGGGTTATGTGTGTCAAACTAGAAATTATAAGCTTAAACTATCGTGTGTTGAAAAATTAGATCTGATATGTTATAGCGATGCCGACTATGCATCTAATAGAGATGATAGAATATCGATGGGAGGTATGCTGCTATTAGTTGATAAGGCCCCAGTTGTTTGGAGGACTTTCAAACAAAAGTGTGTAAGCCTATCATCAATGGAAAGCGAATACGTTTCCCTTACCGAAGCATCTAAAGAACTAATATGGATCACACGGGTTTTAGATGAAGTTTTTGAACACAGTATTTTAGCATCTAAGCCATCTACAGTAACGTTATTTTGCGATAACCAAGCAGCCATCAGCTTCTGTAAATCCCCCTTGGAAAATCATAAGACTAAGCATATATCAATTAAGCTGCACTTTATTAGAAAACTAATTAGTGACAAATTATTTACTTTAAAATACGTACATACAAAGAAGAATTTAGCTGATAGTTTCACTAAAGCTGTTACCAAACTCGAATTAAAGAAATTTACTGATTATGTTTTCCAAATGATGAAAGCTTGAATGTCCAGATGTGTTCTGGCACCTTTTTATTATTTGTGAGTACTGATATAATATTTATATCTTTGATATTTTGAATTAAGTACATGTATTCATATTGTTTGGGGGAGTGTGGCCACACTCGTTTATAACATGTGTATATTTAATCATTGTTAAAGTTATGTTGATTTTCCTTGAATATTAAAAGTAATTAGTTCTTTGAAAATGTACTTTCTAAATTGTTGTAAATTCTAGTGTGTGTTTTTGAAATTTCTTATAATTCATAGTACGTTCATGAAGCTTGCTAATGTACGGGGGGAAAAATGCATTAACTGAATTGTTTTGAATAGTAATTATACAATTTTGCTCGCACTGTATATATACACTTAAATTTTTTTTTAGAATGCTTATCACTTAAATGTTTCATTATGAATATTAGGTCACATTAGTGAAACATTAAGGCTTATAATGAATACTTACTGTTAGAATTTAAGCCAGGTTTTTAACAGTAATATACTAGGTTTAAAGTAATTAGGATACGAACGAATGTCTTATTGTATTTACATTGTTGTTCTGTGTGAACGTAATTCTTAAATAGTAGCTATACAAAGTTCTGAATTGTAACTATACAAAGTGAACATTTATCTATAATTAGACTACTTTTCTTAAGTTATAATTTCTATCTTTAACTCAAAATGCTGCAAGTGCAATAGGCGGGCCACTTGTTGGGAATTTCACCTAAAAGTTGCTTACCTGTAGTTTTCCCACAGTGTAGTATTGCACTCACGCTATTATTTTGATTTTGACAGTTGCCAAATGCGTCTTAATACCCTAGTGAGCGGGTAATCAACAGTGTTGACCAAGTAAGATCGTTTGTAAATGACGTCATCACACCAAATCCTGTTGGGATGACGTCATATACTTTCATCAACTATTAATGGGTTTTATTTGCTTTTCCCCATGATTTATTGATCACGAGTTGGGATCAACTCGCTGCGTGCTATCTTGTGTTTTATGCAAATATTCTGTGTATATATAGCTACAGTGTAGCGAGTCTTGTTGCTTTTGCTTTCGCCTTCTGTTTTGCCGGCTGAGATATTGCCTAGTACAAGTGAGATGTCTCATGGACTGCGTGCCTGAGACAGTTTTATTTTATTATGTTTATATACGAGTTAACGTTTTATTTATGACTTTGAATAAAAGATTTTATCTCTGCCTCTGTCATCAATACTGCCAACCACACTCTGCTTATTGTCCTTATGTTTGGCAATAGAAAGAATATGCAAAAAAGTAACTAAATTAAACAAAAATTGACAGAATACAGAAAAAGTGAACACCGGCAAAAGTAAATAAAACGTTTCCTTGTGCGCACTTGTGCTAGAGTACCGCGTTGGAAGAACCACATAAAAATTTTGTTGAAGTATCGTTCTTTAAAAGTATCGTTCAAAGTTGAAGTATCGTTCTTTAAATTTTAAGATAGAGACTTGAAATGAGGTTTAAATGAATGAGAAAGCTTTCATCTTCCAGATGATGTAAATATTTTCTTTGTAAGATAAAACCGTAGATCCTCAAAATGCCCTACGACCGTAGATCCTCAAAATGCATAAATTTCTCGAAAAAGTGGGTTTAATATTTCGATGAAAATATTAGTCTGTTTAAAATTATTTTTAAATAAATGAGGTCTTCCTTGAAGGAGAAATGTCTGTAGTCTTAAATTGTAAAATGACCAAAATTCTACGATCATTTTTTGCCGAGATTCGTAATCTGAAGTTAAAAAAACATAAAATATCCCACAAAACATAAAATAAAAAATTTTTTAGAATAAAATTTAAAATTCGGGCTTCGAGGTGCTCTTTCCCATAGTCTGCACTACCCGTGTGCGAAATTTCACGGCTGTTAGTTTCACAGATTCGCCTGGGAGCCGCCCACACACATAAACACACACACACACACACACGCAAACATTCACTTTTATTAATAAGATGTAATGCTTATTACTGTAATGTTAAAGAAGGGAATACGCTTCAAAGTTTAATTTTTTACTTAAAATACCTTTTTAGATGCCACAACAGAAATTGCTCGTTTTACCGTCAATGAAACTTCCGAAATGAGTTTTGTTCTGTAAGAGAGGAAAAGCTGGAGGTATTCCTAATTACAGATGGCGTTGCCCGGAATTTTAAGAATGTTTGTTAAACAAAATCAATTTAAAAATTAACACAGTATAAATAACATTAAAAAATTGACATTTTCTATGTTATTTATACTGTGATATAACCCATGACACGAGCTTCTCCCGTCTAGCTGGTCGGTTTAGGTACCCGCTCCCTTCAGCAATCATTGTCAGAGAATGGAAACACTAAAAAACAACGAATCAAGGTATCTAATTTTTGTGGCTACGTATCCCACGTCCTGCAAACAGTCGCAGCCAGAAGAAAAATTCTCCCCCCCCCCCGGAAAGAAATTTCGTTCCGTCCACCCCTCCACATATGGGCGAAAAATTCTTTTTTCGATACTACCGCATTTGAAGGACCGAAACAAAAGGAAGGAAACAGAAGAAAAAAACTTCATATGCAAATCAAAGTTGATGACGTCAAAAACCAGAAAAAGAACATAAGTGCGGAAATCGGGATGTTGCAGAAACGTCTGTTTCACTGCCTTAACTGTGAAATTCGATTGCTCAGTTATTCTTTTTGAGAAAAGATGACTTGAAAATGTCTCAACAACGTGATTTACCGGAATCCGTGGCATGGCGTATTATAGGCAGACTTGAATCCGGGCAAACACAACGTAGTGTCGCGGAAGCTGTTGGAGTCGCCAGAAGTGTCGTTTGAAGGCTGTGGAATCGATTCCAAGAAACAGGGAATGTTAGACGTCGACCAGGGCAAGGTCGACAACGCGCCACTACAGCAACTGATGACCGGTATATACTGTTAACAGCTCGTCGAAACAGAACAGACAATGCTACTCAGCTGCAAAGACAGTTGCTCTTGGCAACAGGACGAAGGTTGTCCAGCCAAACAGTACGTAATAGGCTTTATCAGGGAGGTCTCTATGCACGAAGGCTAATGGTCTGCATTCCGTTGACCTCACGCCACCTTGCGGCCCAAAGACGATGGGCTGCTGAACATCGAGATTGGGAGCAACATGATTGGAGCCAAGTGCTGTTTACAGAAGAATCCCGATTCAGTCGGGAGTGTGACACCCGACGTGTTTTGGTATGGAGGGAAAGGGGCACTGGAAATAACCACACATTTGTTCGTGAAAGGTCACAATACATACGAGCTGGTTTTATGGTATGGGGTGGAATCGGCATAGGTGGCTGTACGGACCTGCATATCATTCGGAATGGTACTTTGACGGCCCGAAGGTATGCAGACGAGATACTGAGACCTCACGTCATACATTACGCTGCAGCCTTTCGAGATTCCTTTGTTTTCCAGCATGATAATGCCAGACCGCATACTGCTCGTCTTGTGGAGAACATGCTAGAAGCTTAAACAATACAGCGTATGGAATGGCCAGCGTGCTCTCCTGACCTGAATCCAATCGAGCATGTTTGAGACATGCTCGGACGACGCATTGCTGAGAGACCAAGGCTTCCTTTTACACTCCGAGACTTGGAAATTCCACTTCTTGAGGAGTAGAACAGTATTCCTCAAAGTCTTATCGATAACATCATCGCATCCATAGAAAACAGGTGTGCAGCAATCTTAGCTGTTCGAGGAGACCACGCGCCATATTAAAAATCTTGCATCATTTCTAAACAATACTTCTTTTTTATCGTTTACATGTAACCAAATTGTTGCCCTAAATCATCTTTTCATGTTTCTTCCATATTTTCAATGAATTAAAGCTTAATTACAAATTTTTTTACTACTTTATTTCGGTATTGCGCATTGATACGCGTGTACTATCCATTTTATGCCAATACGTGGATGACTCGCACGGTTTTCTTAACTTCTTTGCTTGCTCCCCTAAATTTTTTGAGTAGTGTATATTGATATAATCATATATATATATATATATATATATATATATATATATATATATATATATATATATATATATATATATATATATATATATATATATATATATATGAATAAACAAAGGCGCCAAGGAAAGAAGAAAACAGCCCTTTTTACAGAACATTTGTTTCGGGAATGTTTGCTATGGAAGCTAAGTGCTGCGTTAACAGCTTGACGTCAAGTAGCAGCAGCTTAGACTAAGACAGAGTGAGAGGCCAGATTCTCCCTTTTAGGCTTATACAAAAGGGATTTTTTCCCTTTTTGATCTTCAGGAGTTAGAATTTTCAGTTGGTTAGACCTTATCATAAATGTCTCCCGTCAATTCAGTGGAACAGGATAAAGTAGTGAGAATTTTGAGAGCTGAGAATTTTGATAGCATAAGAATATTTTATTTTGAAACTAGAAATCAGTATTTTACATTTTTTTCCGATTGTTACACCATCTGTTTTAAGTATCTTTTCCATAATAAGGAAGTTCTGATTTTTCTCCCTCCAGATAAGGATGTTTACTTTCATCGTACGCAAAACGATTTAACTTCACTTGCTTTTCAAATGCGATGTTCCAGAAACATTTCACTGTAGGGACTGTCTGTCTTCAGAGGAGCACTGATGTATTGTATCTCACTTTCAATACTGTTTTGTTATTGTATTTCGTAAAATAATTGCTCAATATATATACGATGTAAATTCCGACTGTCAGGTTGTTGAATATTGTAGGAAAGGGCTTTTAGTCAGTACTAATTCTTAATTCGTAAAGATTACGGGGATCACGAATTTAAGAAAATATTAATATTATTTTACATCTAAATAATGTTTACATCTGGTTGACGCTTTTAAAAGCTTTTAGACCATTCGCAACTAGTTATGACCCACACAAAGATTTTAAAAAATTTAAATGAATTACTATTTGCACCGAAATGAAGGTTTATGATAATTTAAGGAACACTAAAGTTGATATTTGAATTCAAAATTTTTGAAATATTCTGGTGACCAACATTAAGGTCCCAAACACGTGTTTGGCAATAACTCAAAATAAGTACCAGTAAAGTTTATAAAACTTTTGCCTATGTATTTTGAGGAAGGGGTAATGTCAGCATCTAGTCTTGATTCAACAATGTGCAGTGTAAGTTTGGTACCAGAACGTGAAAGTGGCAGTTTCAAATCCTGGGAATTTTGTCTGTAGAGTTGCCGTTTTTGCGTTAAACTCCCCAAGATTGATTTATTGTAGGGCAGATGAGTTGTCATAATCGTTTAAACTTTAAACGACTCACTGAGATGTTGAACCATCAGCAGGCTTGAAGCTGACCAGTCGCAAGTGCAGGTGACTCCATGGCTACTAGTGGAAACATAAGAGGTATCCAGGTTATGGAATTAATTCCAAACAAGTGGTACTATCATCAGGAGGCCCGGACAAGACCAAAACACCTGCACTCCAAGAGCGTCGAAACTTGCACAGGATCGTTAGGTTAATAAATGCACGGCTGCATAGACAAATGACAGCTAGAGAGCTCTCTCAGGATATTACTGCTGCGTCCAGAGCAACAATTTCTAAGCAAACTGTATAGAGACGCAGATCAGAGAAGAGAATTTACTCCCAGTGACCAATGGGTATCCTCCTATGGCAATATCACACAAGATAGCCAGTTATTCGTGGAGACGAACCCATCATTCTTGGACCCAACAAGATTAAAAGCGTGTTCGTTTCACTGATGAGTCCATATTCAGTACAGAAAGTGATTCTCGGCAAGACTTTGAATGGAGACAGCCTGGGACTCGCTATCCTCCCTCCAACGAAAAGGAAATCGACTCTTTTGGTGGTAGAGGAACCCTTGCCAATGCGGCATTTTGTTGTGCAGTCGTACACAGCTGCATGTCTTCGATGCGGATAGTGTCCCCTCACAACGCTATAGGGATGAGGTCCTTAAACCATATGCGAGGTCATATCGGGGCATCTCTCTAACAATATACCTTTTATCTTGTTATGCTGCCATATGCTTTCTCATTGTATGAGCCATCTCAGTACGAAATTTCGTTGGAATCAACAAATTATTTCTCTAGATATCACAGATTTTGTGTTTGTAACCTTAATATGGGACACCAGTGTAAAAGAAAGGGAATTAATAATTCCTTATTATTTTGATCAGCGACTTATCTGATATGAAATATTTGTGTTTATGAAGACAATTTTGGACGGTAAGCCATCTTTCTAAATCATCTGAAAACTAATGTTTTCCTGCAATGTAGTACAGTCGTATAAGTGTTTTTTTATTTCGAAAAAATAACAGCTTGGCTGTTAACAGAAGATTTTGTTTTAAGACAAAGACAGGACAGGAAATTTTTTTTTAAATAATCATTCTTTGGAACTTTATTAGAAATAAACTTTGAATATAGGATTAAAACGGCAATCTTGTAGAGTTGTCACTATTCGCCTTTTTATGATATTCTTGACCGAACTAACTGCCTTTGGATCTCATATTTGTTTTAACAATTGCATTGTTTGTCATCTTTCCATCGAATATTCTCAATTACTGCAGACTTGAACCGGAAAATAGTAAAACCTTGCTTAAATCAACTACAACAAAAAGATTGGGTATAATGCAGTAGCTCCTGTTTAAAATTCAAGGATACTCATTGAATCCAGTATCTACTTACTGTATCGAACAATGTATTGTATATAAAACTAGGCTCTAAACAACGAATACCTTTCATTCGCTGGTTCCTGAAGATAAAATAACTTCGTCTTTGGAAAATATCTACTTGATCAAAAAGATGCGAAAGAAATTTTGAAATGAGCCGTTTATCATTTTGTCCTCGTACATAGATGAATATTATTAAATACTGTAAAACCTACTTGTGACATTGTTCAAAAGTCGCCTCGATTGCTTTTATTTCAGTTAATGTACCATATTCTTATTGGTATGCTGCAACTATATACCATATTTCCTCTGTAAAAATCGTAGTTTGAGTGTTATATCCTAAGAATAAGTTTATTAAAAGAGGAAAATATTTAGGTGGTTTAAATATTCTTCTGCACAAACATATTTCGTATCTTTGAATGTGCTTCTATGGAAATTACTTACATTCTTTGGCTAGTTTCGCAGTGTATGTGTTGAATTTGTGCAATGTTTGTAACGCGAAAGATTTTTTAAATATTTCTTTTTATTATTTTAAATTTTAGGGTGGTCTAAAAAATTGAGCTTTAAAGACTTTAATTTTACTTCAAGTACTTTTCAGTAAGACGTATTGTGTTCGTATGTAATTAAAATAATTACTTCATTATAAACTGTAATATATTTTTTCTTTCCACCGCTATTTATAATCCTTTAGATAATTTACATTAACCACAGTTTTTTAAATTATAATAAATATTCTGTTTTTCTAGTAAATTATTTATAAATGTCTAAAAGAGAATTCTTATTTTTAAAAATATAGATTGTTTTCCAAATATTTCAGTGATACGAAAGAAATTATTGCGGGATTAACGTAAACAATCTATTAAGCTTAGCTTTTAAATTTATTTTGGTTAACAAACATTCAACAATTTGACATTTATACTTTTGAGCTTTTAGCAGTATAATGATGAAAGGCTGAATCTACCTAAATTCTGAGATGTGTGTAACATTTAACATGCTTTATTTTCTATGTTATCTTTACTGTGTTTCGTTTTTAAATCAATTTTTGGTTAACAAACATTCTTAAAATCCCAGGCAACGCCGGGTATTTCAGGTAGTTGTTAATATTAATGATGAAAAGCTGTTCATTGTCCGTATGTCAGATATCTGGAGTATGGATTTTAACTTTATTTTTCTGTTTTGAATTTTCTTTTTACTGTAAGAATACTAATATGGCAGGGGTGCAGAAAATGTTTGAGGGCCCAATATTTCCCCAGAACACAATTTGTTTTGTCCGAAATTTCCCCAAAAACGTCCCCGTATTTCCATTCCAGTTTAAGCGACTATTAGAGTACAATGTTGATGATTAAAAACTCTCCTTAAGACTATTACTTGTAAATTTAAAAAACTTAATATTTATTCCAATAAAAAATAATTTTACCTTGATGGATTAAATTAGTTGTCACCAAGAAATGGCAGCCTTCCAGTCTCTTTGTGAAGGTTGTCAATCACCTTTGACGTCGTATATACCTTGAGACGAGATGCTGAAGAAAACCGCGTGAAGTGGTATCTTCCACCATGGAAATGTCTGTCCAAGGATTCTTTTAATAGCTGTGAAGCCTTATGAATAGGAGGTCCATTCCATGAAATGAAGACTTCATTGAAAAGTGTGTTGGACTGGATGTTCCGATTGTGTAGATGGTTGCCAATTACAGATCCAACTGATTCACAGACAGCTTCACTACAGATTTTTAAACAATTTTCGAGCAGATAAATAATTTCTGGTATGTGGCCATACACTTCAGGGTTAGTAAATGCCTCTTTTATTACGGTGTTATCCTGGATGATCAAGCTTGAGTTTTGATTTTCTTGAGAAGGATAAAGAAGATTTTTAAAAAAAGGTGTGTTTGAAAGGTTGTTTTTCAGAATTCTCAACTGGGAAAAAAGAACTTTGCTATCTAACTTGCACCCTCGGTTTTTGTTCACCCATATGGTAAGGATTTCTAAAGATTTCTGAATTGTATGCTCATATGCAGTATCTGGAGGGCTTGTTATATATCTGCTACTGAAACAGTGCCGCATATTTTCTATAATTGGAGGTTCAGAAATTCTACGTTCAAGTTTTTCCAGTATTGTTAAGCAAAGATTTTCTAATTTTTGTCTAGAACTTCTGTAACCATCTTCACTGGTTGTTTCTTCATCTGTCTGGGAACGGCTTGATCTTTGGCAATATTCATCAACCAATAGACAGTCTTGATAAACATTGTTTTTTAAACACTCCATTTCCTTAAAAACTGATGGAAATATTTCTTCAGTGAGTTTTCCACTTTTCATTTCCAATATCATGGCATTAAGTGTGCTTTTCATTGAAGCATAATAATCAAATATGGTCCAAATACAGGCATTAACGTTCTGAGAAGTACAACTGAATTTTGTGACCAACTCTAATATATCAATCATTCCAAGCAGTTGATATATAAAACAAGGTTTGGAAAATTTTTTTAATGCCAATGAATAGTTTTTAGCATCAGTATTGTTGCCCCGGCGGATGCAATCAGTGCGCTTCTTTTGTAAATCAATAAAAAAAAGTTTAAAATCTTTTTGAAATGTTTTATAAACTCTTAGTTCACTTTGAACAAAACGGGTTTGTTGAAACGATTTTGGATTCCAAACACCCACTTGCAATTCATCTGCTAATGCAATCAGTTCTTCATAGGCAATACCCCAATTATAGTTTTTCATTACATTTCCTACAATTTGTGCTTGACTGTTAATCCATGATAATGACTGGACTTTACGAACATCATTTAAAACACACTCTAACCTATGAGCCAAGTCCCACATAGGAAGTAAGAAGTCATGATTGATATTTTCACAAAGACTTGCCAATTTTTTATCCACACTGAGATCAAAATATTGACCATCAAATGCCATTCCATTTAGCTGTTCCTTTAATTTTATGTTACATTTGTCAAGGGCACATTGCAGTTGTTGGACAAGAACATCACCAGTGTGTGAGGTACCACATGGTGAAATGTCAATCACAATACAAGTCTGAACTCCATCTACAAGTGTAATCAGACAAGTTATTTGGTATGTCCTGTGCAATTTTGTGATTTTATCAGCTGTGACTGACACAAGAGGCAAACGCTTTGTTGCTGGATTTTTTGTGCATAAAAAATCACATATTTTCGTGTTCATTGTAAAAAATACGTTTTTTATGAATTCTTGGTAAAATTCACGAGAGTGATTTAGTTCACCAACATCAGCATCATTTAAAACATTTAAACTTAATAAACGTTCAAAAAACTTACCCCCCTTACCTTCTTTAACTGCACTGTAAGCAGCTCTAGCAACCCGCAGTCCCACTTTCTCATGTTCATTCTTTACTAATATCTCTTTCTTTTCCATGGCATCAGAAAACTCTATACACCACTTATGTGCATTTGAATGTAAATGATCAATGAGGTGGGTTTTAAAATTTCGAAATTCAATACTTTGAGTTGGTTGAATTAACTGGTGTTCACTGGGAAGAGAAAAAATGCCAAAATTGCTGGTTTTAAGTATGCTTACTTCCTTAGGAATGGCTTTATAGTTTTTTACACATGGAGAGCATTGCACTGTCTCTATTCCCCCTTCCAAACACGGCATCAGTTGACAAATTTCTGTAACCGATCTGCTTATTCTAATTAACTTAATTTTAATTTTAAATTCTTCTTGTGCTGGAGTACTAAGACAGGATGGGCCTGGTACGATGGCTACAGTTGACACATTCTGTTCTATAATAGAAGGAAGAGCACTTGCCTTAGTTAGAAATTGGTTCGGTTTTAATAACTCGTCAACTTTACTAGAAATACCAGACAGCGCTTCAGATATAGACGATAGCTGTTGATTAATGTCACACTTTTTGGCGACAGCGTCAACATCGCTGTTTTCTCGTGGGCAAGATGAGTTAAATTCTGTACAAAGTGGTTCATCAAGTTCGGTTTCATCTTGTTTTCTCCGTTTGTTTGAAGGTTCGCTGTTTTCAATTACATTATCTTCAACATCGCGAGTTTTAGGTTTAAACCAACCATGAATACTGCATTGATCCTTGGTAATGGGTTTCTCATCCGGATGCTTATTCGAAACGTGACTTGCGAATTTATCGCGCCTTCCACGCCAATCGCAGTGAGCGCAGTTCACTTCTTGTTTACTTTTAAAAGTTGACATCTGGTATTTGTGAGTGCACAATTAATATAGTATTTTCAATAAAAAATGATAAAACACATACAACAGGAAAAAAAAAACCCAGTTCGGATACGCAAATAGCGAGAATCACTCAGGTCCAAGAGGGAACAAACGACTTCACCGTGGTCCGGTTACACACACGTGCTTTTTATTGGAATGCAGTATTGCACACCCAACACGCAAAGGATTCTGGGGCCCCACGTTTGACTAATAGACTTCTGTTCGGGAGAAGGGGAGCTCTTTTCACCTTTCCCCGGGTCATGTGATGTGCGGTAGGAATGGTAGATAAGAGAGAAACTGCCGTTTTCCACGTGCAAGCTTCGCTCGCCGATTACAGGAAAATATGAAGATGAAACCATTTGAAAATTTGCTTCACTGTAAAGAAAAAAAAGGGGCGGGAGCGTGTGCGCAAATATAGTCGCTATCCAAAATATTTGTTCGTCAAGGATGACAATTTTTTTTTTTAACTTGGACAAAAATTTCCCCACAGCTGCCTGAATTTCCCCCGAACCTCGTTCGGGCGTTCGGACATATTCTGCACCCCTGTAATATGGAATATACAACTTTCTTGAAAAACATTTTTTTAATTAATATTTTCTTTTTTAATTTCAAAGTCATGTGCATGTTATTTATTTTTCATATTTCGAAGCCGGCCATCCGTATTTAACGGCCACTCCTCTAAATGGCCATATTTTGTTCAGACCGGATTAAAGACCTCATAGAACCAAATGCCTATTTTTGATGGCCTTCCCTCAAAACGGCCATTTTCTAACGGAACCATCACTGGGCGACATCGAGAAATTTCACTGTATTTGCTTTTCTAATTTCAGTGATATGTGTATGTTAGTGAGTAGTTTTTATCTTTTGAAATCCACGGACAATAATGATTGTTTTCTTATTAATTGTGAAAAGAAATCAAAAATTTATACTTACCTATCCAATTTTAATAATAATTATTTAAATACTTTAATATAATATTTTGACTAAATGTATCAAATAATTTCTATAAAAGTTCTTGATAAATGATAGTAAGTATCCAAAGAGACGTCATTAAATCTTTTTTTACTCTCTAATCTAAAATATCTAAATGCTCAAAACCTAACCTTTCTGAATGGGGAAATATAATGCTAGATTATTATCTTTAAAATTCACTCTGCATAAAATTGTGACTTTTTTTTTGGCGTTGATGTTGTTCAAGTGATCCTGTTTTAGTATTATATTATCGTTCATTATCATCACTAAGTACGACCTAAAAATTGGTCTTATTAATGAACTTGCTGAAAACCCGTACTTCGCTACGGAGTACATTCAAATTAAATACAACGGTCAATGTATTCAATTAATGCCAAAAATATGTATAAATAATTTATAATAAATACAACGATCAATTTATGCAATTGATGTAAAAAAAACAAAAAAATATATTTATAAAAAAATCGTAACGGATATTTTTATAGACAAAATAATTTAGAAGAAAATATTCCAATTAAATCTAATAGAACATACAAAAGAATATAGTACAGTTAATATAATACAGTTTGAGGAACATTTCTTTTACTGTATGTTAATATATTTTTGGATATGTCCAATCGTCTGCCGCATTAGCAAGATTTTTTTTTGTTTGTCTATTTCGTTGTTATGCACGTGACGCAAGATTAAAAGAAAAGAAACCACGTTATCAGAAAATGGAGGTAAAGATTCGAAAAAGATTTCATTTTAAAGGAATTTTTATGATCTTTCTCGAGATATAAACTTTATAACCCTCGGATAATTATTTTAAATGCAAACTTTAAAGAATATTACAAAAACAGCTTAAAATTTTGTTTTAAAAAATCTAAGAAGAATTTTTCAAAAATCTATCTTAGTGCACCCCTACACTATAAGAAGAATCGTCATGCAAAATGTCAGCCCTTTAGGGCCAGCGGTTTGGTCTGTGCGTTGTCTGTCAGTCAGTCAGTCGGTCAGTCAGTTACGGAACTGTTATATATATATAGATTAATACTTTCCTGTAACATTTGTATCTTAGTGTGACGGTGTATTTCGACAGTTTAGTTTGGAGATCTATGGTTACATTTACAAAACGAAAACTAAACTGATCGGAACCATCCAGGGGGCGATTTCAAACATAGTAAAAATGAAGTAGTAACCGCTGATTCCCATTCATTTACATTAATGTATAAATTATTTTTAAATTTCGGACAAAGAACGTTATGAAGAGACTTTTTTTTCCTCTTACCATGAACATTGTTTCCCCTTGATACGCAACCTTCACGATGAAAATAAGACTTGTTAAAATCAACAGCACAAGGACATTTCTGATATGAGCGAGTAAAAATAGATGAAAGAGATAAACATACTGAATGATCACCTGTGGAATACATTGAAACATCATTGTTGCTTAAAACGATACTATTAGAAAACAGTGCAGAACTCTGAACTGTGTATTCGTACTCAGTAGAAATCTCTATTTCAAGCTAATTCATACCGGTAAGGAGATTTTCATGCCTTTTATGTTCTCTTTTCATTTGACTGTTTTAAGGATTGAGATTCAGGGTAAACATTCTAATAACATTATGTCGGAAGAATTAGTTATGCTTGAAAATATTTTATTTTCTGTGAATGGAATGTAAAATTTAATAAATAATGCCCTCATAAAGCTTCACGGCAAAATATTTAAAAACCTTTTTCTGTGCAGTAAAGAGGAAATATTAATGAAACAGAACTAGGATTGGTAGATGAGACAAAAAATTAGGTATGTGTTAAATTTAAAATTTTACTTTAAAAAAATAAATGTTTTTGTACTTGCATTTGGTAAAGTTGCATTTCATTAAAAGAATGATTTTTAAATGTGTGTAAATAAACGAAATAATTTTTTTTTGTGTGAGACCCCCTTAGTTTTCTTTAGAGTAGGTAAAGAAGTGTCCGTGCTGTTCAAATTTAGAAGGCATGAAACAGCCCTCCTTCAAAGGAAATGAGAGTTGTTTAACGATAGACACACGGGATGAAATGCCCGGCAACATTGAAGGAGTGAGCGGTCATTTTCCCCTAACCAAAACCAGTAAATGGAGAATTTTCGAATCGGAGATGGAGTTTGAACCATGTGGAAAAAGACATTTAAGGAAGGAAAGTGAAAAAAAGATAACAAATTAAAGAGAAAAAGAATTACATATAAAGACACTTCACCTAAAAACAAGACTGACAGCCTTTAATATTTACATAATGCTTTATTGGCATTCTAGAATAAATATAAGCTAATTTACAAAGATTAAAATTAAACATTATCTACAAAAGAACTCGTGGCTTCAGGATGTCATTAGGGGTCGGCTAATTCTCGTTCGGGTAAACATTGTAAAATTATGTCTGAATAAATAATTGCGCTTAAAAATATTTTTTCCATCAAATCAATGTAAAAATTAATAAATAATGCCCTCATAAAGCTGCCACGCATTGTATTATATGCTTTCGAACCATATACTATAAAGGTTCGAAAGTATTTAAGAACCTTTTGATTTTCTGCAGTAAAGAGAAAATATTAACCAAGCAGAATTTGGTCTGTAGATGAGTAAAAAATTACGTATGCGTAAAATTTAAAAGTTTACTTAAAAAGTTAAATGTTTGTGCACTTGCATTTGATAGATAAAGTTGCATTTAATTAAAAGTATAATTGCTAAATGTGTGTAAATAAAAAAAATAAAATTTTGTGAGTGAGACCCCCTTAGTATTCTTTAGAATGTGTAAAGGTGTTCGTGCTGTTCAAATTTAGAAGGCATGAAACAGTCCTCCTTCAAAGGAAATTAGAGTTGCTTAGCGACAGACACGCGGGATGAAATGCCCGGTAACGTGGAAGGAATGAGCGGTCATTTTCCCCTAACCAAAACCAGTAAATGAAGAAGAATTTTCAAAACGGAGATGGAGTTTGAACCATTTGGAAAAAAACATTTAAGGAAGGAAAGAGAAAAAACAAACAAATTAAAGAGAAAAAGAATTACATATAAAGACACCGTGATTAAAATTAATTTTGGTGAAATTATCAAACATTTTTTAATAAAAAAATAAATAAAAAAGAAAAGATAACACGATTGTATAATAGCAGCGAAAGAAATTTTTAAGCAGATGAAATATTTTGGTTAAAAATGCGGTTATTTGCAAGATTATTTGCATTATTTGTGGTTATAACGTTTTTAAATACAATGTCGTTCAGCAGCCGAGTGGACAGCCGAGAGATTTTGTAGTACATTTTCAAACTTTCGCGTGAACTAAGAATACATCGCGCTCGAAACAAATGAAATTTCACGTATCTTTAGTATAGTGCTTTAAATTTGATCATTTTCCATGTGCGTATGCTATAAATACTCGCATATCAGTGTATCTCTTAGAGAATATGATACATATACATATATACATACGTATATACATATAAAGTGCACACCCGTTTATACATATAAATTCGTACGCACCTATATAACGAAACTGATTTTTTTAAGCGTAAATTTCAAAATTATCATTGACTTTTAAGGTTCAAGTTTGAATATTAACGAAACAGAAAAAAAATACAAAGTGAGGTATGGAATTTCATAGATACTATTTATTAAATTCAGTTTTCTTTTTTACTGATTTTTCTATCTTTCTGAAAGTATTTTAGTTCATTAGACTCACTTGTTCATGAAATATGACGGTTCTTTGTCGTTAGCGGTTATTTTAAGAAGAGTCTTCAAATATTGGGTGGAAGATAATAAAAAGTTTCATTTGTCTGACTTGATTACTAATATATTTAGATTTGTTGAACTTAATCGAAGAAAGTTTAATGCAGGTATGTACATTGAATGAGAAACAATATTTTGTTATTTAGCTCTCCTTCCTTTACGAGATACACGTAAATTTCAATTCAACTTTTCCAGTTTTAGAATTAAAGAATATGACATGCTTGCCTGCATGATAAATACTTTTATACACTGTGTATACCAAAATAAAAATTTTCCTTTACAGAGGGATATGGAGAAGGTAGAAATACAAGTGCAACCTAATAGTCTGAAAGAGCTCGTCGTAGGACGCAAGACTTTTCGATCATCTAACGATTTTTATGTAACAGAAGCTGATCTTGAAAAATCTCGGAAAGAGCTGAATGAGACGGAAGAGGTTAGAAAAGATTCACTTCGAAAGCTGAAGGAAATGCTTTCCGGTAAGTTATTATAATTAGTTTCACTTCATTAAAACTTTTAACTGTCATTAGACTGAAAGTCATTCAGAATAGTGTTGTATGGTAATAGTAATTAAGCATTCAAAAGTTATTTCATTGATTTTAAAATATTTAGGGTCTCTTTTCTCATAGATATAAAGTGAAACGCAGAATGCAAGCATTCAATGAAACCAAAATTATTCGTTTTTAGAATCTGGTATTGAATGATAATGAATATCAAGAGAAGTTTATTTTGGTCTGCTATGCTTTATTTAGAGTACAATTCTCGTCCTAAAGTTAATGACCCCATCTTCTATCAACCTCAATCAGAATATTCAGTGTTCTGTCATATGTTCGCTTTTTAAACCAACTGGGTCATTTTTATAGCTTATTTTGTTTGTTGAAATGTATCGCATTCTTTACAATTTACTTATTCGAATGATATTAGATATTTCCCCAATTTAATTTAGAAAGTATAAATAAATTTTATTCTTCCGTTTAATAATTTAGAGAAATGTCAGTTTTACGCATTTATTTCTGGCTTTCCCCTGAAAAATACTTTTTATAAAGGATCTTAATATGCTAAATGACTTTACTAGTTTTCATTTCCAAGAGAATGAATAACAGATAGGGTGATAAAATAGAAAAAAATTTTTAAACCTAATTCATATGAGTATATCAAAACCTATCATTTTAGTGATCGGGGCCAGAGTAATCCTACTAAAATCTTATGATGAAACTTGTACAATGAGATCTCATAAAACCAAAACCAAATTATTTTCCAGCATATTGAAATCAAAGTTTTATTTTGTCTGGGATTTAATGCGGGACGAGCAACCTCTTTCGGAAGCTTGAAAAAGTCGGTTATATTTGAGATATATTTCACTAATTTACTTGATCACACGTCATCCATTAGATTACCTTCTAATCATGGATTGCAAAGAATTCATAACTTAAGGTTTGAATTAATTTAATAAGATATTTTAAATTAATCGTGTTATTGAAATAAGGAAATTAATTCTCATTCTATTTGATATGTAACTTCATTGAGCTTGATAGGAGAAGTGATGATTTTATTCTTCTGCTCTTTCTCGTAGATATGATACATTTACTGTAATGAAAAGAATCCTGTTTCCAATATTTTGATGACAGCACTGAAACTATGTATGACCCCCCTTTTGTCCAGTTCTAATAAAGAACTCACTGTGAAATACATTAATGAAAATGAAAATAGGCTTTACTGTTATTAGCTGCTGTTTATATTATTACTTTTTGAGCTATTTGGCGTTAAACCTGGTCCTTTTTACCATGTTTTAATTAACTCGCTTTTTTGTTTGTGTGTTTGTCCAGTACAAATCTTGCTATCGATTTTTAACTAACTTCCCGACTAGCTAGACATTTGAAACTTTTAGAATAGCGCAGAACACGATGACAATGCATTCTTTTAATACTTTTAGCCATGTTTAAGCAGAATTTAATTCCTTTTCAGTCAATTTTGCTTGAAAATTTCTTATAATTGCTCTTTTTATTACTATTTGATCATTTTCTTTCAATTTGATGGGATAATTCATCAAAGAAAATTTTTAAAAAGCATCTATTAATACATAGAATTGTCAAGTTTATATGATTCAACAAAAAATTTAAAAACGTGGTATATAAAAAGTTCTTTTTATCTTGTAATTATTGATTATTTTATTGTTTCCCAACAGTGATTTTGCATTTTTCATTATCTACTCATGACAGAGGGACGAAATTTATATAAATACGACTCTACTTAAAAACTCTTTCTGTGGTATAGAATTGCTGTCACATAACCTGACAGTTTTGGAAACATACAGACAAAAATTCATACCGTAAATCCATCAAACATAAAGTACCATACAGTAAATACAGATGGTGGAAAATACTATGAACACTTATGAAAAAGTAGGCCTCATTTCCCATCTGCAGAACTGGCCCACCACCTGGAACACAATTCTATCTCCTAGTGGCCGTGTAGGGGAAGGCATATATCAGTCTCTCAACAGCAGTCTTAGGTGTTCCATGCATCTATCGTACTCTCTGAAAGACCCTGCAATGACAGACTTGACAAATTTTCAAAGAGGCATGATTGCTCGAGCGCATTTAGCTGAAACCTCGGTGACTGAAACAGGAAAACTTTTGGCGTGTGCAACGAGCTCGATATCCGTCGTTATGACAGCGTACACGAGTGACGGTAAGATGATGTTTTCAAATCACAACAATGGAAGAAAGAGAAAGCTAACTGAGAAGAAGAGACGATTTTTGAAGAGCATAGTGAAACAAAAACACAAACAATCGTTATCCGAGATAACATTCAACTTCAGCAGTCATCTTCAGGACTCTGTTTCAACAAAAACTGTGAAAAGGGGAACTCCATGCTGTGATCATTTATATCAGAGTGGAAATTCGTAAACCGTTGGTGATATCACGTTATGCTTTCCTTCGACATTAGTGATGACAGAAACTGGGCCCCACAGCAGTGGCAACAAGTCATCTGGTCTGATGAATTAGGATTCCCTCTATTTCAGACCACCGGGAGCGTTTACGTGTGGAGAACACTCAGAGAAGTTTTACTCCTGACTGCCTCTTGAGACTGTGAATGGTGCGACTTTTGATGGAGGTGCCTACCTCATGGTATGGGGGGCGATATCTTGGTGCGGTCTTGGACCACTTGTTTCCCTGCATGAGAAGATCAGAGCCCCTCATTATCTAAGCATTCTGAGGGATAATGTCCATCCTTTTGTCCACACTTTTTCCCGTGGAGAGCGTCTGCTTTATTAAGACGTCAACCTCCTATCCACACTGCTAGGTATATCCAGTCATCGTTCAAAGAGGATGACGATGAAGCATCACATTTGGCCAGGCCCTCTCAGTCTCCTGACTTAAACGTTATTGTACATTTGTGGGGATATCTGAAGACGAACCTTCGTGCTCGATATCCGCCTTCAACTCCACTTTAAGAATTAGAGATTGCTCTCTAGGAGGAATGATTTCATATTTCATTATATATTTGGAATGAGCTCTATGCATCCATCCCATGTAGCACAGAAAGGGTACTTATGTCAAAGGGTGGTCTAACCCCTATTAATGAATCTTT
The DNA here is from genome assembly GCA_907164885.2 of Dolomedes plantarius. Classification (NCBI taxonomy): domain Eukaryota; kingdom Metazoa; phylum Arthropoda; class Arachnida; order Araneae; family Dolomedidae; genus Dolomedes; species Dolomedes plantarius. The sequence goes on along the minus strand of OU015498.1, from coordinate 143,175,153 downwards.
TCCCTTATATCTCAGGTGTCCGTATTATTTCGTCCTCCATCTGTGCATCGATTAATAATTGTAACTATGATATGTATCGTGTTGGGCTATTTGTCGATAATAGTGGCCTTTTTTAATTCTTTTATTTTTCCCTCCACTAAATTTAATAAAAAAATTTTATATCCACTCATCACAGGGGTTCGAAATTCTTACAAATATCGCTCTGCTGAAAAACATTTTTTTTTTTGTGGTCTAGAATTACAGTCCAATAAAAACATAAAGCGAAAAAAGTCATGCAGTAAATACATCAAATACACAGTACCATACAGTAAATACATCAATAAGTAATTTTAACAGTGAAGTGTATCGTTAAGAGAATTCAAGTGTTTTAAGAGCATTCTTCGAAAAAATTATGATTATATTCAAATATACGCAATTCTTTTGTGTTGTGATAACTTATTTATCTTTGCAGGAGATGAAGATATTACATACCGAATGGACGATGCTTACTTGCTACGCTACTTGCGATTTAGGAAATTCAACTGCAAAGAAGCGTACAAAAACCTTCGGAATTTTTATGCAACGAGAAACGAATATCCTGATCTGTATCACATGCCTCCTAGCTTGGAAGCAGTGCTAAACAGGGAAATTGGTCATATGATGCCTTACAGAGATGGAGAAGGAAACATTATATTAATACTAAAATTAGGTAATCATAAATTTTTCGCTTGAAACAAAATTCTAATTTTAGTTTTATCCGGAAATAAACTTCTCAAAACATTATGAACACGTGAGAGAAGTGGGAGTTGCTCAAATGAGTATGCTACATAAATATACGGGAATATGCGTATAAAGCAAGCACATGACTGTAGTTGGAAGATTTCTTTTCTCTGAGAATTAGACATGATATCTGGGATCCATTTAGCGGCATCATTAATTATTATACTAAAAGATTCGTGTAAGGGAACCGACTGATTTCCAGGTTGAGTTGGTTCAGAAATGCGATATCGATAAATGATTGAACGCAAGCCATTGTACTTAAATTAACCTAAATTTGATTCTAAAATCCATAACAAGCTTTTAAATGGGAAGCTTAATGAAAGACGTCTGGGAGAAAGTAAAAATTATGAAAATATTTTCATTGAAGCTGAATAGACTTTTTAGCAATTTGGCTATTAACAAAGTATATATCTACAATTTATCGTAAGGGCAGCGGTGGTCCATTTTGGTCCATTCAGCGGTGGACCAGATATCTGAACATCACTGGTTCGGTGTCCGTCACTGACAAATCCGGAGCCGTGTTCATTAATGGTGGCCGGTGCACGTAAAATCTGTCATGGCTGCAATGTCATTCAAGTTCTCAAATTTACCTCTGCAGGTGCGGGGTCAAGTGTTTCGGTGTCGTCACTTGACTCGGTTTTAATTTATGGGACCGGCTTGTAAGGGGTAACGCTGGCCACGTATACGGTGCCCCCTTTAATGGTCTCGCCCTTTATCTGAGAAGTAATGGCGTCATAGCCAATCTTCTGAGCATTTGTAATAAATAAATAAACAAATCATCGCGTGTATCTCGAAGAGGTTTTGGATAGCATTCTCTTGTTTCGTTACAGTGAGCTCAAACACTTTCCACTGAGAGTAAAATTTACGAAAATATTTTCTCTTCAGCAATGATAATACTTAAAAAATGTGTTTTCTTTTTCTTTATAAAGGGATTAAAAATATTATATCCTTTAAAGTAATTGTGTTTAGGAAAGAATTCAGTGCTATTTTCAAAAATTTTCCTTAAAAGTGTAAAAATATGGCAACTGATATAGAAATTGAGCAGATTTCATCAAAATTGTAATTTGAGTTGAAAACTAGGAATTTAAACTTTTTTATAACAAAATTTCTAATTGATAAGTGTAGAGATATCTCACTGTAAATACACATGTATTAAAGTAGAATCATTACAAGATGAGTATTTAAAAATATATAACATTTATATTATGCAGAGCTCTTTATATGACAGAAAAATCCTCATGATATTTTGAAATGTTACTCATGTATGCCGTAAACGATATTAAACGCTAGATATGATTGGACTGGCAGAGTTACTTTGTGTAAGTCATGAGTATTTTCAAAAACACAGATGGACTCATTGACTGGACGTTTGGCAAATCAATATTCATATAGCTTCCTTTTAGTAGCCTGTAACGTAAAGAGGGGAAGATTCCTGGAGATATTTCACGAGAATGCAGTTTTTTATAAACATAGCAAAGTCCTGAAGGGCACATTCATGTTTGATAGCTGTAGAACATTTTAAACAGGCCTTATATAAACTATAAAACAAAAAGGATAAATGTCAAAGTGCTTGAATTTAAAAATGATTAGATAGTTTAAATGTAAAAATGACGACATTTCTTTAAAAACTACTCTTGTTTTACAGGTAACTGGAAAGCTGATGAAGTAAATATACGTGAATTACTTCAGTACTATAATATTGTATCTGATATCGTCACTATGAACCCTCACATTCAAATTAACGGAATCGCAGCCCTTTGGGATTTTGCGGAGACAGGTCTGAGCCATGCGGCTCAGGTTTTACAACCAAAAATGATTAGATTCTGGACAAAGCTTATACAGGTGAGCGGCAAGCGATGCATTGCATCACACGATTTACAACCTCAAGTTATGGATTGTTTGCAAAACTGTAGTGACAAAACCCCATTCATGTGACAATTTTTTATGAAACGCTCAAATTCCACGTAAGTAGAGTATTAATAAAGAGTAATGTAATAGTATATTACTATCCAGAGCATTAATCCTTCAAGAACCTTAATCATTATTGCAACTACAACGTGACTTCATTAAAAGGTGGGCCTTTCAAGTCACTTTTTCATACTTTATTTTTTGTAGGAATGACAGCTGGTCTGTATTTGAATCCTTTTAGCTTTTTCAGGTCTGAAAATAAGTTGCTATGATGGGAGAGAGGGAGGAATTAACGGATGCATTTCTGAAGTGCATCTGAAAGTTTACTGACATAATATGTAATAATGTAATAAGAATTATATAGTATATATACATACATACATACATACACTGCTTTAAATTGCAACACCGTGAAGTAGGGATGGTACAAACGTCAAATTCGCATAAAAGGAAGAAGATGCTGGGATATGCAAATGATTAGCATTTAAATTCAATCGAAAGACGCAGAAGGGAGAAACGGCATCTCAAACTCTCTATAAAAGGTAAGTTACGTCATGCAAAGTTACATCGAGGAAAAACTGTCATGCGAATATGGAATCGATGGGTTCAGGAGGGTCATACTGAACTTCCTGCAGGATTTCAACTTCCTCCCGCCTCGCACGGTACCGCTCGAGAAGACAGACATGTTGTCAGGTCGGCCTTGCAGGATCCTACAGCCACATAACGGACCTTTTGTCAGGAAATGGCACAAGTATCAGATACACGTATAATGTGCAGCACGACAAGTATCCACATGGACATTGCGATGAAGTCTGGAGCAGCGCGGACTGTCTGCATGTCGACCATTATTGCGGCTTCCCTTGACACTGTAGCATACAGACGCGCGGCGACAGTGGTGCGCCCAATGACAAAACTGGATACAGGAATAGCGCCACGTTGTCTTTTCAGACGAGTCCCGGTTCTGCGTGTAGCATCATTATGGGCGTATTCGTTTCTGGAGGCACCAAGGAGAACGCACGTGGATTGCTTGCTTTCGATATCATCATACGGGCCCTGCACCTGGTGTGAAGTTATGGACTGCAATTGGGTACACGATACGATCACCTCTTGTTCGGGTCATCGGTAATCAGATCCGTCAGTGTTACATTTCTCAGATCTTAAGGCCGGTGGCTGTGCCCTATCTTCGAGGCCCGGAGATGTCATCTTTCGCAAGACCACATGTTGTTCGTCGTGTCCTGACCTACCTCGACACAGAGGGTGTTCGACTATTGCCCTGACCAGAACGCTCGCAAGATCTCTCACCCATTGAAAACATCTGGTCATGGGTTGCTGAGAGACTGTGCCACCACTTCTCTCCAGCCACTACGATTGATGAAGTGTGGCATAAACTTAAAGCAGCATGGAATGACTGCCCGTATCTGTCATCCAAGTCCAGTTTGAATGGAAGCCTACCAGGGTTAGAGCCCTTTTAGCTGCCACATTCGGGATCTGTGTATTAATTCCGGACCCTCCGCCGTTCAATATCGTGTAGGAAACAATATTGTCATTAGTCGCATGCAAGATGCCACGAAGTGCAGAGGTATCTGATTTCGAGAAAGGTGTAGTCGTCGAGTATCACAGAAATGGTCGATCCTTAAGCGACATATCTAGCGAGCTGAATTACCCAAAATCGACAGCGGCCTATGTGTTTCAGAAGTAGAAGGTGAGCGGTGATTGTCAGAATGTGCCCAGAGTTGGCAGACCCACGAAACTGGGAAATAGAGACCGACGTAAGCTGCCCAGAAAAATTCGAAGAACCAGACCCAACCGTTGGCCTACATACTCCAAGAGTTTCAACAGACATCCAGGAGTGTTGTTTCGATGAATACCATCTGTAAGGAAGAACATGAGCTTGGTTTTCATTATCGTGCTGCCGCCAATAAGCCTTTGATCACAAAGCCCAACCACGGGGCTCGGTAAATGTGGTGCAAAGCACATTGAAAGTGGATCATAGATCAGTGGAAACGTGTTCTCTGAAGCGACGAATCAAGGTTCACCCTCTACCGTACGGGTGGCAGGGTCTGGGTTTGGCGTCTGACTGGATAACGCCTCCTGCCAGAATGCATTATGCCCACAGTAAAGTTCGGCGGAGGTGGAATTATCGTTTGGGGGTGTTTCTCCTGGTATGGACTGAGATCCTTGGTCCCAATTCATGCTAAGTTCAACGCCGACGCTTACTGCATTATTTTGGATGGCAGTGTTCTTCCTACGTCGTGGCAGTTTTATGGGTTGGACCCATGTTACTTCCAGGATGACAACGCCAGCTTTTATGTTGCGAGGTCCACCATGAGTTGGTGTGGTGACAACGGGGTTAACTGAATGGACTAGCCTGCCCAGAACCGAGACCTGAATTCTATCGAAAACCTCTTTGACGAGTTGGATCGCCGAATTAAGAGGTGCAACTACTTAATTGTAGATTGTGTGTGTGCGTATATATATATATATATATATATATATATATATATATATATATATATATATATATATATATATATATATATATATATTTTCCTTCCTCTAGTGATTCGGTGCGCTATCAATCCCAGAGCAACAGCTCCCCTGTCATTTTCTCTCGTCGCTAATCGTCATCTCCTTTCTTCGCATATGGGCTGGCCTTTTAAAATCGCTTTCGAAGCGTGTTGAAACATCTATATTTCTTTTCAGAAAACTCTCTGGGGTTCAATACAGATTTTTCCACGGTGTTTAATGACTTATTAACGGTTGCTAACGTCCAAAGACACTGATGGAATTCCAGCACTTAATGGTTTCTTTAAGGAAGATTAGGGTAGGCTGCCCTAACCCACGTCCTCTGCTCCTTTTTTTCAAAGAAAAAAATTATTATGCCCACAAAAATTCACAGCTTGAGAGAATTGGCCAGGTGGGTCAAATGCATAGGAGATTATAGCCACGTTGTTATAGTATATATATTATTAATGTATGAAAACAAAATGTGCAACTCCTCTATTTTAGTCTTCCGATGAGAACTTTTCTGTCTACATTTAAATAATTAATTATGCGGAATTGCATCAAAATGAACAATTGCTTTTTATTTATGATTTGTAAATGATCACTTAAATGTGTTCTAAATAATAGATAGAAAATTGGGTTTTCTTACCTGAAGCATTAAAATTATAAGTCCTTAATCCATTTTAGTATATATTAAACATTTCTCCTCTAACCATTATAGAGAGCACATTTTCTTTCGTCTGTTTGTCCCCAATTCTTTGCTTAGTGATTAGAAAGGGAATGTGGCATTTGATATGCTTTCATTTCCGTAATTACCTTCAATTGAAATAAATAAAATCATGACCTAGCAGACCCTAGAGGAGTCTTTTTAGGAGTCTTAGCGTAATTTTACCTTAAAATTACGCCAAACCGGATAAAATTGAAAAAATTTACAGCAAATTTACGGAAATTAATATTATTATTTTCAACCATGTTTCTAGGAATTGTACCCTTGGAGATTAAAGCATCTATTGTGTTTCAACTGCAATGCACTTCAGTATGCCTGTTTTGCTACTATTCGAAGATTTTTAAAAAAGAAAATTGCTGACAGGGTAAGTTGATATAATTTATTTCACAACGATATTTTTAATAGAAAAGATTTGAAAGTGCCTTAAACTTATCATGTTTCCGTAAATTTTTGACAATGAGGGAATCATTAACTATTTATATTTCCTACCTTTAAAAGTTCTTTAAAAGTGGTTGAAAATGTCTCACTCGGAAATATGAAATTTTAAGGAATAAATGAAACTCCTCCTTTTGTTTTAAGGATAAAATTATTACAAAAAAGAAAAGTAGAAAATACTACAAACATTTTACTATAATATTTTGATTGTTTAAATCTTGGTTTTCTTTTGATTTGAAATTAATTTCAAAGGTCAATGAGTCTATATATAAAAATTGTTGTGTGCACGTATGTGAAAATCTAGGTATCATAAAAATTTTAAATTTGAATGAGGCTGAGATGTGATATATATATTGAAGGAAAAGTTTTATTATCACAAAGGTGCTATGTTTATCACTTCGACAAATTTTCCTCATTTAATGCTGACCAAAATTTTATTAAAACAGGCATTATAGCAATTCAAGAGTGACGTTTAAGAGACGAAGAAAATTTAAAGGATTATATCGATAAAATAGTCTTGTGTAGTTAAAACCTTGATAAGAATTTTTTTATCGGGTCACTTTTGTGCCTGGTAAAGTATTCTTTCTTAAAAATTCAGTTCGTTTAATTTTATTTTAAAAGATGTAATGTATGTTTTACAGAAATAAAATAAAATTGTTCGGCTTCCGAGAATTTGAGATCCTAGATTACCTTAAACTCTGTACACGTATAAAAGTGTCACATTAGAATGTTTTGTAAATATTTTAATTTTCTTTTCTTTTAAATTACTCTTATCGCTACTTAACTCACAGAATAATTTACACTTATGATAACTTAAATCTATCCAGGAGTTCTGATTACAAAAATCAATTTACTTAAATTACCTGAAAGAAGTAAAATTGTTTACATTGATGCATACACATATTTTTCCCTTTATTCAGGTAACGCTTCTTCGTTCCGATCTGAGTCAAGTGCATGAGTACATAGATCCAGCTCTTCTTCCGAAGGAGTACGGCGGAAGCTTAGAAGACAGTGAATGCTACTCCTTTATGAAAAATCATTTGTTGGGAAATTTGCGGTACTTTAAATATGAGCATTCTTTTATCGGTCTGAAGAAGCCGTGACTGTGCTTCATGTTTTGCTACAAACATGTTCATGCAAACAATAAATATGTATATTCCATATTTTTTATTAGCCATGACAGGGCTTCATGTTTTCAGAATGGAAACAATATATATTTATGTTCCATATTTTTCTGTACGGGTAGGATATTGTGTTGTGGAATTTATTCTTATTAAATTTTATAATTTGTTCGTTTTATTCATATTATTGTTAAAATACCGCGAGTTTAGTTCCTACACTTTTCAACATTATGTTGAAACAATGCGATAGTAACTTGTCGTTAATTCAAGTACCAGAATGTTTGTAAACAGGCAGAAATACAACAAACTACTTGTAGGGATTGTATCCGCATGCATGATAATGACAGATTAGATGGATATCTATAATCTGTTTTTGGCGTTTAACACTGACCATCCAATTGGCTTTTGAATAAGAGTTAAAGTAGTCAATGCCCATTATTTTTCTCCTAATTTTTTTTTCAGTACAAAACATTAATATAACGTTATATTCATTTCTTCTCGCCTAATGTATATTTAGTATGCGAAAACAGGAAGAAATAACCTTAAATTCTTCTTTACTGGCATTACCCATTGGCCAGTTAGCGAGCAAGAAATTTTAGCTTAACGGCTGATTCCAGTTTTGTGCATATTTTGCCACTCTGACGTCAGCCAATGTCTCATTTTCTTCCTTCAAGCAATTTTAATCCCAATTACAAGAGATTTTTCAAACATTTATGCTAATGCTCAAGTTTATTAAACATAGATTTGATGACACTGGCGCTGGATTCATTCCAACTCAATACAAATTTATTCTAAAAAAGCTATCCTTCAAATGATCAAATAACTGGAAAAATTCGTAGAAAATAGACGGATAATAAGAATGACCCAAAAAATTTTAAAATATTGATATAATATGTCTAAATGAGAAACGCTTCCTCCTTTGAGGAAAGTTCTATGAATGAAAAGAAAACAAACTCTTAGGGCCTGTGGTAAGAAAAGGCCTGTAAACATACCCTCTCCCCCCTTCAGCATTGTTGGGAGGGGGAAGAAGGGGTGAATATAAAATGTCCAAAATGACTATCGAAAAGAATAGTATCGAATCCATAGTATTAGGGGTCGCTGCGACGAATAGTAACACTCCTGATAACGCAAGTTCATCCACACATCAGTATTGGGAGGAGGGGAAAGAAGGGGCTAAAAATAAAATTTTCAAAATGATCGAGAATAGTGTCAAATCCATAGTTTTCGGGGTCTCTGAGATGAATAGTGACACTCCCGATGCCGTTTAAATTAAGTTCAGCTCCTCAAAATCATTGGGGGAGGAGGGAGAAAAGGGGCGAAAATTAAATTTCCAAAATAACCGAGAGCAGTGTCGAATCCATAGTTTTCGGGGTCGCTGAGAAGAATTCGGGAAACTAAAAATGTAGTTTTTTTTTATCAAGTTTTGAGTTAAATTAATATTATAGTGAATTTGCAATTTTACTTTTAAATAATATCTGCAAATAAAATTACTTATCTTTTACACTACAGGTAGAATTCATTAATTTTAATGTCTAATAAAAGATTGAGATTAATAAATACCTCGGCAACGCCGGGTAAACAGCTAGTATATATATATATATATATATATATATATATATATATATACACTCAAGAGCCAAAACATTATGATCACCCCTACATTTTGCAATGAATTCGCCTGGATGACGTGGAAGGCACGTGATCAGGTGGAAGTGGTATTTAACTGCTGCTGGAGAGTCTGAAGAATCATTCTTTCACTAACTTCTGTGTGTGATGGGAAAGGCTGCGGATCTAAGCGACTTTGATAGAGGGCAGATTGTAATGGCTCGAAGGCTCGGAACAAGCATTTCCGAAACTGCACGACTCGTGGGTTGTTCGCGACTTACAGTTGTTAGTATTTATACAAAGTGGATGAATAACGGTGAAACCAGCAGTAGACGACATGGTGTTGGACATCCACACTCTATCAAAGAAAAAGGTTGTCGGAGACTGTCTCGCATGGTGAAGTAAAACCGGAGCCAGACAGTGGCTCACCTGACAGCCCAATACAATACAGGACCAAGTAGAATAGTATCGCAGCACACTGTTCAGCGGACACTGTTGGATATGGGGCTACGCAGCAAACGTCCCACTCGTGTGCCTTTGCTGACCAAGCGTCATCGCCAACTGCGCCTGCGATGGGCCCGGGAACATCGCGACTGGTCCATGGATCAGTGGAAGAGTGTTGCCTGGTCAGATGAATCACGGTTTGCCATTCATCACGCCGATGGCCGTGTCAGGATACGCCGTCTTCCAGGCGAACTGTTGCTCCCTCAATGTACAGTAGGTGATACACAGGCCGGTGGTGGCGGTATTATGCTTTGGGGGACGTTCTCTTGGGCGTCTCTGGGACCCGTGGTTATGCTAGAGCAGATCATGAATGCTACAGGGTATCTGAACATCATTGCGGACCAGTTGCACCCTTACATGGCCTCTGTTTTTCCAGCTGGAAATGGAATGTTCCAACAGGACAACACCCCGTGTCACAAGGCTAAAATTGTGTTGGAGTGGTTCCAGGAACATGATGCTGAATTCCAGTTAATGTCCTGGCCGCCTAACTCACCGGATCTCAATCCGATAGAACACATTTGGGATGTCATAGGACGGCAGCTCAGAGTTCAAAGACCACCAATTCGCAATATCTCGGATTTGCGTGACCGTTGCTTAAACATCTGGTACAATCTGTCTCCGGCCATCGACCAAGGACTTGTGGCATCCATGCCAAGGCGGGTTGAAGCTGTGTTGCGCGCCAAAGGTGGGCCAACTCGTTATTGACAGGTGGTCATAATGTTTTGGCTCTTGAGTGTATATATATATATATAGATATATATATATATATATATATATATATATATATATATATATATATGTATGTATATATATGTATGTATGTGTATATATATATAAATATACATTATATATATATATATATATATATATATGTATGTATGTATGTATATATATGTATGTATGTGTATATATATGTATATATACATGTATATATATATATATATATATATATATATATATATATATATATATATATATATATATATATATATATACTGCTCAAAAAAATTAGGGGAGCAACCAAAGAAGTTAAGAAAACCGTGCGAGACAGCCACGTATTGGCATAAAATTGTTTAGTACAAGCGTATCAATGCGCAATACAGAAAAAAAGACGTAAAAAAATTTGTAATTAAACTTTAATTCTTTGAAAATATGGAAAAAACATGAAAAGATGATTTAGGGCAACAATTTGGTTACATGTAAACGATAAAAAAAAGTATTGTTTAGAAATGATGCAAGATTTTTAATATGGCGTGTGGTCTCCTCGAACAGCTAAGACTGCTGCACACCTGTTTTCCATGGATGCGATGATGTTATCGATAAGACTTTGGGGAATACTGTTCCACTCCTCAAGAAGTGCAATCTCCAAGTCTCGGAGAGTAAAAGGAGGTCTTGGTCTCGCAACAATGCGTCGCCCGAGTATGTCCCAAACATGCTCTATTGGATTCAGGTCAGGAGAGCACGCTGGCCATTCCATATGCTGTATTGTTTCAGCTTCAAGCATGTTCTCCACAAGACGAGCAGTATGCGGTCTGGCATTATCATGCTGGAAAACAAAGGAGTCTCGAAAGGCTGCAGCGTAAGGTATGACATGATGTCTCAGTATCTCGTCTGCATACATTCGGGCCGTCAAAGTACCATTCCGAATGATATGCAGGTCCGTACGTCCACCTATGCTAATTCCACCCCATACTATAAAACCAGCTCGTCTGTATTGTGACCTTTCACGAACGAATGCGGGGTTCTTTCCAGTGCCCCTTTCCCTCCATGCCAAAACACGTCGGGTGTCACACTCCCGACTGAATCGGGACTCGTCTGTAAACAGCACTTGGCTCCAATCATGTTACTCCCAATCTCGATGTTCAGCAGTCCATCGTCTTCGGGCCGCAAGGTGGCGTGAGGTCAACGAAATGCAGACCATTGGCCTACGTCATAGAGACCTCCCTGGTGAAGCCTATTACGTACTGTTTGGCTGGACAACCTTCGTCCTGTTGCCAAGAGCAACTGTCTTTGCAGCTGAGTAGCATTGTCTGTTCTGTTTCGACGAGCTGTTAACAGTATATACCGGTCATCGGTTGCTGTAGTGGCGCGGGGTCGACCTTGCCCTGGTAGACGTCTAACATTCCCTGTTTCTTGGAATCGATTCCACAGCCTTGCAACGACACTTCTGGCGACTCCAACAGCTTCCGCGACACTACGTTGTGTTTACCCGGATTCAAGTCTGCCTATAATACGCCATGCCATGGATTCCGGTAAATCACGTTGTTGAGACATTTTCAAGTCATCTTTCCTCAAAAAGAGTAACTGAGCAATCGAATTTTACAGTTAAGGCAGTGAAACAGACGTTTCTGCAACATCCCGATTTCCGCCCTTATGTTCTTTTTCTGGTTTTTGACGTCATGAACTTTGATTTGCATATGAAGTTTTCTTCTTCTGTTTCCTGCTAGGCTTTAAATTATGGATGATTTATTTTATGTTACTTATCGGTGTAAGTATTTGCGTAATTTCGTTAAAACCATGTGCTCCCCTAATTGTTTTGAGCAGTGTATATATATATACACTAGTTATCAAAAATTAAGGAAAAATCACAAAAAGAGGGATAACACGTTCAAAACTAGGCCAATCTGTTTAAAATTTGAATATGTTGTTAAGTAAAAGGTTCTGAACAATACTACATTATGTAAAATAGTGGACTAAAAACTTCTCGCCGTATCAGCGAGATCTGCCGTCGAAGCCTGTGTTCTAAAGCTAACGGTCGCCCGTAGAATATTCGAAGCGTCGTTATTCGTGCTGATAATTTTTAAGGAAGATACACTCCAAGAAAACAGACACGTAATTTAACACACATATATTAACACAACATACATATATTAGCACAACATACAAATTAACACAATATGCAAATATTAACAAATAGCATTTTAAAGGATATAAGCAAAGCTTAAACCTCACTACTATATCATCAAACCCCTTCTCCCCTCTGCCAGGAGGCCAACGACCCCTTTCGCACACTCCCCCTATTCGCGCTATCTTGGTGACAATACAAAGACTCGCCACCACATTTGGCGGGATTCGCCTTGTATAATTTTAGTTTAATACTTGTTACTGGTCTTACACGTTCCCCTTTAGGGAGTTTGTACGTCTTTTAATATGACTATAAACAGAAAACAGGTGTTTCGAAAAATGTCCTGAAGTTTCTTGGAGAGTCCTTTAGAATTTCTTCTTGAAACATGACCATACTAAGGAGAGAGTTCCTTTTCTTTCGCGTAAATTAAACTTTAACAAATTTCATGAATGATCACTCATGAACATCACATCTCGCGAGAGCAACCCCCTTGGGTAACAGCCGTCCCTCAAGCAGGTGACTCGAGAATTTGACACCAAAATTTACTTCGAAGACAAAATATTAGGAATTAAAATGACACGTAACACCTTAACATTAAATGACACGTAATTGTACCTTGACGCGTATTCTGCCTGGTGTTTGGTTGACTTCTCGTTTGCTATTTTGTGAGCTTTCTCGAGCTTCTCCCTTAAATCTGATATGTAATCTTCTATGGATTTGGACGCATTTGTGGGTATTTCTCTCGCCCCTGTCCATATTTCTTTCATTAACTTTAACAATCCGTTCGGCAACCGACCGTACACCATCTGGTATGGTGAGACGTTCGTGGTGCTATGGGGGATTTCTCGGTACGCGAACAGCAGAAATGGTAAGTGGACGTCCCAATCTCATCCGTTTTCTTGAATGTTCTTATTCAACATGTCCTTTAACGTTCGGTTCCACCTCTCTACTGCCCCCATCTTTCAGGATGTTCCGGGGTAGCAAATCTAGGGGACACACCCAGAAGATCTCTGAAATGATTCGATAATTCTGCCGTGAAATTTGTCCCTTGGTCCATGCAAATGGTTCTAGGGAACCCAGTCTGGGTAAAGATTCTCATCAAGACATCGCAAGTTGTCTTTGCTTTTATGTTCTTCACTGGGATAGCTTCTGCCCAACGGGTACACAAATCAATTGCACAAATAATGAAGGAATGTCCCCTTCTCGACGGCGGCTCTAGGGGCCCAATGCAGTCGACGCTCCACGCTTCGAACGGATTTTCTGGTCTCACAAGAGGTTGTATGGGGATTCGGTCCCTAAAGGTCATCGTTCGTCTAACCTGACATTCTTTGCAGGATTCGCAAAACTTTTTGACGTCCTGTGTCACGATTGGCCAGAAAAAGGAGTATTTGATGAGTAACAAAGTTTTCTTTTCGCCTAAATGGCCGGCCAAAGGGACTTCATGAGCCATGCGAAAAACATTCTTGCGTTTGCACGATGACAATACGACTTGAACTATGCTCTGTCCTTCAACACAGTCTACGTGCGACAACACTCCATCTGTTACGATATAGGACTTTTCGTTATCTTTAGCTAAATCTCATAACTCTTTTAAATCTTCGTCATCTTTTTGGACGGCAATGAAGCTTTTCTTATTTTCTTGATGGGGAACACATTCAATGGTAGCTGTCGCCACACCAGTTAAAATCGAATCACAACTATCATTTGTTTGTGACATGGTTCCATCTTCAGGCGAGTTGCCGACTTCATCTTGGGGATGGTGGTCATCCTGTTCGCTAAGTCCGCGGGTGGCTCCATGAATCTGTATGTTCTCTTGTAATAATTCATAAGCCGTAGGATAAATCAACATGTCGTTGACCAATTTCTTTGAGATGGCACATAGGATCGGCATAGGAGAGTGCAGACCATCGTCTATTTTAATGTCGACGATCTTCAGAGCTGTGGTCTCCTTTTCACCAAAAGCTGACATGATCTGAATTGTGCCTTCTCCTTCACAAAATTTCTCAGGTACCAAGTCTTCTCTTAAGACGGAGATCTGAGCGCCTGAGTCCACCACCGCTTTTAACGACTGATCACCGCACCTCAACGGGATAATTTTGAGATCGTTAATCGTCTGCAGCTTTTCAGCTGTCGTTACAGGAACTGTAACTTTGGCGGTGAGTACCGAGGGTTCTGTACTCTTCACGGTCTGTACCGTATTGCTCTGAACACCTGACCCCAAGTTCTTAGGAAGGCGGCTATTTTTTGGACAAAATTTGGAGATGTGTCCAGTTTGCTTACAGGCGTAGCAGGTTACCTTCTGAGGCATTTCGGTTTTTACGCTGCCGGAGTACTTCTTTTCCTTATAATACTCCTTAAATTCCTTCTGAGGTGGCGAGGGACGCGAAAATCCCATCTGCTTATGTTTGGCGTCTTCCATGCTGGTCTTCTTGGTAGGAGCCCTAACAGCTTCATAATCATCCAGCCTATCTGCTAACGAAGATGGTTGCAGAAATTTTGCCCAATCGTCCATGAGGTGTTCTCTGACTTGGATAGGGACACGTCTTTTCAGTTGATCGGTGATCATCAAGTTCTTTAGTTCATCTAAATCTTTGACGTCAATTCCTTCGATCCACTCTTCGAAATAGTTTGTTATTTCAAATACGAAATCTCTCCAAGAGCGAGCTGGATTTCGCTGATGTTTCACGAACTTCTGTCGGAAGGTTTCTGGGCTTATTTTAAGATGCTTTAGCAAAACCCCTTTGATGTAATCGAAATTTGTCAAACTTGTCCTCCGACTCTCGAGCGATGAGTTGCGTGATTTCTGAAAGTAACAGGGGCAACAATGCCGACACCCAATTCGCTTTCTCAATGCCGACTCTGTGAGCCTGTCTTTCAAAGAGTGAAAGAAACAAGACAATGTCTCCATCTTCCGTCTCGAATCTTCATAATAGCTTCGTCAACTCGGACCTTTTGTCCTAGACTCGTTTTGTTCAGCAGTAATAAAATTAACTTGCTCCCTTTCTATTTTAAGTTTTTCAAGTTTGAACTGGCGTTCCTGTTCTCTTTCTTTTTCTTCCTTGAGTTCACGAGCCACGCGCTCTTCTTCCACTACGGCTAAACGCCCCTTCACAAACTCTTCTTCATAGTCGTCACTGGCCTTAATCAATCTAATAATACCTACTGACCGCGCTCCCTCAACGACTACTTGACCTAGATCCTCAGCTAACGCTATTAAATCGTCTCTCCTTGCTCGATTTAGGAAAGCCATATTTATGACCAAAAAAATTCTATTATAAAAATCCCGAAACTTTGAATTACTCAAAGTCAGTACCGAACATATAAGAATTTTAACACTCAATTAATTCTAGAGAATTGATTTGTTTACATATGCATACAAGTACAAATATAATCGATTGCAACATTCGTTTTAAAAAATCAGCGTCAACCAACGTCACAATGTGTTGTTCCGTGAGTTATCCAACAAGCAATGATGCAGTTTTAAAAACAAACTTTTGGCACTACAATAAAATACAACCGAACGATATCAAAGCAAAAACAAAACAAAACAAGCAACCAATTCTCAACCACAGACTATACTTGGAAGCAAAATACAGATAATTGTGTTTACTTCACTCAACTGATGCACTGACATACAAGACTTGAAATTTACAAGACTCAAATTTCTCAAAATATACAAGTAAATGCACTTGTGCGATAATCAGATCAATAAAATGTACATTGGCGTGCTCGAATTATACTGGCGTATAATTATATACAGGCATAAAAAGCAAATACTTCTTTAATGTGCACTAGCGGGCTTCATTTATTATACTGAAGTATAATTGCGATATGGTACACTGGCGTATACACGTATATAACATATAGTATTACTTTGATATGCACTAGCATGCTCAATTTATTATACTGACGTATAATTATGTACAGGCGTACAAACAAATACCTCTTTAATGTGCACTGGCGTGCTTCATTTATTATACTGACGTATAATTACGATATCGTATACTGGCGTATACAGTATATAACATATAACATTATTTTGATATACACTGGCGTGCTCAATTTATTATACTAACGTATAATTATGTACAGGCGTACAAAACAAATACCTCTTTAATGTGCACTGGCGTGCTTCATTTATTATACTGACGTATAATTACGACATTGTATACTGGCGTATGCACGTATATAACATATAACATTACTTTGATATGCACTGGCGTGCTCTCAAACAACCCATAAATTTAAAAGTGAATATCTTTTAATAGTACTGGTATACCTTATCTTGAAAATAACATATGACAAAATAACGTATGACATAATAATTGCGTTTTCTCGAGTTGCCCACTTTATTATGGGAAAAAAGGAACTCTCACAATTACAAACACTTCGTTGATATTCTTAGGCTTTCCATGTTCATCCTTTGAGACTGCGCCACTAAAATCTTCTAGCCGTATAAGCTAGATCTGCCGTCGAAGCCTGTGTTCTAAAGCTAACGGTCGCCCGTAGAATATTCGAAGAGTCGTTATCCGTGCTGATCATTTTTAAGGAAGATACACTCCAAGAAAACAGACACGTAATTTAACATAACACACATATATTAACATAACATACATATATTATCACAACATACAAATTAACACAACATACAAATATTAACAAATAGCATTTTAAAGGATATAAGGGGGGCTAAAACCTCACTACTACATCATCAAACCCCTTCTCCCTTCTTCCAGGAGGCCAAGGACCCCTTTCGCACACTCCCCCTATTCGCGCTATATTGGCGACAATACAAAGACTCGCCACCACATTTAGCGGGATTCGCCTTGTATAATTTTAGTTTAATACTTGTTACTGGTCATAAGTCTTACAGTGGCGCTGCAGTCGGAATACGTCATTTGAGAGGAGCATAAAAGTGCATGCCTCAGAGCAAGGCGACCATTGTCACGGCGAGGCTGAGATTAGACATCTGGCATAGTCAAATAGTAACAATGACCTCCAGGCATCATTTGACCGAAGAACTGCGATGGCGAGCTAATCGGAGACTAGAGGCAGGACAAAGTCAGACAGAAGTGGCCAGATGGTTAAATGTGAGTCTGTCTGTGGTTCATAGACTTTGGCATCAATTTCTAACCGCGGATTCGGCATCTATAAGGTTCAGCCAGTGACGGCCATACGCTACGACGAACGCCGATGACTGATATTTGTCCTTATGCACACGAAAGAATAGAACCGCAACTCCGTCTTAACTCTGCCTGAACAGATCCTCCCTCGCCGCAAGCTCCGGAAGGTTGGTATCAACGTCAACCATGCGTAGAAAGCTTCATGAAGCTGGTCTTTTTGCGAGGCGACCAGCCATTTGCGTCCCGCTCACGTCACGCCATAGGCGTGAACGTTTGCAGCAGGCACGTCAACATGTCCACTGGACTCGTTATCAATGGAGGGCTGTTCTCTTTATGGATGAGTCTAGGTTTAGCCTCCAAAGCGATAGTAAGCGTATTTTGATTTGGAGAACATGGAATTAGTTTTCATCTATCACACATCCGTGAAAGAGATGTATACGGATCAGGCAGTGTCTGTGTTTGGAGAGGTATCTCTTTGGATGGGCGCACAGACCTCCATGTCTTTCCCCGAGCAAATGTGAATGCTCACACCTATAGAGATGACATCCTTGATGCTTATGTGCGCCCTTTTACCGGGGCAATGTGATGCTTTCGCGCTACAGGACGATAACGCGAGACCGCACAGGGCTCGCATCATGGATGCTTATCTTGAGCAGGAAACAATTCAGCGCATGGAGTGGCCAGCTCGATCACCGACCTGAATCCTATCGAGCATGTTTGAAACTCTTTAGGACGACTTATAGCTGCTCTCAATCTTCCTCCTAGGACCCTATCCACACTTTCAACTTCTTTGCAAGAGCAATGGTTCTCACTTCCTACCGAACTCATAGACCGCATAACTGACAGCATCACACATCGCTGAATGCGCTGTATTGCTTCTCGGGGGATGTTAAGGCCCCAACTCATGCGGGCTAAATTCATGTAGGCCGCAACCTATGTGTGGTGTGGCTGTTAGCGTTCTCCGCCGAACTGAAAAAAGATGTGTGTGGAGTAATGGCGGCCAGAGAGTTCGCTAAGCTCAGTGCTATGTTTAAAATAAATATTTGTGTGTGAAATTCGTGTACAGTCCGCTTTTTATATGCACATTTCTTGATCCAACTGACTTGCATTGTTTATTTTCATGTAGTTGACTGCCGTGTGAGGTTCTTTTCACACGAGGCACGGCGCTCAATTCAAGGCGAAACCTTCTCTTCTGGGGTTGTGGCAACGCTTCGTCAGCGGCTTCGTTCAGTCGCGTTTTCGCCTGCGTAACAGGCGAAAACGCGACTCAAAAATGATGTGGAAGACAGTTTACTACATTAAATTATGTGTATATATTCTATCCATAGGCCATACTTTAATCAACACCTAAAATAATTACAATTTTCCCCATAAAAATATTTTTCAGGCAAATGTATTGTAATCTACAAAAAATATCAAAGGAAAAAAAATTGCTGTAAAAAATTAGTGATATGTACTTAACTAAATCTAGATAGAATTTGTATAAACATAGAAGATATACATGTATACAAAATTTTAGCAATTTGGGACGATTAGTTTTGAAGAAATAGTGCGCACAAGTTTCAAAATAACAGTTTTTAGAAAAAAACATTTAAAGTTTAAATTTTCTATAAATTACTTTACTATTAGCTTTATACATTGGGCCATAAAATCGGTTGTAATATCGACTTCATTTTTTTCATAAGATTCCTTTTATTCCATTCTTCATAATTAAATCATAATAAAAAATTGAGTTTTTTTAAGGTTTTAAGGTGATTTCCCTCCTTACATTTTTAAATTTCAAAAACTTTAACTTAAATATTATACTTTTCTTCTACCAATACCTTTCTTTTACACCAATTTTATAACACAATATTGGTCTTTCATTTATAATGATGTAGGGGAATATAGATTTAAGAAAGCATCATAACATGGCACTCAGGTTTTTACTTAGAAAAATACAAAATGTATTATTTTTATATTTGCTCTGCAAATTTTTTAAATCGCATTTCTTTTATTTGTAGGACCACTATACCTCATTCTTACTTTTTAAAAAAAATTATAATAATTAAATTGCACACCTGAAAGGGTTAATGCAAAAACCTTCCTCATATGAAAACTATTCAAATTGTAGGCATAAGGCGACGTTCACATTTGCGAATCTAGATAAATTTAATAAATAATGGGTAAATTCGCGCAATTTGGTGCTCCCACATATATTTTTAAGTGTAACAGTCATAACCTGTACTAATCGATGTAATGCTGTTTGACAAGTAATGTAAAGAGAGTGACGTATGTCACCATAGAAACATCAAATAAACAACCAATGATAAAGAATATATTTCGTTGAAATGACCAAATAAATATTTCTGTTCATTTTTTTAATGATAATGCGGCTTCTAAATAAATTTTTAAAAAAATTCTAAAAATGTTAAAAATGTTCTTTTAATTTTGGAGTTTTTAACCACCATTAACAAAATAACAAATGAACTTTTAAATTTGAATGGTACCGACTACTTTATTGAGCAGGCATTTGTATTTATTTATATCGATATTTGCAAGGGGACTGGGACGTCTGCGACAACTAAGAAGTTGGAAATTTGGGCTATTCTTTTAAAGCCCATATCTTATACAAATATGCATGTATCATTATGATTTTTTATGTTAATTTAGTAAGACCTTTATGAATATTTTAAGATAAAAAAAATTCTTTTTGGATTGAAAGGTAAATTTAAAATAACAATATAAACAAACATACTTTTCCCCCTGAAATTTTTGAGGTATTCACTTTGTAACACTTTTTCAAAAATTTAGTGAAAATCTTACCTTGAAATCTTGTGTGATGATCAAACACAGTTTATTTTATATAGTTAACCCATTGAAATCTTTGTTAGACTATTTTAAATTTTTTTTAAAAAATTATAAATTTCACTTATCAGAAATCTACATATTTTTGTCATACATTTTCACCATTTACAAAAATATCTTAAGGTTTAAAAATAAAATTATAGGTTATATTGATACAAGAGCACTTATTCTATTGACGTTTAAAATTACAGAGATGTACTTGCAACAGATTTTGGAGAAAGTGTACCATTACATGAAAAAATCACATTTTGAGAAAAACGCAAAAAATACTGTCCCATTATATGGGATTTAAATGTATGTTTACATTTTTAAGTTGCTAATAATTGTTGTTAGAGTGTCAAAAAGTACATAAATTAAATATATTTGTAATCTGCAGAATCTGCTCTATTTTTTAAGCCACAAATTCAAAAATAAATTTTTTTGAAGTCGGAATAAAATTTGCGTGCCAATTCCCTCCAAGCTTCACCCCTTTTAATTTTATCGCTATATTCATCACACCTCATGTCCCATATCGCGGGAGTAATACGAATTTCTTCGATGAATTGTTCCACATTCAAACTTGCAATTGAAACGCTTTCAATACTGAACTGAGCTCATGCAGCTTGGCGGCTGGTGTGCAGAGCGTACCTTCAGTAATGTCTTTTGTGTTGAGTCTACTCATCGGGGTGAGAGCGCCAGCGGCACAAGTGCCAGATGTCGAAATGTCTGGGCACAGAATTCACTCCGTGTGAAAAGGTTTCGGCGATTTCCATACATTTGCATGGTGGCTACAATCCTTGACAGCCGCCCGGAAATCAGTTTGATCAACTATGTGCCTCGTCTGAAAAGGGCCTAAGTCATTCGAACCAGATAATACTTTTCCCTCAGTTTGTGGTAGCTCAAAGGAGCATAATTATTTGTCGGGCTATTCTCGCGAGAAAGATTCTGAACTGACCCGGCTGAATTCAGATGTGGAACGGAGTCATGGGGTGACAGAGTTTCAGCCTGTGAAAAATTCATTCACCGTGATAACAAAAAAGAAAGAAAAAAGAGTAATGCTCACTACTGCTTTAGTCAGCATTAGCAATCCAGTCAGTAATGTGTTTGCAACTTCGCGGGCATTACTCGACTGCGGTAGCGAAATAAGTTTAATATCTAATGTGTTGGCTGAGAAATTAGGTTTAAAGAAGGAGAAAATAAATTTATCTGTGACAGGTATTACTGGAAATTCAATGAATGTAGCCTATCGCACTACTGCTATTTTATTTAATGAGTCCCAGAACTACTATAGAGAGTTGGAATTTTTTATTGTGTCAAAAGTAACGAATCTAATTCCAAATGAGAACATCGATCTTTCAAATATACCAATGCCAGAAATGATAAATCTTGCTGATCCTGAATTTTATAAACGAAGTAGCATTCATGTGCTTCTCGGATCACAAGTGTGTTTGGAATTATTGAGACCGGGAAGATTACATATTTCAAATACAAACTTAATTCTCCAAAATTCTGTTTTTGGCTACTTGATAAGTGGAAGCATTTTTAGTCCATGTTCTCAGGTTTCCGTTCATTGCGGATTAGTTAGAGAAAAGAACAATTTAAATAAGGAATCAAGTAATAAAAGAGTGAAAGATGATAAAGATGGCAGAGAATGTGAATGTGATACAAAATCTAGGGATCAAGCACCCGATGACTTAGGATGCTATTTTGGAAATTATAAAAAGCCATGCTCTCGAAGAGCTGTTTGCAGATGTGGTGACTGTGAGTGCTTAAAGCTTCAAAATCCCGAAGAGAAGATACATGGTCAGTTTTGTGAATGTGATAACTGTTCATGTGATAGATTTGAGGGAAGGATTTCTAGTGGTCTAGATCATGGAATCTGCAACTGTGGAAAATGCGAATGTCTAGAGGGTTGGAAAGAAAATGACTACAATTGTAGTACTTCCGTTCAAAATTGTATTCAACCTGGTACTGAAAAAATGTGCAGTGGGCATTGTGATTGTGAAAGTTGCCCAACTTGCACTCTGAGGTGTGATGACGTTAGAGATTGTGTTGGATGTCAGATATTTCCTGATGAAAATGATGTTCCTCCAGAGAATTGTACTGCTTGTACATTTAGTACAACTGGCGTTGACAGAGTTGAAATCAAAGATGAAGAAAAATTGTGTGTTTTCCGAGATGACAACGACCGTCAGTTTGCTTTCAAATACAAACTGGATGCTGATGACCAACTAATTGTTCACGCTCAGAGAGCTAAATCTCCTGGAAATTTAACTGGTATTCCATGTGTTTCAAAAGAAACTTGTGGTGATTGTATTACTGCTGATCCAGAATGTGCCTGGTGCTCACAAGATTTCCCACTAGATGGAAGCAGTAGGTGTGATTATAATGGAAATTTACGTGGTCACTGTTCTGGTGATCATATTGTAACTTCTGCTCCAATGAGGAAATTAACAGATAAGGAACTTTCAGAGGTATCTCAACGGAGACATGTTTCATCTGCTGAAAATCCTGCAGATATAATATCTCACGAGTGTTCACCACCTGTGTTACAAGAACATTCCTTGTGGTGGCATGGGCCACCATTTATCCTCGAATGGCCGGAGACAACTGAATGTAATCCTAATGCTGACCGTGAGCTTAAGCCCATAGACATGGAGCTGTTCAATAAAGAACTAAAGCACGGCCAAACTGCTGAAATGGCAGAAAATCTAAATTCTAGTGACTCTAAGTGTATAAATTTAAGTTCTGAAATTTCTTTTTTTTTGATGAACTGTTAAATTTGAGTAATAATTATGATAAGTTAATTAGAATTTATAGCTATATTCGCAGGTTCACTGCAAATTGTAAAAAGAAAAAACGGCAAAGAGGACCACTTACCTATGAGGAGATTAAGACCCCTGAGATTTGTGTCTTAAAGAATACTCAAAGGGTATTTGTTGATAGGGGATCTGTTGTAAGTAAGCTAAATTGTTTAAATGTGTTTCCAGATAATCAGGGAGTTCTTCGTGTAGGTGGTAGATTGGAAAAGGCTTCCTTGCCGTTCGAACATAAGCATCCAATTGTAATACCCAAGGGACGATTAAGTGATGTAATTTTTTATACCTTTCATGTGAGACAGTTGCGTGTTCGCCCTCAGGCCTTTTTAAATTCTGTAAGAGTTAAATTTTGGCCCCTAGGTGGTAGAACCACGGCCAGGAAAATTGTGCTAATTAAACAAGACCATCTACCATTTTGCACATGGAGAATGGGTAAAATTACTGATGTTTTCCTTGGTAAGGATCAGAGAGTCCGTTTAGTTAATGTTAAAACTCAGTCAGGAACTTTTAAACGGCCAATTACAAAAATTGCTGTCTTACCCCTAGAGGTGTGATATTTTCTATTATTGTATATTTAATGTCATATAATTTGAATCAATTGCCCTGTGATTAACATGCATAATTCGATTAATAATGTATATTGAAAAGAAAAAACGTAAATTGGAAGATCCCTGTGGATTCTTCCAAGGCCAGCGGTATGTTAAGGCCCCAACTTGTGCGGGCTAAATTCATGTAGGCCGCAACATATGTGTAGTGTGGCTGTTAGCGTTCCCCGCCGAACTGAAAAAAGATGTGTGTGGAGTAATGGCGGCCAGAGAGTTCGCTAAGCTCAGTGCTCTGTTTAAAATAAATATTTGTGTGTGAAATTCATGTACAGTCCGCTTTTTATATAAACTGTGTTTTGTGAGTTAATTAAAATAAATAGGGGATTATACGCCATATTAAAGGTACTTTTCCTATACCAAAGTGACACATCCGATTTGTTCATTGTATACATATGCTAGTTTCTATAACACCAAAATTGCCTGGCGATTTCTTTTTATGCTAATTTATACCTATCTATGTGTTGCATAATATGTATAAGTTTCATTAAATTCTATGCTTAATTTTTTGAGTAATCGCCATTTTTGTGACTTTTCCTTAATTTTTGACAACCAGTGTGTATATATATATATATATACAGAGGCTGTTCGCACATTTTTTAGACGATTTTGGTAAGCGATAATAAAAAACCGTTTGCTGCAAAAGAAATAATTGCAATTGTACTATGTTTTTAAAAGTCAATATTATAATCTACGGCTTGAAAGTTTTGATTTTGATCAAAATGGCGTTTTTAACAAAGCAGTGGTTCGAAGGCTACATTTATGCTCTTTCCGAAGAGAAATATGCATACTCCGTTATCCAAAAACGATGTGAGAGTCATGGTTTTGTGATATCTAAAGCGTCGATAGGTAATATCGTCAACAAGAAAGGAAAAAAAACGTCAAATTGGAGCCTCAAGTGGGACAAAAATTCCAA
This sequence comes from Dolomedes plantarius, assembly GCA_907164885.2. Taxonomy (NCBI): domain Eukaryota; kingdom Metazoa; phylum Arthropoda; class Arachnida; order Araneae; family Dolomedidae; genus Dolomedes; species Dolomedes plantarius. The sequence goes on along the minus strand of OU015498.1, from coordinate 143,150,458 downwards.
ACAAGTATCCAAGGAAAAAACGGACATCTTCGACTATTGCAAAGGTACGTTGTTTAATGTTAAAAGAAAATCCCCCTAGTCAAAGGACAGTTGCACAATCATTAAAATGCTCGGTGTCCACTGTAAACAAAATGATAAACGTTGATTTAAAACTTAAGAAAGCGAAAAAACGCAATGTGCATCGTCTTCTTCCAAATCGTATCGCTGAACGCAGGACACGCTGCAGAATTCTATATGAGAAACACTTATCCAAAAAAAAATGGAAAACAATTGTCACAATAGATGAATCATGGGTGTATTTAAATGATTGCAACAAAAAAAGAGCCATTTATTATCATAAAAGGGGAGAAAAAAATTTAAGTACATGGTTCAAAGAATCGAAAGAAAGTTTTTCTAAGGGATTCATGATTGTTGGTTTTTCTTATAATGGCATGTTAAAAATAAATAGAGTGGAAAACCTGTCAAGATTAACTCCAAATTCTATCAGGAACATATTTTATCGCCAATTTTTCTAAATGAAATACCATCGCTTTACCCACAGTGCCATCAATCTGTGAGACTCCATCAGGACAAAGCTAGCAGTCACACATCAAAATCCACTGTAAATTTCCTAAAAGAAATGGAACAAAAAACTGGTATCTAGGCCATACCCATCACTGATATCCCTACGAAATCTCCCGATGCATCACCTAAGGATTTTTGTGGTTTCGGACTTTTAAAATCTGCATTATCCAAACGTCGTCCCAAAACCTTACAGGACTCTGGAAAGCTGTTTAGGAGGAATGGGATAGAATACCTCTTCTGACACTTCAAAAGGCATTATTATCCTGGAAACTGCGGTGTTGAAAGATAGTTCAGAATAAGGGATGTCAAATAGAATATTTAAAACACAAGAATTTTATGTAATTTAGTTTTGTGAATACAATATACATCGTCTAAAAAATGTGTGAACAGCCTCTGTATATATATATATATATATATGTCGGACTTAAGCGGGAACGAAATAATTATTCTAAATTTAAAGGGGGCTTAGTAATTAATTTATTGTCGTGGCGTAATTCGCCACTATTCTCATATCTTGGTTCGAAATACAGCGAGAGATATCGGGGAATTTCCCTTTGGATTGATTGACATCTGTGGCCACGCCTATGATCCAACTCCGGTGTATGCGTCACAGACCATGTAGGCATGCGCGGTGGCTCTGGATGGAGAAAAACAATAGCGTGTAATCAGACGGCGGGATTTAATTCATTGCTAGTGGACGCGTGTCAGCTGGGTCCCTAATTTGAAAATGGCGAGAGCTCAATTATGCGCTACTTGGATCAGTGGTTGCTGGAAAATGAAATAAATTGGAAAAGCTTGAACTATGTTTATTAATTGGATTTAGACTACTTACCACTCGCCACCAGTATTAACATGATGACTGCTAATGCAAACCACACGCCTGTCAAGAGCCGGCAGGATTTTCCCCGAATTACCTCCTATTTGGAAATTTGCCATATAACTCACCATTACCTAAAATAACTTCATTACATTATCCGCCAGTTGAAGAAGCAAGAAAGATTGCAGTGCAAAGAACAATTCAGCACCATAAAATTAATAAACAAAGATATGATAGAAATTTTATACAGTCTAACTTCAAAATTGGTGACTTAGTGATGTACGAAGAATTTAAATACCCAAATTCAAGAAAATTAGATCCACCCTATTCAGGCCCTTATAAAATTTTAAGCCAGATTTCTAATGTTAATTTCGAAATTGATAAACCAAACCAATACACTGGAAAAAAGAGTGAAATTGTGCACTCAACTAGATTAAGGCATTTTCATCCATATAGTGAGTTTAAATTACAATAATGTTGTTTCATCCACAATTTTGGGGAGGGGGGGGGGGGAAATTAAGATAAAATGTTGATACGAGTTACAAGTAAAAAATTGAAATTATAAAGTTATGATTGTTAATGAGTAAATAAAATAATAACATTGGAACTGATGAAGTAAATAATATGTAGAGAATTTTGAATTTCATGTGTAATTTCATATGTTTGTATTTCATAAGTAAGTCGAAGGTATAACAGAGCTATAAAAAGATAAACTGTATTGTAATTGACGTCAAAATACATTTGTGTCGTTCGGCAAGTACAAGATACGAGAAAAATAATCCCATGGGAAATTGATCAATATTTATATTTTTTTTCAATTATTAATATGTTGTGTCTCTGAGTATTTTACAGGGTCAACCATGTCAAGGAGGCCTCCAAACAAGTCGGTCGACCGCATTTAGTTTTGTCTTTCATATATTTAAATATTTTTTTCATGTACCTCCATTTTCACATTACCATAATCTGTGTAAATAAAGTCATACTTGTAGAATTTTAAACTGGAACTGTTATAAAATTATAAGATGAGTGGACAGCATACAAGACTGTTGATTACATTACCACTCAACGAGGCTGATGAAAGTATTCAAGCCTGGACTTTAGATTGTAAAATGCTACTAACATTCCACGTTAATGGGTAATAGTTATTTTGTGATTTTCAATTAATTTGTTCCTAGGTGAGTTTTTGAAGTGACATTGTTTTTCAGGTGATGTCCTATTGAGATTATATATTGGTATAATTAAAGTGATATTTTGAATTTATAGTGATATATTTTGAGATAATGCTGTAATATTTTCCTTTTTGCCTTAAGTCATCAGTGATATAAAATTGTACAACTCAAGAAATTTTGTGTAACTTGAAAAATTGTAAACTGTGTATTTTTAAACCACTGCTCCAAGTCTTACAGAACAGAAAGAATCAATCCAGGGGTTGTTAAAGGAACGGTTGATTTTTAATTAAGGGGGTTTTCACTGGAACCTGTTGTGTAGAGAGACGTCCCTACTCAGCATGTTTTCCAGTCTACTGATGTAATGTTTTTTTTATCGTAGGGGTTGTTGCCACAGGGAATTAGCTACTCCTTGTGTGCACGCCTTCAAGGGGAGGGGGGAAAGTTGTCGGACTTAAGCGGGAGCGAAATAATTATTCTAAATTTAAAGGGGGCTTAGTAATTAATTTATTGTCGTGGCGTAATTCGCCACTATTCTCATATCTTGGTTCGAAATACAGCGAGAGATATCGGGGAATTTCCCTTTGGATTGATTGACATCTGTGGCCACGCCTATGGTCCAACTCCGGTGTATGCGTCACAGACCATGTAGGCATGCGCGGTGGCTCTGGATGGAGAAAAACAATAGCGTGTAATCAGACGGCGGGATTTAATTCATTGCTAGTGGACGCGTGTCAGCTGGGTCCCTAATTTGAAAATGGCGAGAGCTCAATTATGCGCTACTTGGATCAGTGGTTGCTGGAAAATGAAATAAATTGGAAAAGCTTGAACTATGTTTATTAATTGGATTTAGACTACTTGCCACTCGCCACCAGTATTAACATGATGACTGCTAATGCAAACCACACGCCTGTCATATATATATATATATATATATATATATATATATATATATATATATATATATATATATATATATATATATATATATATATATATATATATATATGTATGTATGTATGTATTCATATTTAAACACTATTGACTACAATGATCCTTAGCATCACTGAAACGTACACCTTTAATCAAAGTATTTAATGAAAGTATTATTTTATATTTTAAAAGATCACAACTCAGGAAGAAACTGAAAAAAATATGCGATTGAACGCTTTATTTTTCGGATTCGCTTTCTATAACGAATTGTATCCTTTTCTGTCTCGAATTGCTTTTGTCCAATGAATTTTGTACAGTAACTTCATAAATTTTCGTATTTTCAGGTAAAACTGCTGATGACTGATGTTGGATACTTTTAGTCATAAATTCTGAAATAGACTGTTGTGAACCTGTATTGGATAGCTCTGTTATGAATATAAATTTATGCGGAATGAAAAAGAAACAAAAAGTATTGTCAATTTTTTATCGTGTAAAAGATCCGATCGTGTAAAAACAGGATGAGAATATTTTTTGTACCCTGTTTTTTCAAAATCGTGTGAAAGAAGTCCGTGTAAAAAGAGGATTATATGTATATAATTCTAAGTACATATTACGTAGGGAAATTTTCTGCGTAACAACTTATTTTCCGACTTGAAAAAGATAATGAGATCAAGAAACTGCTCAGCTACCATTCCTTCGACAGATAAAGTAGGAAAAGGTGACTTGGAACGCCCACCTTGTAATGAAGTCAAGTTGAAGTTGATATATTGATTAAGATTTTTGAAGTATTAATACATTTTAAAGTACTTCGTTATTGTTTTCTTTTATCGCCCTGAACTCTCTAAACATGGAATTTTAGTGATTCATAAAAATTTCTCAGGCTGTTTTGTCACGAAAATTTTGCAAACTATTCATAACTTGAGGTTGCTAATCATGTGATGAATTGTATCGCTTGCCGCTCACCTGCATAAGCTTTGTCCAGAGTCTAATCATTTTTGGATGTACAATCTAGACGCATGGCTCAAATCGGTACCCTCAAAATTCCAAAGGCTGTGGCTCCATTAATTTGGATGAGGAGGTTCATAGTGACGATTTAAAATACAAGATTAAAGAACTGAAGTAACAATTTTGGCCCAATAATTTTTGGTGGCCATTTTTAACCAGCTATGGAGTCATTTTTTGGTGAAAAACGTGTTTCACGAAAAACACTGTAACTGCTTTATTTTTATACCTAACAAGATGAATAAAAACTAAAATGTTCAGCATTAAATTGTCTATATTAAAGTTTATTAGAGAATTTTGAATAGACTCAAGGTTCTAGGCCAAAAACTCTGCTTAAGAACTTCATATATAAAAGGTGAAACACCCCATTTCGCTATCGTTATTTATTATGAAGGTAATCAGACTCACCTTAAATATGTTTTCTTGCACAAATCTCTCATAGGGCTACTTGTTGCAAAAAATTAAATCTTGAAAACCTTTTCTTTTTTTGGTACAGTTTATCAAAAACCGTGTTAAACCTGTTTTTGGCAGTTTTCACTAATTAATATTCCAAAAGGGACTGTGTAAAAAATTCTGAAAAACTAGAATAATAAACATCTTTGTAATATAAAGCTACTATATAAATATTATAAGTGAGACATAACTGGTTTTGGAATCACAGTTCACTAAAAATTCACAAAAAGTCTGTTTTTTCCCTTCAGTCCAGAGAAAGGAAGTTTTAACTTTTCTCTATATGATGCTTTCTATTTTTTTAAATTATCGAAGAGTTTTCTTTAATATAAAATATTTACCTTCATGAATAAATTGTATCCTTTATGTTTTATTGCAATTATAAGAACATCAATACAGAAAGTAAGCAAATTAGTGATACAATTTTATTTTGTTCATTAACTTAAAAATCTATATATATAAAACGCGTAGGTATGCGACACAAAAATCGTCGATATTTCTACACTCCGAATGGCAACGGCTGCAACTACCGGATGTAAACATTAGCGGCTGTCCGCAATTTAAAACCGCGTGTGTATAGTGGCGGCATATGTTACAACCGCTGATCTTTTGACAAAATATGTTTAGACCTATCAAATTCAGTGTTTAGTCATGGACACTTGTATGTAGGTTTATCTAGAATACGTTCTTTTGATTCTGTCACTGTAGTATCTCCTACTTTTGAAATACTCAACTGTGTATATCAAGAAGTTTTATGAATATCATAGTTGTAATCCACACTATATTTTAGTATTTGCTGAATTTTTACTCCATTTTAAAAGTGAAGATATTTTCCCAAATGTAATTCATACTATATGTTAGCACTTGCTGAATTTTTACTCCAATTTTTTAAGTGAAAACAATTTCCCCCAACAATTTCTTATTTGATATAATGATAAAGTGTAGATATCTTAATTCTGAAAATTGTACACCTATGATTTTAAATATTCAGCTATGATAATTTTTAAAATCATAGGTGTTGGGTTTCTCAATCTTATCTTTAATTCTGTTCTGAAGTAATGGAAATTCACATTTTTTAATCATAATTTTTTAGAGTCAGCATTATAGTGAATTTAGCAATGATTATAATTTTTTTGGCTGAGCTCCCACTACCCCTTAACAACGTATATAGTTAGAGATAAAAAAAATTATTACAAAACTTTATTTAGCATTCCAATCAAAAGTTAAATTAGTTTATTGAAGCAATACAAATAATAAAATATTAAAAATAGAACCAAAAAAAGTATTTAAAATCGTAGTAAGCAGTGAAAATCATTATACACACTTAAAATTACTTTGCATGTAAGTTAAATTTCCAAAATGTTTAGAGTAATTTATGTTTTCGCATCGTTTCACATAACTATTTTTCCTTATTTATGCAAAAAAAATTATTGAAAAAATAAACACATTAAAACAATGCACGAATTGAATTCAGTTAGGGCCCTCCTCAGCGCATTAAAAGTGAAGATATTTTCCCAAATATAATTCACACTATATGTTAGTACTTGCTGAATTTTTACTCCATTTTTTAAGTGAAAAAAAATTTCTCCAACAATTTCTTATTTGATATAATGATAAAGTGTAGATATCTTAATTCTGAAAATTGTACATACAGAGAGGGGTGTAATTTTTAAAATCATTGGTGTTGGGTTTCTCAATCTTATCTTTAATTCTGTTCTGAAGTAATGGAAATTCACATCTTTTAATCATGATTTTTTAGAATCAGCGTTATAGTGAATTTAGCAATGATTATAATTTTTTTGGCTGAGCTTCCACTACGCCTTAACAACATATATTTATGATCACAGGTAATGAAAACATTCCTTACATAGGTTACTTTCAGTTGAGTTGTTTTGCAAAAGAAAATATAAAACTAAAAGCGACCATGCTGGTCGCGCAGCGGCTAGTTATTTATAAAACTATGTGAATGCTGTATTTTTCTTTTAGATTGTCGATCAAACTTTCTTACTCACTTTAAGCTGTTTTAGAGCAGGTCTGGTTTTGCTGTTCTTGTAAATCTTCAATTTCTTTTTTACAGCTATTGCAATTTTATCTGTCTTTTTCTGTAAAGCTGGCAATCCCTTTTCTCTATTCAGTTCAGTTATTTTACTGATCGGTGACAACTCCAATGTAGTACATATTGAGTTCACTTGATTCAAATTATTTTCTGCCACTAACTCATATGCATCAGGGTCATATAAGCTTCAAGGAAAAGTTTTAGGGTTATTCTAATAAAACATTTGTGATTTTGTTGTTGAAACAAGAACAGTCTTTAATACTGATTTTGAAAGTGACAAGTCCGGAAAAATTAGCACAATTTTTTTCATTAATTAAATGCTCTACCACTCTAAAACCAGTTACGTCACACTTATAAAATTTATATCGTAGTTTTATATTACAAAAATATTTCTTTTTCTAAGTTTTCAGAATTTTTTACTATATCTATTTTGGGATATTAATTAGTGAAAACTGCCAAAAACAGGTTTAACACGGTTTTAGATAAGCTGTGCAAAAAAAGAAAAGGTTTTCAAGATTGAAATTTTTCTAACAAGTAGCCCTATGAGAGATTTGTGAAAGAAAAAAATAATAATTGCAAGATAAAAAGAACTATTTATATACCACGTTTTTAAATTTTCTGTTGAATCGTATAAACTTGACTATTTTTCTCTCCTTTTCTCTCTTAATTGCACAAACCTTCACTTAATTATTCTTTTTCACTTTCTTTTATTTAATTTTAATCACTTTCTAGTCGTTTCCACTATCCACAGACTTTATAAACTGTTAACTTTTATAATTTTTTTAAAATTTTTCGCACAATATTTTTGTAAACAAACTAAATTCATATGTATTCTGTTTTCAAAATCGTCAAACGCCGTCACGCAAAAGTGCAAGCATTGAATTCGATTGAAGCGCCACCTTGCGGATTTTTTCCGAACTAACTTTCCATACAAAACAAAATTAACTGAAAATGAATTCAAATCTGCTTAAATATGGCTAAAAGCATTAAAAGAATATATTATCATCGTGTTTTGTGCTATTCTAAAAGTCACAGATCTCGAGCTAGTCGGGAAGTTCGTTAAAAATCGATTGCGAGATTTGTACTGGACAAACAAGAAAGCGAGTTAATAAAAACTTGGTAAAAATTTGAGTCTGATTTCCTTCATAAAAAATAAGGTTAGCGAAATGTGGTGTTTGACCTTTTATTTCTAACGTTTTTAAACAGTTTTTTGGCCTAGATCCTTAAGTATAATGAGAATTCTCTACTATCCAAAAATATAGACAATTTTCTGCTGAACACTTTAGTTTTTTATTCATCTTGATCGGTATAAAAATAAAGCCGCTACAGCGTTTTTCGACAAACACGTTTTTCAGCAAACAATGGCTCTGTAGCTGGTTAAAAATGGTCGCCCAAAAAAATTTTAAGGTAAAAAAGAATTTTAATCATGTTTTTCAACTCATAAAACCTTGATGAAAACTTGGTTAAAAATTAGGAAAATTAAGAATGTCGAGCAACTTTATCTTCCCAAATTTGGTGATTTGAAATTCATTGATCCTCAGTCCAGTGTTGCATCTTCACTTATGTTCTCTAGATGGCGCTGCGCGCACTCTCTATCAATGTAAGCACTTTAGTTTTTAACTAGTGGATTGGATACTGGGATAATCAATGGAGGTCAATTATTCGAATCCCAAAAATATTGTCCTTCTTGGTGATGTCTGTAGCATAGAAGATAAACAATTTTCTCTGGACTGTGCTGTTTCATTACAATTCTGAATCGGACAGTTTATTTGCCCCATGCAGTCATATCTAACGCTTAATAATTTTTTTCGCATGGGTAACACATGGTAACATTTCAAAGTTAGCCTGAAAATTTTGCAGACAGTTAACGGATTGTGGGTCCTGTAAATTTTTTTATATATATATATATATATATATATATATATATATATATATATATATATATATATATATATATATGTGTGTGTGTGTGTGTGTGTGTGTGAATTGGTGTTCTTCGTTGAATATCGAACACATCTGTTTACATTAACATTGATTTATTATCGACGAGTCACAGGACATAAAAACAATTGCAATTAACATAAATTATGCACCATTTTACGTCTTTACGGTAGCCGCCTGCTACCATGTTATATTTTGATAACCTCTTTCTTTCGCGGCGTCTTTCTCTCTCTGTCGTCATGTGTTCCGCGTAGAACGCCGAAGCTCTCTGTCAGGCGGGAACGCTTCTGATTCGTCCCTCGCCGTTGCCACAGCTTTCTTTCTATATCACACTCGGGCATCCTGGCACGACAGGTCCTCCTGTCTCCCAAGAAAACCAAAGGAACCAAACCTAAAAAAAGATAAGAAAGGAGAGAAAACAAACAAAACAAAAACATGGCATGGTCGTCTTAAAGCTACATTATCGTCGTTGTATAGCAATTGTTCGTCATAGGTGCCATGGTCTTTGCCGTCACTGAAACATTATACAAAACAAAGAAAAAGAAAAAAAAAGAAAGTCATTATCAATAGTTCAGGATCATGATAGAATGTCCATTGTTCAAGTCCAAGTCGTCATCGTAAAGGAGGTAGAGGTATAGTCACTAGGTGTTTGGCCAACTTTTTAGTTGATCAGCGGTTGTAGATGTCAAGTTGGGACCATCGTAGAGACCAACTTTTCGGACGCCATATCGGTCATGTGGTCAAACCTTTATGATTTCGTAAGGACCAAAGAATTTGGGGCGCAATTTGAGCCCAGAACCAAATTGGTTACGTTGAATTGCTACATGATAAGTAGTTGCTTGTTTTCGACGTTTGTTATACTGCTTCTTTTTTAACCCTTGTAATTTCAAAATGTTGTTGGCATCGTTGCGAGGGTGATTTGTAGCTTGAAATGTCACGTGGATAACCTCGTCTTCTAGGTCAGAAACCTGCTTTATCAAAGTTAGTCGTTTTTCTTCATTTTGTTAATCTCGATCCGGCAATTCTTTTTCTAATTGAGTCTTTAGTTCATGCATATTCACTTCTAAACGTAATTTGGAATCATCAGTTAACTGTAATTCGTCTTCAAGTTCTTCAATTTGGTTGTCTAATTCGATGTTAAGATCTTCAACCTCTGATTGTAATTTTTTCTTTGATTTATCCAGTTTTTCATGAATCATTTGCATATCATCAAATTTGTGGTGCAGTATATCAATATCTTTCGACATCGTCTTCTTTTGTTCTTCTAACAAAGCAGAAGCTTCTGCTTTGTCTTCAGCTTTCTTTTTATATTCTGCAACCTGGACATTGGCAATAGCTAACTTTTTCTCTAAGTTTTTCCTTGCTTCTTCTTCTTCAAATACTTGCTCTTGTAAACTCTCACGTTCACGTTCAAGATTGCACTTAGTCTTCTCTAAAGCAATTTTAGCTTTTTGCACTGAATCTAACTGTTCAATTAATTTTTCAGTGGCAATTGTATGCTTCTGTTTCAAATTGCGAATCTGATTTTGGTGCGCAGCAGTTTCGTCTTCCAAGTTTCTCTTTAAAATATTGAGTTCTTCCTCCATTTTAGATCGCAAGGCTTGTTGTGTAGCTGTTGAATCCATAGAATTAATAAGTTTATTCCTCAAATATTCTAACTCCTCATTTAAGTTTCTTTTCTGCTTTTCAGACATTGATAAATCTTCTTTTAAGTGAATCAGTTCAGATTCCAAAGCTTTTTGTTTCTTTTCAGCTTTTTTCGCTTGAGCATTCAGTTCATCTTTAACTAACCGAGATTCTTCCACTTCTCGCTGAAAATCTTTCAACTAACTCTGCAAATTTTTGAGTTTGTGGGTTTGGTCAGTAATCATTGTAGCTTCGCTACCTGAATCGTGAAGCTCATGATGATCAAAATTGTTTATCTTTATTGGATAAGACATATAATTAGTTAGTGTAGTAACATGTAAGGCGTCATTAGGTGTAGTAGTTTCCAAAGAATTTGCTGCGATTGTCTGTCCAACGCGCTGCGAGCAAGTTGAGGATAAATGCCCAAAAGAATTGCACGTAATACATTTTGGTGTCGTATGCTGGCAACTGGAACTTTTGTGGCCCTTGGAACCGCAATTGTATCAAACGGGGGGTTTTGGAGAATTATTAGGGAGTTTTCTATCGTAGGTATAATTTCGTTGACGATTATCATATGTGAATTTAATATCATTAGAAGGTTTACTTAATTTGGACGTTGAAAGAAATTTCTGATAAACTGTTAATTTTTCTTTGAATTCTGAAACTGATTTAGCACTATATAACAAAATTTTATTAGATGTAGAATCGAGAATACCGTTGATAACATAATGAAAAATTGAAGAAATGTCAATTTGACCTCTTGAACCGATTTCTAACATAACTATGAAGTAGTCGTGTAAGGATTGATTAGGTTTTAACCGTCTTTGAAGCAAACTCGTGTGAAGATCGGCGCTATTTAATTTGGAGGAAAATTCTTCTAGTAAGTTTGCTTTCAGTGAATTCCAAGTGGTTATGCCATGAAGAGAATTAATAAATGTTTTTGCGGAACCAACTAAACATTTTTTCGCAAAGACAATTTTGTGGACATCATTTGTGATGCCATTAAGATCAAAAAGTTCTTCTAAATCCTGTATGAAAATTTCAACGCTGTAAGAATCGGACAAACCGTTAAAATTTTTAATGCACTCTGCAAGGTCACGTAAAGATAAATGTATTCCACTGTTAGAAGCTGGAAAACTCTTCGAATCAACATCAGACAAAAAAGGATTTATCTGTCTCTGCCCGAAACAGTTGTTTATGTTAGAATATGGAGCTGCGGTTGGAAATGAACTTTGAACTGGCACCTGGCTAGTCGCCAAAACCGTAGAGCTTTGTCCGTTGGCGTCGTGTTAGGCCTCTTTCAGACGAGGCACATTTCTTGATTAAACTGATTGGCCATAAATATTTGTGTGTGAAATTCGTGTACAGTCCGCTTTTTATATGCACATTTCTTGATCCAACTGACTTTCATTGTTTATTTTCATGTAGTTGACTGCCGTGTGAAGTTCTTTTCACACGAGGCGCGGCGCCCAATTCAAGGCGAAACCTTCTCTTCTGGGGTTGGGGCAACGCTTCGTCAGCAGCTAGACGCAGGCGAAAACGCGACTGAAAACTGAAGTGGAAGAAGACAGTTTACTACATTAAATTATTTGTATATATTCTATCCATAGGCCATACTTTAATCTACACCTAAAATAATTACAATATTTCCCATAAAAATATTTTTCAGGCAAATGTATTGTAATCTACAAAAAATATCAAAGGAAAAATATGCTGCAAAAAATTAGTGATATATACTTAACTAAATTTAGATAGAATTTGTATAAACATACAAAATATACATGTATACAAAATTTTAGCAATTTGGGACGATTAGTTTTGAAGAAATAGTGCGCACAAGTTTCAAAATAACAGTTTTTAGAAAAAGCCATTTAAAGTTTAAATTTTCTATAAATTACTTTACTATTAGCTTTATACATTTGGCCATAAAATCGGTTGTAATATCGACTTCATTTTTTTCATAAGATTCCGTTTATTCCATTCTTCATAATTAAATCATAATAAAAAAATTAAGTTTTTTTAAGGTTTTAAGGTGATTTCCCTCCTTACAGTTTTAAATTTCAAAAACTTTAACTTAAATATTATACCTGTCTTCTACCAATACCTTTCTTTTACACCAATTTTATAACACAATATTGGTCTTTGATTTATAATGATGTAGGGGAATATAGAATTCAGAAAGCTTCATAACATGGCACTCAGGTTTTTTCTTACAAAAATACAAAATGTATTATTTTTATATTTGCTCAGCTAATTTTTTAAATCGCATTTCTTTTATTTGTAGGACCATTGTACCTCATTCTTACTTTTTAAAAAAAATTTATAATAATTAAATTGTACACCTGCAAGGGTTAATGCAAAAACCTCCCTCATATGAAAACTTTTCAAATTGTAGGCATAAGTCGATGCTCACATTTGCGAATCTAGATAAATTTAATTAAATAATGGGTAAATTCGCGCAATTTGGTGCTCCCACATATATTTTTAAGTGTAACAGTCATAACCTGTACTAATCGATGTAATGCTGTTTGACAAGTAATGTAAAGAGAGTGACGTATGTCACCATAGAAACATCAAATAAACAACCAATGATAAAGAATATATTTCGTTGAAATGACCAAATAAATATTTCTGTTCATTTTTTTAATGATAATGCGGCTTCTAAATAAATTTTTAAAAAAATTCTAAAAAAGTTAAAAATTTTGTTTTAATTTTGGAGTTTTTAACCACCATTAACAAAATAACAAATGAACTTTTAAATTTGAATGGTACCGACTACTTTATTGAGCAGGCATCTGTATTTATTTATATCGATATTTGCAAGGGGACTGGGACGTCTGCAACAACTAAGAAGTTGGAAATTTGGGCTATTCTTTTAAAGCCCATATCTTATACAAATATGCATGTATCATTATGATTTTTTATGTTAATTTAGTAAGACCTTTATGAATATTTTAAGATTAAAAAAAATTTCTTTTTGGATTGAAAGGTAAATTTAAAATAACAATATAAACAAATATACTTTTCCCCCTGAAATTTTTGAGGTATTCACTTTCTAACACTTTTTCAAAAATTTAGAGAAAATCTTACCTTGAAATCGTGTGTGATGATTAAACACAGTTTATTTTATATAGTTAACCCATTTAAATCTTTGTTACACTTTTTTTTAAAAATTTAAAAATTATAAATTTTACTTATCAGAAATCTGCATATTTTTGTCATACATTTTCACCATTTACAAAAATATCTTAATGTTTAAAAATAAAAATATAGGTTATATTGATACAAGAGCACTTATTCTATTGACTTCTAAAATTACAGAGATGTACTTGCAGCAGATTTTGCAGAAAGTGTATCATTACATGAAAAAATCACATTTTGAGAAAAACGCAAAAAACACTTTCCCATTATATGGGATTTAAATGTATGTTTACATTTTTAGGTTGCTAAAATTGTTGTTAAAGTGTCAAAAAGTACATAAATTATATAAATTTGTAATCTGCAGAATCTGCTCTATTTTTTAAGCCACAAATTCAAAAATAAATTTTTTGAAGGTATTTGACGTCCCAGTCCCCTTGCTTAATATACATAGTTTGATAGTAACAAAAATTGAAACCTTCTATTGTTTCCATGGAAACAACTAGGGGCACCAAATTGCGCAAATCCTCCAAATAATTAATTAAATAATTCTAATAATTTGAATGAAATGCTCTTACCGATTTCACCTTATTGGTTAGGGTCCATGCTGTTGAAGTCGGAATAAAATTTGCGTGCCAATTCCCTCCAAGCTTCACCCCTTTTAATTTTATCGCTATATTCATCACACCTAATGTCCCATATCGCGGGACTAATACGAATTTCTTCGATGAATTCTTCCACATTCAAACTTGCAATTGAAACGCTTTCCATACTGAACTGAGCTCATGCAGCTTGGCGGCTGGTGTAAAGAGCGTACCTTCAGTAATGTCTTTTGTTTTGAGTCTACTCATCGGGGTGAGACCGTTATCGGCACATGTGCCTGATGGCAAAACCGTCTGGGCATCGAATTCACTCCGCGTGATAAGGTTCCGGCGATTCCCATACATTTCCTATGGTGGCTACACTCCTTGACAGCCGCCCGGAAATCAGTTTGATCAACTATGTGCCTCGTCTGAAAAGGGCCTGAATCATTTTCGGTTTCACTTGTATCCGAGAGCACAGGGGGGGGGGGGAATAATGCAAAGTTATTTAAAGCATTGGATATAGTTTCACAGCTCTGAGCTGGGTCTGTAGAACAATCAAGATGTAGCAAATTCGCAATAGAAATTAAATCGGTGCTGGAAAATGTTTTAAGTCTTTTATTCCGTTCGTCATTGACATGAAAAGGTTTAGTGAAACCAGAAAAATGCGGAGTTCTTTACGATTGTCTCTCCCAGCATCATTTTCAAATATAAACTGATGAAATAATCTGATTGCCTTTGTTGACCCTGATTTAAGGGCTTTTGAAATATGTGGAATATCAGTTAGAGTACTCATATTGGAAGTAAACAGCACAAAATATAAATATGCTAATATATCTTCAAAAACAAAAACAAAACACTTCTTGTATCAGAATTGAAAATGCACACATTCATCAGAAAAAGATACTTTCTTTTCTTAAATATTTCTTAAATATGCTCATATATCTTCAAAAACAAAATCAAAACACTTCTTGTATTGGAATTAAAAATGCACACATTTGTTAGAAACATATAATTTCTGTTCTTAAATATTAAACCAATGGAGTACAATTAAAGTCAAATACATGTAGGAAAACTATACCAGAAAAGTATATATTTCAATAATACATCGTACCGTAAAACAATTGTTTTTGTTCTGGAATGTTACTTCTGGGACATTTAATTTCAATTGTTCATTCTCAGTAACAACAAATAGATGATCGTAAAAATATCTTCATTTGACAAATTAAATTAAACTCACCGGTTCGCCGTAGATGAGCAAGAATAAATCGGAGTAATCCGCTGTAATCCAGAAGTAATCCAGTCCGTTAATAACGTCGTAGGGTGACTGCTTGCTAAGGGAATGTTCACAAAACGGAACGAAAGCCCAGAATGCACTTTTAAAAATGCACCGGCCGAGTCCTCATGTGAATTGGTGTTCTTCGTTGAATATCGAACACATCTGTTTACATTAACATTGATTTATTATCGACGAGTCATAGGACATAAAACAATTGCAATTAAAATAAATTATACATCATTTTACGTCTTTACGGTAGCCGTCTGCTACCACGCTATATTTTGATAACCTCTGTTTTTCGCGGCGTCTTTCTCTGTCGTCATGTGTTCCGCGTAGAACGCCGAAGCTCTCTGTCCGGCGGGAACGCTTCTGATTCGTCACTCGCCGTTGCCACAGCTTTCTTTCTATATCATATATATATATGTGGGCTGGGGAGCCTGCCTCAGTCCGTTTCATTAATTGTCACCTGTGTCAGTGTTCTGTGTGATGCCAGCAGCCCTAGCGCCGCTCATCGGAAGGAGAGGTGCGCGGGGGAGTGAATCTCCAGCCGACGAGAGTTCCCGGCAGACGAGAGATGGACGTCGATAAGCGATGACGCGTTTATCTGTTAGCAGCAGACGACTGCTTTTTCATTAGTCTATAATGTTAATAAACGACGTTCTTTTTGTAAATATATTCCGTAAATAAGAAGTTTTCATTAAATATTAGTGTAGTTATCATAGTATTCGTTTATAATAGTTTAAGTATTTGTTTTAAATTACCCGCTCGATTATCCTGTCCCACACTCAGAAGTGGGATTAGGATTCCAGATTTTAATTAGTGCGCGTGCGACAACCAAGATTCAGGACTAAAGATCTAAGGAATTAGCGTGACTTTATAGTGTGACTGTGACTTTGAATTCCTTATGGACTACCACTGAGAGCTTCCCATTGACGACTTACGATTCAAAGGACGTGGATATAAAGCAAGCATCTTGAAAAGGTACGTGACCTTTTTTGTCATTTTTCAACATGAAACTGGGGGAAATAAGAGAAATTAACAGTGCTTTAAAAATCTTTCGGTCAGACAAGATCAAGCTATTGCATCGTTTAATATTCGAGAATGATGGTGATAAATCAAATAAAAAACGCATACGCGAGTTCGAAGGGTTTGAATTCCCAATAGACAGTGATGCGTTTCAAAAGAAATTTAAAAAAATAGACGGCGCGTTTTCACACGCCGAATTTATCACTATTGCGAATGTCATAAATATTCCCGTTGAAGGGGCAAAAGCCGAAGTGGCCAGGAGAATTTTGTCTATGCTTTGTGGAATCGAGGCTTTCGCGCGGAGCAGGAGTGTTGTGACTTCGGACTCGGAAAGCGAGGAGGAAATAAATAACAGATGCGATTTTTCAGCGCAGTATGACGGGAGAAAAAAACAAAATATGTCTGATTCATCAATGCAGTGCGAAGACGTAAATAAAAGTAACTTTTCTGCAAACTCTGTTTTGCCAAGTGTCAGCATCAATTATTCTGACATCGAGAGTACTATGTCTAAGTTTAACGCAGAGCCTCACGAGAATGTAATCAATTGGATCGATGAATTTTCCTTTGAAATAAATTCAGCGAACTTACATGAGCTGTTGAGTAAAAGGAAAATGAGAGATTCTGAAACGGTTCAGGAATATTTTTTAAAGATGAAAGAATTATGCCATTGCGGTAAAATCGAGGAATCTGCTTTGAGGCACTATGTAATTAAAGGAATTAGTGATAGGCCCGAGAACAAAATAATTTTGTATAGATGTAGGAATTTAACAGATTTTAAAGAAAAGCTTAAAATTTATGAAGTAATAAAGAATGATTCGGCCAAGAGTAAAGTTTCTTTCGATAGAGGTAAACCAGATATGGCTTTAATGACAGATTTAATGCTGTTGGTAAAGCGAAATCGAGATATGAACATAGCGATAAATTTAATTCTAAAGATGAAAATGTAAACAAAACGAAGTACACTAGTGGTTATGAGAAAATGAGACACAATAATTTCGATAACAGCAAAAATAAGATTTGTTTTAATTGTGGTGAAAAGAATCACATTTCGAAATATTGTATCCATAAAGACCGGGGGGTCAGATGTTTTTCTTGTCAGGGCTTTGGACATCGTGCTTCAGCGTGTCCTCAAGCCAATTCGAAGCCGGAAGCTGCTGTATTGAGTATTCAGGCAGAACTGAAACTGAGCATTAAAATAATGATTGATAATTTAAGCATAAGTTCGATAATTGATACGGGAAGTCAAATGGCGTTACTTCGCAAATCTGTGTTTGATAAATTAAATGTTGATCAATTAATGCCATCGAACTCTTCTTTAATTGGTTTTGGTAAATGCGTAGTGAAACCACTAGGTTCTTTTGAGGGAAATATTGAAATTGATGATTTTAAGTGTAAGGCAAATGTTTGTGTTGTTGAAGATAATGTTATGCCTTGTGACGCCATCGTGGGATTTAACGCATTAATGCAGTGGGAAACGCTAATAAATAAAGACGGGATTTCGATTAAAAATAAATCGCAGCGTGTGAAAGAAAGTATCGTGTTATCTGTCTTGCCAATTGAATCAACTTTTGATGATGTTGAACTGAACATTGAACCTGATGTGCCAAAAAATTTCAAAGATAAGGTGCAACAATTGGTTTCGAATTATGTGCCGCATAAAACTAAGACGTCAAATGTCGAATTGGACGTTCTGGTAAAAGGCAATGAGCCTATATTCCATCAGCCCCGTAGATTACCATTTTCAGATAAAAAGGTTGTTGAAGCTCAAGTAACTGAATGGTTAGAGCAAGGGATAGTAGAACCCAGCTCTTCGGAATATAGTAGCCCCGTCGTAATTGTAAAGAAAAAAGACGGAACACCTCGTTTGTGTATAGATTACCGGAGATTAAATAAAGTAATAGTAAAGGACAGATTTCCCCTCCCGTTAATTGAGGATATATTAGATACGTTGCAGGAATCGCATATCTTCAGTACTATCGATCTCAGAAACGGATTCTTCCACGTTGATGTGAACAAGAACAGTAGAAAATGCACTTCATTTGTTACCCATGAAGGCCAATATCAATTTCTCAAGGTACCTTTTGGGCTATGTAATTCACCAGCAGTGTTTCAGCGATTCATCAACACAATTTTTCGACCGCTGATTAATGACGGAATAGTTTTGCGTTATATGGACGATGTAATCATTTTGTCCTCCTCCCTTGAAGAGGGAATCAAACAGCTTGAACGAGTCTTAAATCTTGCTAGTGATTATGGGCTACAGATAAACTTTAAGAAGTATCACTTTTTGAAGAAAAGCATTCAATTTTTAGGTCATGTCATTGAGGAAGGTAAAATTTCTCCATCCCCTTTAAAAACCAGAGCCATCCTTAATTTTCCCGAACCATCTAATTTGAAGCAGGTTCATAGTTTCCTGGGACTGACCGGATATTTTAGGAAATTTATCCCAAAATACTCCATTATTGCTAGACCGTTGAGTGACCTCCTGAAGAAAGATCGAAAGTTTAAATTTGGCGAAGAGGAAAGAAACTCCTTTCATCAACTGAAATTGCTGTTGGCTGATAAGCCCGTCTTAAGCATATACAATCCAACTTATGAGACCGAATTACACACGGACGCCAGCTTAGACGGATATGGAGCTATTTTGTTACAAAGGCCTCCAAACGTTAAAAACTTTCACCATACCTATTTCATGAGTCGAAAAACGACAGATGCCGAAAAGCAGTATTGTAGCTACGAGCTCGAAGCACTAGCCATTGTTCAAGCATTAAAAAAATTTCGTGTGTACCTGTTGGGAATCCCATTCAAAATTGTCACTGACTGTTCCGCGCTCGAAAAGACTATGCAAAAGAGAAATCTATCAACTCGTGTTGCTCGTTGGGATTTGTTGTTCCAAGAGTTTAATTATGTCATAGAGCATCGTTCCGGTACAAAGATGGCCCACGTTGACGCCCTAAGTAGAGCCCCCGTAAACGTATGTTGTATCTCAATCGATAACATTTTACCGAAATTGAAAGCCGCCCAAGATAAAGACGATGAAGTTAAGACGATCAAAGCATTATTAAGCATTTCTAGTTACGAAGACTATTGCGATAGAAATGGAATTTTGTATAAATTCATTAATGGCAAAGAATTAGTGGTTGTACCTTTATGTATGCAGACCGAAATCATAAGAAATGCCCATGAGCAAGGGCATATCGGAGTCAAATATACTGAGAAGAGCATTGACGACTATTACTTCATTCCTAAACTTAGACAGAAAGTGGAAAATGTCATAGCAAATTGCGTCCACTGTATCTTGGTGAATCATAAAACAGGAAAGAAGGAGGGTCTTCTACACCCATTGCATAAAGAAGACGTGCCGTTATATACGTACCACATAGATCATCTCGGACCATTGGAGAGTACAAACAAAAATTACAAGTATATACTAGCAATTACTGACGCGTTTACAAAGTTTGTATGGATTTTTTCCTACAAAAACTACCACATCTAACGAAGTGATATCGAAATTGGAAATTCTAAAAGCCGTCTTCGGAAGCCCTGTCCAGATAATTTCCAATAGGGGTACAGCTTTTACCTCTGCTGAATTTGCCGACTACTGTACTAAAGAGAAGATAAAACACCATTTAATAACTACTGGCCTGCCGAGAGCCAACGGACAGATTGAGCGGATTAACCAGACCATTATATCAGTTCTTTCGAACTATCTTTAGAAAATCCAGCTCAGTGGTACAGATTTACAAACGAACTACAGCAGACGCTAAATAACACATACCAAAGAAGCATCGACACCACACCTTTTGAGTTACTTTTTGGTACGAAGATGAAAGTAGGAGGACTAGAAAAACTCAAAGAAATGATCGAGGTCGAATTCCAAGCTAATTTTGAAGCTCAAAGAGATGAGTTGAGAAGGCATTCAAAACGACAGATTTTTAAAGTCCAAGAAGAGAACCAGAAGACGTAAAACTTACGGAGGAAAGAACCACAACCTTATAGACTTGGCGATTTGGTCGCTATAAAGAGAACTCAATTCGGACCACACCTGAAACTAAAACCAAAGTTTTTAGGACCCTACAAAATCATCAAGGATAAAGGAGGCAACACCTATAACGTGATCAAAGAAGGGAACCACGAAGGACCTAACTACACGACGACATGATCCGAATTTTTAAAACCGTGGTGTGTTGCACCCAAATAAATAAAAAAAAGAAGAAGAGGGGCCGTGTCTACAATGCCTTTACGATGACGACTTGGACTGGAACAACGGACATTCCACCGTGACCCTGAACTATTTGTTAATGACTTTTTATTTTTTTTAGTTTCTTCTTTTGTGTGACGTTCCAGTGACGAAAAGACGATGGCACCTTTGATGTGAGGGCCATACAACGACGAAGACGGAGCCAAGACGAAAAGCTCACCTGTTGCAGACGCTTAATTTGTTTTTCTTTTTTGATTTTTGTTTTCTTTTTCAATCTTGCTGTTTAGTTTTTTTTATTTTGCAGCTGCGCCTGGAGGGCCAGGTGCCTGCAGGAGGACCGATCTGTGGGCTTGGGAGCTTGCCTCAGTCTGTTTCATTAATTGTTACCTGTGTCAGTGTTCTGTGTGATGCCAGCAGCCCTAGCGACGCTCATCGGAAGGAGAGGTGCGCGGGGGAGTGAATCTCCAGCCGACGAGAGTTCCCGGCAGACGAGAGATGGACGTCGATAAGCGATGACGCGTTTACCTGTTAGCAGCAGACGACTGCTTTTTCATTAGTCTATAATGTTAATTAATGACGTTCTTTTTGTAAATATATTCTGTAAATAAGAAGTTTTCATTAAATATTAGTGTAGTTATCATAGTATTCGTTTAAATAGTTTAAGTATTTGTTTTAAATTACCCGCTCGATTATCCTATCCCTCATATATATATATATATATATATATATTCTATTTATACTCATTTTGTAACGATTCTCTTTTCATACACATGTATTTGCATTGATCAATTCAAAATTTTGTTATAAAAAAGATTAAATTCCAAGTTTTCAATTCAAATTACAGTTTTGGATAAAACTGCCAAACTTATAGGTCAAGTGCAGTGACGTAGCTAGAACTTTTGCCGCCCGCATTTTGCCGTCTGCAATTTGCCGCTCTATTTAAGTCAATCAATTGGTGTTTTTTATAAATTT
The DNA here is from genome assembly GCA_907164885.2 of Dolomedes plantarius. NCBI lineage: Eukaryota > Metazoa > Arthropoda > Arachnida > Araneae > Dolomedidae > Dolomedes > Dolomedes plantarius. The sequence continues at coordinate 143,128,706 of OU015498.1, read as the reverse complement.
ATAAACATAAATAAATAATTGTAATTGAGACAAACTATAGGTGAGGAACTTATTTACCATTGGTTGCCATATTTAAATTAGGCAGCAATAAAGGAGGCCGCTTAAGTTGATATACCTATAAATGCAACTTTTATAAAGACCACAAGAATCTTACGGAGGTCGCAGTTTCCCCACGTATGAGACAAAACATATACCTAATTTATAAAAAAAATCCATAATGTGTTTTACTTTATATTTTTATATTTATAAATAAAAATAAATAATTTCATTTCTTTTGGATAAACAAACAAATTGTACACATATGTGTATGTAAGCAAAACATATTTATATATTTACTCTTCTAACTTTCATAGTAGAAAATCGTGTATAATGCTCTCAAAATTTATATTATTTGTAATTTCTTGTTCTATAGACAATATTGCAAGATTTTGTAGTCTTAAATCTCTCATTGTGGAACGAAGATAATTTTTTATCAACTTCAATTTGGAGAAGCTCCTTTCGCAACTAGCGACACTGAGAGCGAAAAATATTCGAAATCATATAGTAATTCGTAATTCGTAGAAATCGAATAGTAAACTTGTGAATTGAACAAGTGGTTTTTTACAACTAATACTAAATAAAAATATGCCGCCCCAAAATATGTGCCACCCGGTGCGGTCCGCACCCACGGCACCCCCCCCCCCCTAGCTACGCCACTGGTCAAGTGCCATATTTTACCCTTTTGTGCATAGGAAAATTATCAAAATGACAGTGAATTCTTACCTAAACACACATATTTTGAGGGTTTTGATATTTTTAATCACAATATAAAGGAAATGAAAACACTTTTTTTAAGTACGATTATTGCTTAAGAGAAAATATTTTCGGAATTTTTACTCTCAGTAAAAAGTGTTTGAGCTCACTGTAACGGAACAAAGGAACGCTTTCCCCAGAACCTCATAGAGATACTTGCGATGAATTGTAGAAATATATGTTCTTAATGCGTCAAATTGTTAAAAACTCTATTCAGCTTCAATGAAAATATTTTCAGAATTTTTACTTTCTTTCAGTCTTATTTCAATAAGCTTTTCATTTAAAGGATTAGTTTCGATATTTGGGTCTAATTTATGGGCAATGTCATGCATTTAATCATTATCGTTATCGATATCGCATTATTGAACCAACTCAATCCGGTAACCAGTTGGTTCCTGTAATCGAGTTTTTTATTATAATATTTACTGATGCCGCTAAACGAATCCCATACTTTATGCCCAATTCTCTTTAAAATATCTACCAACTCTACAATCATGTTCTTTATTTATACGCTTATCCCTGTATATTCATGTTCCGGACTCGGTTCAGCAAGTCCGACTTTCGTTTCGAGTTCACAAGGCTTATGAAAAGTATGTTTCTCGATAAAACTAAAATTTGAATTCTGTGTAAGTGAAGAATATTATGATTACTAAATTTTAATATGAATATAATGTTTCCATCTTTATCTCTGCACTAATAATTTTGCGACTTAGCATTGGTTGCAAGATAGGAAGCATTTAATACAGATTAGGATATTCATTTCTCGTTGCATAAAAAATCTGGAAGTTTTTGTACGCTTCTTTGCAGTTAAATTTCCTAAATCTCAAGTAGCATAGCAAGTAAGTATCATCTATTCGGTATGTAATATCTTCATGTCATAGAAAAATAATTATATTATTATAACTCAAAAGTATTTCATATATTTAAATATAATCATAATTTATTTCGGAGATTGCTCTTAAAATTTAAGTATACATTTCGCTGTCTCAATTACTCATTCATGAACTATTAACTGCATGGTACTATATGTTTGATGTATTTACTGTATGGTTCCAAAACGCTCAGTTTCTTTGACTGTAATACTCTACCACAGAAAAAAACTGTTAAGGAGAGCCGAATTTATATAAATTTCGCACTCCTGTGATGAGTGGATAAGAAAAAATAATATTTAAGTCAGAGCGGGGAAACTATAAAAGAATCGAAAAGGACCAGATTTAGCGCCAAATCGCCCTAAAGGTAATGACAGTGTAAACAGAAGCTAATAAGAGTAATGGGCATTTTCATTAAATTTTAGCTTACAGGGCTCATTTTTCCGATTCCCTATTTAGAATGGAAAATTTTAAATAAAACATAACAGATCCTATTATTTATTAGAATTCAATACCAGATTCACAAAGCAAATAATTTTGGTTTCTTTGAATGCTATCATTCTACGTTTCACTTTCTCTCTATGAAAAAAAAAAGTTCATACTCATTTAAATAACTGAAATTATGTAGAGGCATCTTCCTAAAACTTGAAAACTTGAATAATTCCCTTTTTGCCCCCATGATAAGATAAAATGATTTTTTCACTGTTCCTGCGTGTTCAAATTAGCAATAGTATAATGCATTATTACAAGTCTGTAAGAAAAGAACGAAAAATATTAGTTTGAGCGAACTAAAACTATATGTGAATTAAATGTTTTATTGCCATCACCCTGCAACAGCAGTCTGAGTGATTTTCCGAGTAATGACGCTTGAAATTTGTAATGAAGTGAAACAAATTCTCATTACTTACTGGACAGCATTTCCTTCAGCTTCCGGAGTTATTTCTAACCTCTTCCGTCTCATTCATCTCTTTGCGTCCAACCACGAGTTCTTTTAGACTGTAAGGGAGCACGTGTATAAGTCTTTATCATTCATACGAGTATCTTTATATTTATCAAGTAAAAAGATGTCTAATTATCTAGTGAAAAAAGAAGAGGTAAATAACAAAAAGTTGTTTCTTATGCAATGCACATACATGCATTAGATTTTATTCGATTAAATTCACCAAATCTAAATATATTTATAATCAAGTCAGACAAATGAATTTTATTATCTTCCACTCAATATTAAGATTCTTCACAAAAAACCGCTAACGAAAAAAAACGACTGTTATATTTCATGAACAAAATAGTCTTATGTACCAATATACTTCAGAATTCAGCAAGTTAGAAAAATCAGTAAAAAAAGAAAACTGACTTTAATAAAACATACGTATGAAAATTCATACCACGCTTTTGTATTAACCTTTTTTGTTTGTGGTTCATTAATTTAGAGACTTGACCCTTAATAGTCAATAATAACATTTGAAACTTACTCTTATAAAAAAAAAATTTTATATATATTTACATACAAATTTGTTTGTATATCCATATCTGCACACATAATCATAATGTTATCTATATATATGAAACAGTTCTGTAACTGACTGACTGACAGATAACACGCAGACTAAACCGCTGAGCCTAAAGAGCTGAAATTTTGCTTGGCGATTCTTCTTAAAGTGTAGGGGTGCATTAAGAAAGATTTTTGAAAAATTCTTCTTAGATTTATTTGAATTATATTTTTAATCTGTTTTTGTAACTTTTTTTAAGTTCGCATTAGAAATAATAATTTGAAGGTTATAAAATTTATATCACAAGAAAAATCATAAAATTCCTTTAAAATGAAATGTTTTTTGAATCTTTACCTCCCTTTTCTGATTTTTGGTGAATTTTAGAACATTAATTTTTAGAATTTAATTTATTAAATGCTTATCACGTGGTTTCTTTTGTGATACTTTAAATTAATTTTGCGTCACGTGCATAACAACGAAATAAATTGACAAAAAATATATTGAAATACGGTAAAAGATAAAATTTAATCACTAGACTAATTGAGATGGAAGTTTTTAAGAATTCAATTCAAATTTGTTTGTTTTATGGATATTAAAGATACAAATTAATTTCATACATTGACCGTTGTATGTAATTTGATTATTTTCTTCTACATTATTTTGTCTATAAAAATATCCATTACGATTTATATATATACATATATATATATATATATTGCCATTAGTTGCATACATTGGCCGTTGTATTTATTATAAATATATATTTTTGTTTTTTTTGGCATTAATTGCATACATTGACCATTGTATTTAATTTGAATGTACTCCGTAGCGAATCACGGGTATTCAACTAGTCTACTATATACACTGATATGCGAGTAATTATAGCATATATGGAACAGGATAAGGATTAAAGAGTCATACTAAAGATACATGAAATTTAACTTGTTTTTAGCTCTCAGTTTCCTTAGTTCACTCTAAAGTTTGAAAATTTACTATGAAAAGCTTTCCGCTCTCAACTTGGGTGCTGACGGTGTTATTTTTAGAAACGTCTGAACCGCAAATAATACAAATAATCTTGAGAATAATGCCTGTTTCAACCGAAATGATTCATCTGCTTGAAAGTCTGTTTCGGTACTATTATATTATCGTGTTATCTATTCCTTTTTTTTTTTACATTTTATTAGAAAAACTTTGATTATTTTTCTTATATTCATTTTTAACATGGTATCTTTATATGTAGTTCTTTTTCTCTTCAATTTGTTTGTTTTTACTCTTACCTTCCTTATACGTTTTATCTTTCCAAGTGGCTAAACTACATACAGTCGAACCCCGTTATAACGAACTTCAAGGGACCAAAGGTTTTGTTCGCTATATCCGAACCATTAAGAAAAATGTTAGAGTTCACAAAATAACTCATTAGTTGCTATGTATATTAAATAATGATGTATTAAAAAATTGTAAAATCTGTTAAAAATGATCATTAATGATTTAAATTGACTAAAATCGATCACATTAAACTGACACAATAATAATTAAATTAACTAAAAATGAAGTCAAGTGGAAACAAATTCATTTTACCTTCAATTGTTGCTCACTGTTTTGATACAGAAATAATCGGTAATCTTCTGCTGATGTGATGCCGATTTCAAAAACATTTTATGAATTTCTTTGTCCAATACATCAAATGACTCCAGTACTCTTTCTTCCACTGTTTGTGTAGACAAAAACTTATTAATTACACTCATCGCTGCTGTAGCATCTGAGATGGTGGAGATATCGTCATTTATGTGCTCCTCTTCATCAGCATCAGAAGCAGAATCTTCGATTTCAGAATGATTCATTTTAACTTCTTCCACAATATCTTCATCACTCGGATTTTCACATGTAATGACTTCATCATCACATGTTTCGAACAATTGCATGCCACAATCTGAGAATGATGAAATTTTGTGCTTTTCTATCCACATCGCGATAGGTAAATCATTATCTTCTTCTTCAACATTTTTTCTTCAACATTCATTGTATCAAGATTTTTAAAAAGTTTAAAATTTTTTTAAAATTCAGTTGTCGTCTGAAGAAAATGTTCGTTATAGCTGATTCTTAAGATTTCCGATGTTCGCTATAAAAGAATAAATTAGCATTAAATTTAATAGGAAAACGGCGAGACCGAAATTTTCGTTCGATATATCCGGGAGTTCGTTATATACCGGGTTCGCTATAACGGGGTTCGACTGTATTTCAATCTACATCTCTGTTTCGAAAGTTCTTCTACATTTACTGGTTTTGGTTAGAAAAAGATGACCGCTCTCTCCTTCAACTTTACCAGACATTTCATCACCCCTGTCTATTGCTAAACAACTCTGATTTCCATTTCAGGAGGGCTGACTCATTCCTTCGAAATTTGATTAGCACGAATACTTTTCTACCTACTCTAATGAAAACTAAGCGGTCTCAACCATAAAATTTCCTTTCTTTTATTTACACACTTTTAGCAATTATTCTTTTAATTTAATGCAACTTTATGAGATGCAAGAACACAATCATTTATTTTTTTTTAAGTAACATTTAAAATTAACACATAAGTAATTTTTAACTAATCTTCCAAATCATGTTCTGTTTCATTAATATTTTCTCTTTACTGCAGAGAGAAAGATTTTTAAATGTTTTGCATGGGAGATTTATAAGGGCATTATTACTTAATTGGAAATTAAAATATTTTTTAAGCGTAAAGAATTCTTAATGTTATCACACATAATGTTATGAGATTTTTTACCCAAAATCATTAAAACAATTGGTTGAAAAGAGGACATTAAAAGCTGTTCTAAATCATGAAAATCTCCTTACCGGTAGGGATTGACTTTAAATACAGATTTCGGCTGAGTTCGTATAAACAGTTCAGAGTTCTTCACTGCTTTCGTTTTCTGCAACACGAAAGTTTAGTGTACTCCAGAGGTGATTATTCAATGTGTATTTCTTTCCTCTATTCACTAATTCCAGAAGTGCACTTCTGCCGTCTCGTTTTAAAATTTACTAAGTATCGGAAGAAAGAGATAATAAGATAAGTCTGAAATCTGAGCAAGGTTGAACTCTGTGAGACTACTTACTAATCAGTCAGCTTAAGTTTTTTCAACTAAAATGCTTGCGCTGTTGCATACTAGTTATTGGAATAGTTAGGATATGTTTTCCTCTTTCGTTTGAATTAAACGAGTCTTGTTTCTTTCAGTTAGACTGCTCATCAAAGGGAAATTACTTTCATGGTCAGAGGAAAATACGTCCCTTCACAGTGTTCTTTTTATCCGAAATTTTCAAATAATTTTTACAGTAATGCAAATGAAGGAGAAACATCAAAAACTACTTAATTTTTACTATTATATGTTTGAAATCACGGATTGGTTGTTCCCTTTCAGATTAGTTTTCGTGTTGCAAAATGTAACCATAGCTCTCTAAACAAAACTGTCACAGTACACAGTCAAACTTAGATACAAATTTTACATGAGGGTATAAAATCGTTAATAAGACCTATTTTTGGGTTGTCCTTAGTAAGGATGCTGAACGATAACATAATACTAAAATTGAATTAATAGAATAAACAACAGCGCTAAAAAAGTCACAATGTATAGCACTAATCTAGCACTATTGCATCATCTAGAAAGGTTCGTTTTTGAGCATTTAGATATTTTAATTTAGAGAGTAAGAAAGGATTTAATACATGTTTTCTTAAATACACAATCATTTATCAAGACCTTCTCTAGAAATTATTTGATCCATTCCTTATATTCAAAATATTTATCCAAGTATTTAATTAAAAATGAGTAGAAAAGTAAAAATTTTTAATTTATCTTTTCACAATTAATAAGAAAACTATGATCATTGTCCGCGGATTTCGAAATAAAAAACTAACTAACGTACACACATCATTGAAATGGGAAAAGCAATTAAAGTGAAACTTCTTCCATAACATCCATCCAAGGCGTATATTAGGAGGGGTCTATGGAGTCTTTAATCGGCTCTGAACAAAATATTACCGTTTAGAGGGACAGCCGATTTCGAAGTATGAAAATTAACTGACATACACGTATCATTGAAATTAGTTATATTTAAACCACCTAAATACTTTTATCTTTTAATAATCTCCCACTTAAGGTTTAGCCCTCAAACTACGATTTTATTTATCTATTTTTCCATAGAGAGGAAATGGCGTACAGTAACAGCATATCAGTAAAAATATAGTAATTTAATTGAAATAAACGCAATCGAGCCGACTGTTGTACAATGTCACAAGTAATTTTTACCGTATTTTATAATATTCATCCATGTACGATGAAAAAGGAATAAACGATTCATTTCAAAATTTTTTTCGCATCTTTTTTGATCAAATAGATATTTTCTAAAGACGAAATTTCTTTATCTTCAGGAAACAGTCAAGGAAAGGTATTCCATGTTTAGTGCCTAGTTTTATATACAATACGTTGTTCAATACAGTAAGTAGATACTGAATTTACTGTCCTGTCTTAGTCGAAAAACAAAATCTGCTGCTAACAGCCAAGCCCTTATTTTTTCGAAATTAAAAAGCACTTATACGATTTTCCTCCGTGGCAGAAAAACATTAGTTTTCAGATGTTTTAGAAAGATGACTGACCATCCAAAATTGTTATCATAAACACAAATATTTCGTACTAGATTAGTAGCTGATCAAAATAATAAGGAAAGATTAATTCCCTTTCTTTTACACAGGTGTCCAAAATTAAGGTTACAAACACAAAATCTGTGATAATATCTAGAGAAATAATTGGATGATTGCAACGGAATTTGGTATTGAGATGGCTCATACAATGAGAAAGCATACGGCAGCACAACAAGATGAAAGGTATATTGTTAAAGATATTTTCAAAAGACGAAATTACTTTATTTTCAGGAAACAGCCAAGGAAAGGTAAATATTCCAACATTGTGGTCACCAAAACATTATTTGTTTAGTGCCTAGTTTTAACATACAATACGTTGTTTGATACAGTAGGTAGAAACTGCATTCAATGAGTTTCCTTGAATTTAAAATAGGAGTTATTGAATTATATGCAATCTTTTTGTTATAGATGATTTATGTACAATTTTACTATTTCCCGATTCAGGTCTACACTAAAGGAAAAGATTCGATGGAAAGATAACATAAAACACAATTCTTAAAACAAATATAAGATCCAAAGGCAGTTAGTTCGGCCTAAAATATAATAACAAGACGAATGGGGACAACTCCACAAAATTGCCATTTTAATTCTATTTTCAATCAAAGTTTATTTATAATTAAGTTTCGAAGAATGGTGAATTTAAAAAAAATTCCTGTCCCGTCTTTGTCTTAAAACGTAATCTGCTGTTAACAGCCAAGCCATAATATTTTCGAAATAAAAAAGCACTAATAAGACTGTGTTCCGTGGCAGGTAAATATTAGTTTTCAGATGTTTTAGAAAGATGGCTTACCATTCAAAATTGTCATCATAAACACAAATATTTCATATTTGATACGTCGCTGATCAAAAAAAAATAAGGAATGATTAATTCCCTTTCTTTTACACTGGTGTCCCAAATTAAGGTTACAAACACAAAATCTGTGATATCTAGAGAAATAATTGGTTGATTCCAACGAAATTTGGTACTGAGATGGCTCATACAATGAGAAAGCATATGGCAGCATAACAAGATAAAAGGTATATTGTTAGAGAGATGCCCTGATAGGACCTCACATATAGTTTAAGGACCTTATCCCTATAGCGCTGTGAGGAGATACTATCCGCATCGAAGACATGCACCTGTGTACGACTGCACAACAAAATGCCGCTCTAGGCAAGGATTCCTCTACCACCAAAAGAGTCGATTTCCTTTACGTTGGAGGGAGGATAGCTAGTCTCAGGCTGTCTCCATTCGAAGTCTTGCCGAGAATCACTTTCTGTACTGAATATGGACTCATCAGTGAAACGAACACGCCCTTAATCTTTTTGGGTCCAAGAATGATGGGTTCGTCTCCACGAATAATATTCTATCTTGTGTGATATGGTCAGATGAGGATACAACTGGTCGCTGGGAGCAAACTCTCTTGTCTAATCTGAGCCTAGAAATTGTTGCTCTAGATGCAGCAGTAATATCCTGAGAGAGCTCTCTAGCTGTCATTTGTCTATGTAGTCGCGCATTTATTGCAACGTAGCGATCCTGTTTCGTCGCTCTTGGAGTGCAGGTGTTTTGGTCTTGACCGGGCCTCCTGATGATTACACCTCTTGTTTGGAATTGATGCCATAACCTGGATACCTCTTATGTTGCCACTTGTAGCCATCGAGTCACCTGCACTTGCGACTGGCCAGCTTCAAGCCTGCTGATGGCTCAACATCTCAGTAAGTCGTTTAAACGGTTACACAGGCCAACGATGAAAAAACTTTTTGAGTAACTTTTCCTTATTCTTGTGGTTTTTAGTGTGCTAAAACCGAATATGACAATAAAAAAACCGTATCACCCACCATTTTTTCACATTTCGACACTCAATATTTAAAGAAATGACATTTTTAGCGAATTCAACGCCATAAGCTAACCGCCAGCAATGTGGCTTTATCAAATTCCCAGTTTTCTTATGTGAATGGGACAGTAGGGCAAGGGATCAACACTGGTCCAGAGAAATCTGGCTTGCATGGAAATCTTTAAAGCCGGGAGAGAATAACATTCTACGTAAGAATCTCGTGGACCCAAAAAACATTCTGTTGCCACTTCTACACATAAAATTAGGCCTAATGAAACAGTTTGTGAAATCCTTACCCAAAGATAGAGAATGTTTCAAGTATCTCTGCGAGAAGTTTCCTCATCTATCAGAAGCAAAATTGAAAGAAGGCATGCTTGTTGGGCCTCACATCCAAAAAATGATGTTCGATCCCAACTTTGAATCAAAAAGGACTTTAAAAGAGAGGGACGCTTGGGTATCATTCAAGTAGATTGTGACCAATTTCTTGGGCAGCAAAAAGGACCCACATTATATTTCTATTGTAGCCAACATACTGGAAAAGTTCAAAAAGTTAGGCTGTTTGATGAGCCTCGAGATTCACTTTTTGAACGGTCACCTTGATTTTTCCCAGGTAATTTGGGTGATGTCAGTGAGGAGTAAGGGGAGCGGTTTCATCAAGATATTAAATTGATGGAAAGACGGTATCAGGGCCGCTGGAATACAAATATGATGGGAGACTACTGTTGGTCACTTCACCGAAAAGTTAAGCAAACGATTCACATGCGAAAAAGCAATATCAGGAGCTTTAAGGATAAGAGGGAAAGAAAATATTAGACAATGCACACATAAAACCTATCAAATAAAAATGTGTTTTCATGTCTATACTTGAATAAAAGTTTTCTTCAGATTGTAACTGTAATAAGCAGGATGTGAGTGTGCGGATCTAAATTGATAGGAGAACCACCCAGCCTAAAGAAGCAACCGATTTATGGCTACGACGCTTTACGGCGTCAATGAGTGAGGCTGGGCTCCGTGTCGAACAACACGGGCCATAAAAACATAAAAATAAGAAGACAGCAGCAATAAATCGGAGGTCAAAGATTAAGAAGCAGATGATGGGGGATTGAGAATTTTCCCAGACAAGGAGAGGCGTCCAAAATAATTAGAATGCAAGACACATTTAAGATGCAGCCAATGCGAATAAAAACATAAAATATGAGCCAACCTATGAACGTGGGCTCGTGGGAATTGTAGCTCGTTCCCCAGCCCAATTAAGAGGTGGGGCGAGCGAATAGGAAGCCAAGAAGGCAAGAACCAATCACAAAAAAGAAAGAAAAGACATATATATACATGGTGTGAAGCATTTTAGAGAGAGCCCCGGTATTAAAAAACTGACAAGAAACTAAACTGCCACAGGATCGACAAGAGATCCCCGTATTACAAAAAGAACGACAAATACTCTAAGATGCTACAGGACCGATGAGAATCCAAATAATACGAAGTTTAATGCCCAGCGTGAGATCCTTACGAAAAAAGAAAGAAAAAAACAACGGAATAAGCTACTACAAGGTCGAGAAGAGAATACAGTGACGACGTGAAATTACTTGCTTAGCGAAGGTCCGCAACTACGACAAAGTGCTGTATAAAAAGATGAGCCGAAGCAACTAATACTACTAGGCCGCTACCTGAAGGTATACGCATCCTCTTATAGTGGTTTGAACGCGCCGACGACCGACGACAGCCAGTGCTGACTGACCCGCTGAACAAGTGTGGAACCATCGCAAATCAACGCACGAGAACTACCCGGAGTTATCATCGATCAATGAACTTTTTAGTGTCGAGATAGAACTCTTTTGACGAACTTGTGCACAGGGTCCTCCAAACATTACACGAACTCTGGTATCCAAGTGGTGGAAGCGAGTGCATCCGATAGCGACAGCGGCCCCATGGGTGAGCATATTTGCTAATATAATTTCTTTCACATCCCTGCTTATTACATACTTGCCTCTTGACCAAGGGTCGGCATTGCGTAGTGTATGCTAATAATACGCATTATAATTGCAATTGAATATATGAATCAATAAGGTGTTTGACTATGAATTCGACCAGATGCTAATTTGTGTACATGCAAATATTTATATATGTAAATAAATTGTATATATGTATAACTAACGAGTATTCTTTGAGAGTTGTTCCCATTTTTCTTAGTGGTGTATTGAACAGAATTGGTCGCAACGCGACGTTAGTTGCACATATACGACCACAGCCTAAAAATCCCAGTTTGGGTTATTACAGTGACATTTATTTATTTTTATTTTCTTTGTTCGGCTAATTTTCTAGTTTCCAACGAAGTCACATTGTGACGAAACTGTGGGTGATAGAAAAAAAACTGATGTCACATATGGATTCAGCACCAAAAATTGCATAAGAATCAGCTATTAACATTAAAAAAGTTTTCAAAAAGTTATTTTTCGTTGGCCTGTGTTATGACAACTCATTTGCCCTAAAATCAGTCAATCTTGGGGAGTTTAATGCAAAAATCGCAACTCTACAGACAAAATTCCCAGGATTTGAAACTCTCACTTTCACGTTCTGGTACCAAACTTACACCACACATTGTTGAATCAAGACTGGATGATGACATTACCTCTTCCTCAAAATATATACGGCAAAAGTTTTATCAATTTTACTGGTAGTTATTTTGAGTTATTGTCAAACACCTGTTTGCGACCTTAATTTTGGTCACCAAAATATTTCAAACATTTTGAATTCAAATATCAACTTTAATTTTCCCAAAATTATCCTACAATTAAATTATCCTAAACCTTCTCTTCGGTGCAAATAGTAATTCCTTTAAATTCTTTAAAACCTTTGTGTAGGTCATAACTAGTTACGGATGGTCTAAAAGCTTTTAAAAGCGTCAATCAGGAGTAAAGATTATTTGGATGTAAAATACTAAAATTAATATTTTCTTAAATTTCGTACGCGGTAAAAGCACTAACCTAGAATATTCAACAACCTGACAGTCTGAATTTACATCTTATATATACTGAGCAATTAATTTACGAAATACAATAGCAAAACAGTAAAGGAAGTGAGATACAATACATCAGTGTTCATCTGAAGACAGACAGCCTCTACAGTGAAATGTTTCTGGAACATCGCATTTGAAAAGCAAGTGAGGTTCAATCGATGTACGTACGATCAAAGTAAACATCATTTTTTGTCGCCCAGTGGCTAAGTGGATAAGGCATCAGCCTGCCACGCCGGGGGTGAGGGTTCGATTCCCGCATAAGACTTGGCTGTATTCTGGGGAACCGGTCAGTCTTCCGCCTGCAATTGGAACCCCGTCTAGAAAGGGGAGCTGCAACCCATCGTCCATCACCGGTGTCATAGTTGTCAATAAAATTCTTCTGTGATTGTGTCATTTGTCTGTTTCTATGTCTTGTATTCATATGTACAGCGAACTGGGGTGTAATGTCGTCATCCCCCAGGGACATTAGCCAAAAAAAAACATCATTTTCTGGATGGGGAAAAATCAAGACTTCACTTGTTAGTGAAAAGATAATAATATTAGGGAAAGAGCCCCGGCCTGCTAAAAGCTGGCATCGCTCCTTAAAAAAGAAAACTAACGGACCCCAGTCCGAACCGCGGGACAACAAAAGACAACGACACTAAAACTGTTAGCATCCACTAAGGCGTGCAGCCGACCCGACCGCAACAAAACAAAACGATGAAGCACTGTTAAAGGAGAACCACGGTGTATAAAAATTACTTGCAGGGTGTTACGAAAGTTACGATGAAATAAACAACAACACGTTAGCAATGATGATGGGCAAAAGGAAACATAACATAACGACAACTGAAGAGCAGCACATCCAGTGACAAAAGAGCAACAAACCAAGGTTTTAAGAGACGAAACCTAAGAAATGACCAAAAAAGATGAGAGACCCCTGTCTTTCTCAACAAAACAACAAAAACCAAGGAGAGTCAAACGACTCCAAACTTCAAAAAACTCCAAGGAGAACAAAAAGCGAAAAACCAAGGAGAGCCATTGTTAGCTCAAAAGTACGGGTACAGTACAAAATGTAAACTAAAACAAAACTGATGCAAAGGACGAGGGCAAAAAAGATGAGTACGTTAATATTGAAATATTTCCTCTTCCAAAATATTGATTTGATGCTATTATAGATTTGATGCTAATTTAGAGATATTCTGACGAGAAACGGGATTGAGTAACAGACGAGATGGGTGAATTTTAGAAAGATTATGAGGAAACAGGCTGCATCGGAAGTCATTAAAGTAAGGACAATTATAAACATAATGAATGGGATCGGCACAAGCCTCACCACAAATGCAAACAGGAAATTTATTGAGGAAACGGTGATAATAAGACGGAAATTTACCATGACCGGTTATAAATTGACATAAAAAGTGACCAGAAAAATTCCTAAATACTGAAATGCTGGGGACCAGAGAACGCGTGTAACCGCTGACATCCAAAGACTCCCAACGCGCTTGCCATGCTAACCATAAATGCCTCAAAAGGCGGCGCCGACATCTACCGGGGGAAATGCCAACCCTACCATCGACAATAGCTAGCTCCCCAGCTGACTTGGCTGCCGCGTCGGCAGCTTCATTGCCAGCAGTCCCAACGTGAGCCCTAGTCCAGCACAACTTAAAAACCAGGTCAGATGAGGTAAAATGAAAAATAAAAGAACGAATTTTGATGATTAAGGAATTGTAATTAGGATAGAGGCAAAGAGCCTCCAGAGCCGAGCGAGAGTCAGAAACTAAACAAAAAGACGAAACATCATTAATAAACGCCCATTCTATTGCTTTATAGATTGTGTAAAGCTCAGCTTGAAAAACCGAAGCCTCATCGTTGATACGGAAGGAACCAGTGTGAATATTATTATTAGCAGAATTAAAAACAACAAAACCAGAACCAACTCTATTATTCATCCTTGAGCCATCGGTATAAATGAAAAACTGAAAGTCACCGGGAGAAAGAGGATTGAAAGTAGTATAAGAAAAAATATTGTCTTTAAATGAAACATAACGGTTAGGTTTCTCAATGTCCTCGGGGTGTAAAGTTATGCCAAAAATATTAACAGGATTATTGCTTTTCAACTGAAACAATGCAGTTTCAAGGGAGGCGATCAAATCAATAGGGGGGATACCAGCAATCACACCTAAAGAGGCGGTGGAGGAAGTTCTATAAGCTTTTGTAATTGTCAGTAAGCCAGATCTAAAGACTTTATTTAAGGAGTTGACAGTTCTGACGTTATTATTCCACCAGATTGGGGCTCCACACAAGATTATTTTTTCTATTACAATTTTATATATGATTTTAATTACAGCAGTACCAACCCAAGTGGCTTTTGAAATTCGGATAAGTTTATTAAAGATAGTTTGGGTTTTGTTATGTATGTATTTAAAGTGTTCATTCCAAGTAAGGTTATTGTCCAAAATTAGTCCTTTTTCCCCATTAAAAACTATTGACAACTTTAATTTTTTCACCTTCAAATTTTATAATTGGATTTTTCCCCGGCTTACAACCCTTTTTGATAAAATAAAGCAGATTAGTTTTCTTGTGATCAAATTTAAGACTGAATTTGGAGCTCCTGTCCACCAGGGACTGGGTAACGTTATTACACTTATTTTCAAGACCGGGGAAGGAAGTATCTGCAGAAATCAAAAGAATATCATCAGCATACGTGATTAAAAAAGTTTTATCTGGAAGAACAATATCAAAAATGTCATTAATAATAAGATTCCAAAACAGGGGAGAAGAAATAGCGCCTTGAGGAACACCTATGTCATATTGTTTTCTAATGCTTATGAACTGGTTGGAATAAGAAACAAATCTATTTGAAAAATAACTAAAGTAAATATTAACCAAGTAAGGAGGAGCCTTAATGTCTATTAATTTATTCAAAATGTCATCCCAGCAAACAGAATTGAAAGCGTTTTTAATATCAAAAGAAATCAAAGCAACATGGTTATTAAATCTGAGCTCTTTGATTTTATTAACAACAAAAGAAAGTGCATCAAGAGTGCTCCTGCCCCTAACAAAACCAAACTGAAAATCACTGATAATATCGTTCCTGTTAATAAACTCCTGTAACCTATTGGCAATAATTTTTTCAAAAACCTTACCCAAAATGGGCAGTAAACAAAGGGGACGATAAGAACTAAAACTTTGAGGGTCGCGATCTGCCTTAGGCAGAAAAATCAGTCTAGCTGTTTTCCATTCCTCAGGGAACAAACCCTGGTTGAGACAATTATTAAAAAGATCAGTAAATAAAAACGGGTTAATGGCAAAAATCTCTAAAATTACATCCAAACAGATCCCATCGGGGCCAGGAGCCTTTTTCGTTTTAAAAGTACTAAGAGTGTATTTGAGTTCAGAAAAAGAAACAGGGTCAAACTGCTCAATGATATTGTACCAACCATGATTATGAGAAAGAGTATTGACATTATTATAGGGGAAATGAAAGGAAATAAGGCTATCGATATTATCTTTAACAAAAAAGCTGTCAACAGAATCAAACTTACTACAGAAAACAGAAACCGAAACCTCACTGATAAGGGATTTGAAATTACAGAACGGGGTTTCCTCAGAAATATTGCTTAAAAACTCCCTCCAGGAATTCCTCTTGGCAGACATAACCAGCCTCTTATATTTGGCGTGGGCACGAACCCAACAAGTCCTGTTGGTAGATCTCTCAGTTTCACTAGTAGTGGAACGCTGAAACTTTCTTCGAAGCGCTCTAACACGCTTCCTAGCAATAGACAGATCAACAGTCCACCAAGGGACCCTGTGGAGGGATTTTCTTGTGAGGGGAACAGCGCCAAAATTGCCCGGGAAAGAACTATAAACAGAAGACCGAATAGACTGTACCATGTTGTTGAGATCAGTGTGAGGAAAATCATAAAAAGTATTGAAAAGATTACATTTGATGTTGAGCCAGTTTCTATTGTTCAAATTATATTTTACAAAATTAGGGTAAGAGACAGTTGGAGAAGTAGTGCTGATACTGAAATTAATGTTTTGGTGTTCAGAACCGTTAATTTGGTCTGACACTAACCAATCGGTGATAACTGTATTACTATTGAAACTTGTAAGAGTTAAATCAATCCAACTTCTACCTCTGGAGGAAACAAAAGTCGGGGCGCCGTTACTGGGATTATGGAGATTAAAAGAAAACTGGTTAATAAAATCCAAAAGAATAATACCTCTATTGTCAATAATCGGTCTCCCCCAAACAGAATGCTTAGAGTTAAAATCACCGAGCAGGGCAATGTTTTCCCATTGTTTCAAGTTAATAACACCAGTAATATTACTCAGAATTTCATCAAACAGCTCATCGTTACCGGGTGGAATGTAAGTGTTAATAAATAAAATGTTGATCTGATTAACAAAAATAGCATTAACAAAAGAATCACAGAAAACAACAGTAAAAGGTAAATTATTATTGACTACAATGCAAGATTTCGGGTTTAAAGAACTAGAAACAATACTCAGAGAAGAACCAAAACCAACAACAGAATTATTTAAAGTGTACGGCTCCTGAACAAAGGCAAACGAAATGGGGGTGACGCAAATGTCAGCCCTAAGCTGACTGCAGGCGAATCTACTTTTACCAATGTTCACCTGTCGACAAAAAAGGGAGGCGCTATCCATAATTGATAAAGTTCCTCAACCTGTTGAGTTCCTTCTGAAAAGCGTCGCACCCCCTGAAGTTAGCCCCATGGTTAGTTTTTACATGATTTTTTTTGTCCTTGGTATTGTTATTGGAGAGAATGCAATTATGGCAAGATTCATTTTTTTGTTACACCCTTTTCCCTCATGCCCCGATTCCCCGCAGTTATAACATGTCGCGGTCTCAGCTCTGCAAAACTTAGAAGTGTGGCCATATTTCAGGCACTTATAACACTGACGGGGCTTAAGGTACTCCTTAAAGGTGTAACGTTCCCAGTTAATGTGTATTCTGTCTAATTTTGAAAATTTTTGAAATGAGACCCCATCCAAAGCCAATATATGATTAGTTCCCATTTTACCCTTAAAGGACCCCCTGTGTATTACAGCAACATTATCTACACCATTCTGTGACGACACAGCAGTAGTAACTTCTTGGTCGGTGATGTCGTTGTTAACATCAAAGATAATAATTTGGGGGTCGACTTTTTTCGGGCTTCTGCAGTTAACATTGTTTTTGAGGTTGGAGTTATTATCTATTGCCTGTTTGAGAGTTTCCAAGTCCCCAGCTGAATTAACTTCTAGTAAAAAGTCTCCGTTTCTTGTTTCCTTTGTTCTTTTAATACCAACTTTGAGTGATTTAGGATTGAGGTTATTAACTATAAGATCTTTAACTTTGTCTGTGTTTGGGCTATTGGCATCTTTACTAACTATTACAACGTGTTCTTCTTTAGGGCAAAATGGGACTGGAATTTTAACATGAAAGCCAGAGCTTAGTGCTCCGGCATAAGTCTGTTTGCTAGTGTTAGTGGTTCTGTTGCTTTCAATTACCAGATAAGCCTCCGCGGCGTTAGCTTTAAGTTCACTATTAGTAATCAGGACACCCGTTATAATTTCTATTAGTTTATCTACCCTCTCCCTAATGAATGTGGAATTAGTTACGTTTACTTTAGCAGTGGTTAGTATTTTCTCTATTTCGGCTTTATATGTGTAAATAATTTTATGAATGGGGTTTGTTCTGATTTTATTCATGTCCAGCGACGGAGTATCTTCCTCCATTTCAAAAGTTAACTAAATACAACCAAATACAACCTCAAAGAGAAATTAAAAAAGAAAAACCAAAGAGAGCCTTTACGGCTCCAAAGTGTACGAGGACAGTACAAAAAACTCTAAGAGAACTAAAGGAGACAGCAACAAAAGCGGCACTCGTGCGTGCCAAAAAGCTAATAAATACACTCCAAGGAGAACTAATAAAATAGAAATATATCAAAACGAAAATAAAGACAAAAGAGGCTTCGGTGTATAATCACTACAGGGCACAGAGAAAACCCATCACAAATTTAAACAAAACTTAAACGCTAAATTACAATTTTTCTTAAATTAAAAAAGCAAAAAAATTTTCTTTCAAAAAAAGAAAAAAAAGAGAAAAAACTCGTGTAAAACTTATAAAAAAAAAAAGAAAAAGAAAAAAAGAAAAAAGATGAAAATGAACTAACAGCCTAACGGCCCTAACAGTAATTAACACCTAACAAAACCCTAAGGGTGACCAAACAATTAACTAAAACGGGAAGCAAAAATTAGTGGACAGAGCAGTGTTAAAAACGTGCTCCTACACCAGGTAGAACAGGGCGGTATCGTACACTGATGTCCACACTAGGGAAAAAGAACTACGCTAGGTCACCGTGGAAAAAACTGCAGAGCTTTAGGTCAATCTCGGGACTGACACAAGGCGGAATGCTCGCCTAGTAGGCCTGTAACTTTGGTTTCGCCCCGCCGCTCAAGCCCGAAGGCGATTGGAGGAGGTACTCACAGGTGCGCCACGTGAAGGCAGTTACTCGACCATTTACAGTTGTGAACAAAGGAACTACCTAGAGTACTCGCTTAGGAAAGAGCTCGATGACAATGCAATCGGCTGCTAATCGCTTATCCTCTGGCAAATTACACAATATCACAAACTGTCACGCACCCAGTGAAAAGATAAAACGGATGGTGTAACAAGCGGAAAAAATGTAAAATACTGATTTCTAATTTCAAAATACAATATTCTTATGCTATCAAATTTCTCAGCTCTCAAAATTCTCACTACTTAATCCTGTTCCACTCAATTGACAGGAGACGTCTCCTATGATTATGTCTAACCAACTGAAAAATTCTAACTTCTGTTGATCGAAAAAGGAAAAATCCATTTTGTATAAGTGTAAAAGGGAGAATCTGGCCCCTCTCTCTCTCTCTCAGACTAAGCTGCTGCTATTTGACCTCACGCAGTTAACGCATGACTTGGCTTTCATAGCAAACATGCCCGAAACAAATAGTCTGCAAAAAAGGCTGTTTTCTTCCTTACTTGGCACCTTTGTTCAATCATATACATATATATATATACATATATATATATATATATATATATATATATATATTATATATATGATTAAACAAAGGCGCCAAGGAAAGAAGAAAACAGCCCTTTTTACAGAACATTTGTTTCGGGAATGTTTGCTATGGGAGCTAAGGCCAGTTGCACACACGGCGTTTTTACCCATGGCGGGAAGTTTCCATCGGACGTCGTTCTAAAAGTAGAGCCTACACACACGGAGGAAAACTCCGTTGCCGGGGAAAAGGCCCACCCCTCCTTTTCGAATTCTGGACGTGTCCAAGAAACCCAGAGGGGTCGCACCTACGCCACCCTCCCCCCAGCCGGGATCGCAGGAGCCCTCCTTTTCGAATCCCATTTACGATTCCAAGAAAACCAGCGCGCCCGCCCCCAGCAAACCCCCAAACATCCTTCTCTCAAATGACCCTACGACGGTAGAATCCGCTGTGTGTGTAAGCGTGCAAAGGGTCACATGGATAACTAGTTCAATCTGGCGTCAAAATATCCGCCAGCCGATAGCTTGTGCAGCTGTCGAGTGCCACTGTGCACAACTCCAGTTTGACTTTAAATACAGCTACTTTATGTGCCCACTTAAAAACAGTTGTCATTTTCCCCTGAAGGCACAGATTGCGTTCATTGAACAGACTGAATATGTCACACAGGTAAGCCAGTGTTTAGACTCATACCTTTTGACTGAAATGTGCTGCCTGTTATGACTTCTTTTCTAAGAGCGATCTTTGCAATGGCTCTCGTAATTCAAATACTCGGATTAGCGATTTTCCTCTGAATAACCATCTTATTTCTGTGTATAAGAGAAGGCATCTGTACTCTGCGTCCATCTCCTCACAAAGCTGCTCAAACGTGTGCGAGTTAAGGGCGTGTGCTTTGATGTGGTTAATAACTTTAACGACATCAATCAATACGCTGTTAAGTTCTGGTGACATTTTTCGGCTTGCCAGCATTTCCCTGTGAATGAGACAATGTGTAGGTTCACTCTCAGGTGCAACCTCCTTAATCCGAGCAGTTAAACCAGACAGTCGTCCGGTCATGGCAGCAGCTCCGACTGTGCATATGCCGACACAAAAGGACCATTTTAGTTGTCCTGATATATAACCCTCCAGTGACTTGAACAGTTCTGCTCCTGTGGTGTTGGTTGGCAAAGATAGAGGACATAACAAATCCCCATGCACATCCTCCTGATATAGATATCGAACATAAACAAGTAGTATTGCCTTGTTGTCGATATCTGTAGATTCACCAACCTGGAGTGCGTACCACGGTGATGTATTAATCCTCTCCAACAATTGCGTCTCAATGTCTTCGGATATTTCCTCAATGCGCCTAGTCACAGAGCTAGCCGATAAAGGCATGTGTGCTATCTTTTCCACAGCAGCCTCTCCTAGAATTTCACGGGCAAATGTCTTTAGTGGAGGGCAAGATCAATTCTTCACCGACAGTGAGTGGCTTTTTAGCCTTAGCAATACAGTTAGCCACCAAATATGATGCTCTCAGTGCATTCTCCTTTATTGATGTGGTGGCCCTCATAAATTTCTTTTGTCCTTCGTGTTCCCGTTTTTTCGTTTAAAAATATTCCAGGACTTATTTTTTAATCCAGTGTGCTTGGCGTTCAAGTGGCAGTTTTGAAGGTTTCATTGCCTCATTAGAGAGCTGGTCTCCCCAAACTATGCAGAACGGTTTTGGTGTGTAGGAATCACCTGTCCCGATAAATCCTTATTTCAAGTAGGACTCATGGTATTGTCTGTTAAAAGTTACAAATTTCTTTGATGTTGAAGGCTCTTCTCCTGTCTCTTCACTGGGCCTTTTCTTTTTCCTAAGGAAACTTTCTACCGACGTCTGTTTCGTACTTATTTTTGCTTATTTGTGGGTTAAGTTTGAGCAAACACAATATACACGTACACCAAGCACTGTTAAACGTGAGAAAGTACCGGTGAACAGAGAGAAGAGCGATACACACCTTCTCTTTACCAAAGCTACAATGCCACTTCCGCTTGCAGCCGCTCAGATCCAGACACAGGCGGCTAGACTCTGCTCTGGGACAAATCTGAATGGTTGCTGAGACATGACGTAAAATACATCATAAGCACCCAAAACGCATGCGTGAGCCTGCCGAACGCGATTTCTCGTGTTTACGTTTACAGTAATGTTTTTGTTATATTATTGATACGCTCCAGTTATTTGAAATTTGTAATATTCGATAATGTTGATGTTATTATAATTTTGATGTATAAATGATGTTATATTTGCTTATTGTTCAATAAAAAACTCGTTTTATTTATTTATTTGTTTCTTTTTTTTCTTTCAGGAAAGCACATTTATTTTCAATTTTATGACTGCAATTTTAATTCATAATCTTGAAATGTTTAATAAACAATAAAATAATTTAACCCTTCAGCGGGCGCGCCCGTGTATAAAGTGCATGATTTTCGAAATTTTGAATGGTTTGTTTTTACAAGTAAGGTTTGAATGTTCTAAATAGTTTCTATTTATAGCTACACCCTTTCTAATGCAGGTCTGATTTTCTGACCCTTGTATTCCTTTCTATTCATTGTTAGTCGTGATTTAACCGTGGTAAACGAGCGATTATACTGGATTGCAAGACGACAAAATTATGAGTTGATGTAGTAGATCAAATGTGCAGCTATTACACGGTATCACGTATATCATGAAGATGGACAATCTTATTATTTTTTTAGGTTTTTGGACATATAGGAATCGATTCGCAAGTTGTCTTTAAATGTATTAAACCAGACAGTTTTGAAATAAGACTATTGTATCTGCATTCTTTGGCCCTTAAAAGCCCTTCAATTTTAATTATAAATATATCTCAATATTATCAACATTTTATAACTTGTCATAAAATGCAGAATTATTATTTTGAATTTGAAAACAAAAAGTTTATTACAAAAGGAATAATCAAGGTTGAAAAAGACGTTGCACTTTATGCAACGCGCGCCTGCTGGTGTTCCAAAAATTGGATCGCCCGCTGAAGAGTTAAAATAGTTACAAGATTTCTTCTGTTACAAAGGTATAATTAGCACAAACCCGACTATGTCGTACAAATACGAGAGAAATACACCACAGTAAATAAAAGGGAAATAATTTAATGTTCCTTGGCCTGCCCGGTACCATTTGATCCATGGACCGGTACCGGTCCGCAGCCAGGGGGTTGGGGACCACTGCTGTAGGATATGTTCAGGTAAAAAGGGATAGAGACATCTGTACTGTCAATGGAAGAGTGACACCGGTTTTTCCAGAACATAATGTCAGAAAAAAGACATACAGTGTTGAACTCAAGTTTAATGAAAATGAAGAAAATATCCTTTCCGTCCAATGCAATGATTGTGCAGCATCTTTGGGGGAGTTCCCTTATGTATTGTATTTATTTTGATCTAAAATTTTAATGATAGTGTTTTGGGGGTTGATACAATAGACCATCCATGGTTAGCGTTCCCCACTTTAAGTCATTTATAAATAATTAGTAATACTTCAGTAGTTATAAAAAAATCATTTTAATATAATACTATATACATTGCATGACAAAAACTTTCATTTTATGTAAAAAATTAGCACCTAAAACTGGTGTAAAAAGATTTATTAAAACTTAACTTATAAATTAATTAATATTGTTTATGCATTTGTCACATTTTGCAAGCAAATTGTATTCATTTTAAAGTTCATCACCTACCCTCAACCCAGTATCTGGAGAATATAACTCATAATAAAAACTCATTGTTTTTACAAATATGTTTAAATATTGGAAAATGTCAAAATTTGTATTTAAATTTATATTTGCTGCAACAAATTGGCAAATCATCTGTATCAAACTAAAACACACAATTATAGCTAAATTAATAAAATACTGAATGTGGATCCACTTACTGAGCATTTACAACTGTTCCAGCATCAAAGCTATTATCAAGTAACTGTATGTAATACTAGCATTATTGCCCGGCGATGCCCGGGTAGATATATAGATATAAAATTTTTGATGCATTCCATCAAAAAAATACTGGGCTGCACCCCCCGCTCTTCATGTTCATCTGGCTAGACAGATTGCGCTTAGCGCGTTTCTACTGAAATGATATACAAACAATAAGAAAGAAAGAAACTTTGAGCCTGCGGACCTTCGTCTGATTATACGTCTGATTTTATTGAGAATTAATAACACAGTGTTGCGTGATTCGCACGTTTGGATTGAATAAGTTTGCTGTTAAATTATATTTGTTAGATACTGTTTAATTATATTTAATTATATTTGTTTGATCCACTGTTTAATTAGAAATAAGTTTTATAATTTACATTTGCCTTTATTATTTATTTTCCCTTAAAAACTCGGTTTGTTCCACATCACCCAAGATACGCACTTTTTTCCACATCACCCAAAAGGTAAAGTGCAAGATGCATTATCCCCTTTATTTATTCAAAGTAAGGCGCGATTCCACATGATGCCTATTTTCCTTACTTTGGTGATTCGGTTTTTTATTGTCGACAGGCCAAAAATCATATCGGATTTTAATTTTCCCAAGGCCAAAAACCGTTAAAAAGCGAATTGTAATTCGGTTTTTAATTTTCCTAAGGCGAAAAACTGTAGAAAAAGCAAATTGTAAATCGGTTCAAGCGATAACAAAAACTGTAAATAACAAAGGACACAAATCAGAGCCGTTAAAGTTGTGTTAAAACATACAAATTTGAACTGCATTCTTAAAAAAACTCCCATCTCGGTTAGTCTAGTGGTTAAATTTTATCTTTTACCGTATTTTAATATTTCTTTTGTCAATTTATTTCGTTGTTATGCACGTAACGCAAAATTAATTTAAAGTATCACAAAAAGAAAAGAAACCACGTGATTAGCATTTCATAAATTAAATTCTAAAAATTAATCTTTAAAATTTCACCAAACTTTAAAATTTCACCAAACCAAAAGGGAGGTAAAGATTTGAAAAAGATTTCGTTTTAAAGGAATTTTTATGATTTTTCTCGTGATATAAATTTTATAACCCTCAGATTATCATTTTAAATGCAAACTTAAAAAAATTAAAAACAGCTTAAAAATTTAATCTTAAAAAATCGAAGAAGAATTTTTCAAAAATCTTTCTCAGTTCACCCCTCCAATATAGACTCCAATATAGAAGAATCGCCATGCAAAATTTCAGCTCTTTATGTCCAACGGTTTGGACTGTGCGTTATCTGTCAGTCAGTCAGTCAGTTAGGCAGGCAAGGCCAAAGGTTATTACCATGAAGCTCCCCCCCCCCCCCCCAGCATCGCTCTTCCCCCGCGCAGGGGAAGAGGTGTTGGTAATAACCGTGCGGGGGATAGGTTCGGATTTCACTGATAACATGTTGTGGTATCCACAGGGGGTACTCGCACCTGTTAAGGGCACAAAAAATCATTGAAAAATTGATTTAAAAAAAACTAATTGAGCCCCAAACTTCGTTTTTGCTGATTTAAGTTTCTCGGGTCCTAAACATCAACTGTGCCGAATTTGATCCCGGTGGGTGAAACAGTCTCTGATTCTACAGCGGTCAAACAAACAGACAAGCTCTTTTATATATATAGATACACTGGTGTAAGAAATTAAGAGAATTTGCAGACTTGGTCGATTATCTCTAGAACTACTGTACCGATTTTAATGAAATTTGATATGTACATACATTGATACAATACAAAAGAAATAACCATTCAATAATTGTAATACACACGCATGATCGTGCGTAACACTCGTTGGAGTCGGAAGGTATGAAACAGCGGTTGCAGAATAAACAAAAAAATGGGTTAATAGATGGGTTAATAGGGGGTATGGTCCCCTCTTACAGATATACAGGTCTCGCGGCGTGATTTCATACACGAAATAAGGCAATTTATCATTTCCTGTGGCAATTAGTCCCACTCTTTCAGCAACGCTGTTTTCTTTCCTTGGATGGTTCTCGGAGGGGGGGTGCTAGTTGCAAATGCCATCCCCAGAGCGTCCCAGACATGCTCTATAGGGTTAAGGTCTGGAGATCTGGCTGGCCAATCCATCCGGCGAATATCCTCACTCTCTACAAATTCGTCGACCAGAAGAGCTCCATGTGGCCTCGCGTTATCGTCCATTAAAATGAACTCAGGGCCAACTGCACCCCTGAAAAGGTGAACATGGGGTTCCAAGACCACATCCCTATACCTCACACCAGTCACAGTGCCTCTTTCAAAGACATGGAGAGGTGTGCGGCCATCCAACATGATGCCTGCCCAGACCATTAAACCTCCTCCGCCATAATGGTCAATTTCGCGGACATTGGAGGGTGGGTAGCGGGTCCCTGGTTCTCTCTATATGAACGTACGAAAATCGATGTTTAGGCTGAACCGGTACTCATCAGTGAAGAGAACGGTCGCCCATTGATCCATACTCCAATCTCTATGCTCTCTGCACCATGATAAACGGATTCTCCTGTTCGTAGAAGTGACCGGGACGCAAACAGCAGGTCTTCTTGCAAACAACCCTCTCTCATGAAGTCTTTTGGAAACAGTCACCCTTGATACACGGGTTCCTGTGGCTGCATACAAGTCACGAGAGAGCTGAGAAGCTGTAGCACTCCTGTTACGCCTCGCTATAATCGACAAATGGCGATCTTCTCAGGCCGTCGTGCCTTTGGACGACCTTGCCCAGGCTTTCTCTCGATGGATCCGGTATCCTGGAACTGTTTCCATAAGTTACACACGACGCTGGGCGTTAAATTGTACTCTCTACAAATCTGGACTTGAGATTGGCCTGCTTCTAGCCTCCCCACAATTCGACACCTCATTCCATCATCTAAACGTTGGTGGTTACTCATTTTTACTGTTACAATTTAAAATTAACCGATTGCTACAAAATAACACCAAGAAATTCGCCGAGGTGTGCTAGCGAACGTCTTAACTTACGCGCGCTTATAAAGCCTGTTTCTCTACTGACTCCGTCTACACACACGTGTACTCTTACGTATTTGACATACAAGATTTGCATTTTTATCTAGAAGAAGTGGTTTTACATTCAGTTCAGTTCTTTTCACGAAATTCGATAAAATATGTAAATTTTTTAAATTTATTTCACCAGTGTAACATCTTCGCATAAGAGCTGGCCTTTTTAAATCCCTCCCGAAGCTTCTCGAAACATAAAATATCCAAAATGACCGAGAGCAGTGTCGAATCCATAGTTTTCTGGGGCGCTGCTACGAATAGTGACGCTTCCGATGCCGTTTAAGGGCAAGTTCAGACCCCCATCAGCATTGGGGGAAGAGGGGAAATAAGGGGTGAAAAATAAAATTTCCTAAATAACTGTGAGTAATATCGAATCCATAGTGTTTGGGGTCACCAAGATGAATAGGGGAAACTAAAAATGTTGTTTTTCATCAAGTTTTGTGTTAGCTTAATATTATAGTGAATTTGTAATTTTACTTTAGCATATGTATACTGTACATATTCTTTTAAATACCCGCAGTTAAAATTACTTTGATTTTACACTACAGGTAGAATTCATTCCTTTTTCTTTTAATAAAAAACTGATATTAATAAATATCTGGGCAACACCGTATATATACACTCAAGTACGCTAGTGTATATATACACTAGTGTACGCTATATACGCTAGTGTATATACACTCAAGAGCCAAAACATTATGACCACCTGTCAATAACGAGTTGGCCCACCTTTGGCGCGCAACACAGCTTCAACCCGCCTTGGCATGGATGCCACAAGTCCTTGGTAGATGCCCGGAGACAGATTGTACCAGATGTTTAAGCAACGGTCACGCAAATCCGAGATATTGCGAATTGGTGGTCTTTGAACTCTGAGCTGCCGTCCCATGACATCCCAAATGTGTTCTATCGGATTGAGATCCGGTGAGTTAGGCGGCCAGGACATTAACTGGAATTCAGCATCATGTTCCTGGAACCACTCCAACACAATTTTAGCCTTGTGACACGGGGCGTTGTCCTTTTGGAACATTCCATTTCCAGCTGGAAAAACAGAGGCCATGTAAGGGTGCAACTGATCCGCAATGATGTTCAGATACCCTGTAGCATTCATGATCTGCTCTACCACAACCACGGGTCCCAGAGACGCCCAAGAGAACGTCCCCCAAGCATAATACCGCCACCACCGGCCTGTGTATGACCTACTGTACATTGAGGGAGCAACAGTTCGCCTGGAAGACGGCCATCCTGACACGGCCATCGGCGTGATGAATGACAAACCGTGATTCATCTGACCAGGCAACTCTCTCCCACTGATCCATGGACCAGTCGCGATGTTCCCGGGCTCAGCGCAGGCGCAGTTGGCGATGACGCTTGGTCAGCAAAGGCACACAAGTGGGACGTTTGCTGCGTAGCCCCATATCCAACAGTGTCCGCTGAAAAGTGTGCTGCGATACTATTCTACTTGGCCCTGCATTGTATTGGGCTGTCAGCTGAGCCACTGTCTGGCTCCAGTTTTGCTTCACCATGCGAGACAGTCTCCGACGACCTTTTTCTTTGATAGCGTGTGGGCGTCCAACTCCATGTCGTCTACTGCTGGTTTCACCGTCATTCATACACTTTGCATAAGTACTAACAACTGTAGGTCGCGAACAACCCACGAGTCGTGCAGTTTCGGAAATACTTGTTCCGGGCCTTCGAGCCATTACAATCTGCCCTCTATCAAAGTCGCTTAGATCCGCAGACTTTCCCATCACACACAGAAGTAAGTGAAAGAATGATTCTTCAGACTCTCCAGTAGCAGTAAAATACCACTTCCACCTGATCACGTGCCTTCCACGTCATCCAGGCGAATTCATTGCAAAATGTAGGGGTGGTCATAATGTTTTGGCTCTTGAGTGTGTATATATATATTGTTACATGTTTGGGAGCCAATTTGGCGTTTTATCGCCAAAGTGCGATGTTTCGGGAGTTGTGGAATTAAAACCAAGGAGTAAGTGATAAATCTGGATTTTAGGTTGATTGTTGGAATATCGTTTGGTTGTGTAGTGTGGCAACGCGGGTTTTGTTTTGCGAGATAAAATAGGTTTTTAGAACTGCAATAGAGTTGAAGCGATATCCTTGACGAGATAGGTGATTGATTAATTTAGGTAGTTTGTCGTGACGGATGTAACGTGAGACCTTGGCTTAGATCTCGGAGGCCTCGATATAGTTGTGAAAGGTTGTATAATTTCACTTGCTTATATTTTTATGTGTTATTAATTAAAGCTCTTTTAAATCACAATTTGTCAAGAAAGCTACCTAGAGGCTGGCGATTGTTGAAGTCCAGCGAAGATTGTAAAAAGAAGATTTATGTTAGTTTCGATGTCTATAAAAATCTCTGCACTTGTAAAAAAAAAAAAAAAAAAGAACTTTCCGTACCACGATTTTGGTACAATATATATATATATATATATATATATATATATATATATATATATATATTTATTTATATATTTATTTATTTATTTATTTTTTTATTTATTTATTTTCTTACTTACTTATATTTATACAGAAAACAAAATGTGAAAAGGTGACTTCAAAGTCCTACCTTTATATGAAGTCACGTTGTAGTTGTAATATTCATAGAGGTTCTTAAAGGATTAATACTCTTTTAAAATACTAGATTATTTTTTTTCTTTTATTTCCCATAACTCTCTAAACATGTAATTTTAGCTTTTCATAAAAATTTGTCAAATGAATGAGGTTTTATCCCGACAATTTTGCAAACAATCCATAACTTGATGTTGCAAATCGTGGGACATATTTTATCGCTTGTCACTCACCTGCGTAAGCTTGATCCAGAGTCTAATCTGTTTTGGATGTACCATCTGAGACACATGGCTCAAACTTGTTCCCTCCAGATCATAAAGGGCTGTGATACCGTTAATTTGAATGTGGGGGTTCATACTGATGATATCACATATAAGATTAAACATCTGAAGTAATTCACGTATATTTACTTCATCAGCTTTCCAGTTCCCTGTAAAGCAAGAGTGATTTTAAAAGAAATGCCATCATTTTTACATTTATAAACTATCTAATTATTTTTCAATTTAAGCACTTTTATTCTTTTATCCTTTTTGTTTCTATAAGTGGTGGTTATTGTTTTGGAGAATGTTCCGCAATAACTAAATTGTTTATCTTATTCATTAACTGATTACTATCGAGGTAGCTAAATTTGGGGTGTATAGCCAATATATATATATTTATAAATCATTTACCATACTACCTGATTAAAGCCGTCTTCTTTAATTGCGTTGTGTTTTTTATGAATAAAATAATCTAATTACCTGATTGAAATTGCCAATGGATAGATTTATTGAAATTACTAACACACATAAATACATTATAATACACTGCTGGCCACCCAAATTGCAACACCAAGAAAGACAAGAGATATCACAACTAAATTTATTTTGTAGATAACATGTTGACCAAGTATCAAATGATTAAATTTATAGACTTCTGTGAAGTGTGGTTCCTGCCAAAATCAGTAGCCAGAGTAGCCGCCATTGTTGGAGATCTCCGCTACCACACGCCTCGGCATTGATTCAAAGAGACTTTGGATGAGTTCTTGGGGTACAGCAGACCAAGCAGCTTCCACACGTTTCCAAAGTTGATCTGCTGTGGCAGCTGGGGATGGAATCTGGGTCAATCGTAGAGCAACCATGGACCACATGTTTTCTATCGGCGAAAGATCCGGAGAGCGAGGCGGCCAGGGAAGCAATTCAATCTGGCGATTGACGAAGAACCGTTGAACAATGCGTGCCACGCGTGGTCGCGCATTATCCTGTTGAAATATGGCTGTGGGCAAGCCCTGAAGGTAAGGAAGGACAACTGGCTCCAACACCTCGGAGATGTAGCGCTGGCTGTTTAAAGTACCGGCAATGCGTACTAGAGGTGCGCGAGAGTGATATCCAATACCACCCCATACCATAATACCCGGTGCAGGACAAGTGTGGCGGTGCATAACGCAGCTGTTCAGCATCACGGTGTCTCCAGACTCGAATGCGACCATCGTGGTGTTGCAGACAGAAGCGTGACTCGTCAGTAAAGACAATTTCATTCCATTCTGCCGTCCACATCCTTCTGTCATCACACCATTGGCGGCGGAGACGTCTGTGGTTCTGCGTCAAGGGTAGACAAAGCAATGGACGTCTTGCGGACAGACCACTCTGCTGTAAACGGCGTCGAATGGTACGCGCAGACACTGGATAATGCGTTACAGACTGCATGTGCTGTGCTATGGTTCGTGATGTGACTGAGCGATCCGTCACTGCCATGCGCACAATTTGCCTGTCATCACGTGAAGTGGTGCGCTGAGGTGGATGCGATCGAACACGCCTGTCCGTTGTACCCTCCTGCATCCAACGATCACATATCCACATTACAGTTGTTTGGTTTCGTCCAACACGACTACCGATTTCCCTGAAAGATAATCCACAATCTCGGTAGGCCACTATCCTTTCTCTGTCGAACTCGGATACTTGATCAAAAGATGATCGCTGTTTTCGACGAGGCATACTTGATCCTTTTTTTTTGAAAAAACCACAAGAAAAACACAATTGCCAAACTTGAAATCGTCGAAATCTCCAAGCCTTAAATAGCTCTATGAAGTGGCGCCACAGGCGCGCGTGATGTGCGTCTGCGCTGAAATTCTAATCCTTTGCATATCTCACCTCCGCTAATGCATGTTGTAAATTTCATGTTATTTGCATGTTTCCTTCGGGGTGTTGCAATTACAGTGGCCAGCAGTGTACATGATTCAATTATTGACCTAACAACCTTATTTTAAGTATTCTAATTTCTATAACTGCAAGTGGACTTCTCTGAGGTATTAATTATCTATATACTGGATGAGTTCAAGCTAGGCATACCCAGATTTACAGGATCCAATGAACAACTGTCACACGTACCTTTATTGACGCTGCATTCGTAGACTTGGGCACGCGTCAGGAATCCTGATGAACTTCGCACAGTAACACCATAGGCGAGGGGTCTATCCGTTAGCTGCTGGCGGACGTCCTTCGTTAAGTCCCCTGGGAGCGGGTATTCACTCGTTCGGCTGGCGGGACTCTCTTTGTCATCCGTCGGGTCAAGTCACTCTTCGCGTAGCAGGGCTCCCAATTCAGGTTCCCGTACACGGTCGCTGGGTCAATTCGTCGGGCCTCTCTCCTTCGTTCGCCGGGGAATGTCTGTCTTTACGCACCTTCAGTCATCTTTCCTAGGCAAACAAAACCTCTCTCTCTCTCTCTCTCTCTCTCTCTCTCTCTCTCTCTGCATGCAATCTTTATATCGCTTCTTTTATATCTGTCTCCTGTGCCTCTAACTCCTCCTATATTTTCTTGATTGGGCCCCTATTTTTTTTCTAGGAGTTTCCATCCCGCCTTGCTGGAGTGTTTCTTCCCATCTCATTATCGCATCTTTTCCGGGGGGTCGTATTTGATCTCCGCCGCTCTTCTCTCGCTTCCGATCTCCTATTATTCGGCTAAGTCATTTTTTACGCCTTTCACTCCTCTCTATCCATCTCCTCCCTTCTTACAGACTTATTATTCTTCTTAACCGTTTCCCATCTGTCATCTCTTTTCATGCTATACTTGCTTCGTTTCGCCTTAATCATCTCGCGTTTCTTCGTGATATTTCTTTTCATACCGTAACGATCTTTTTTTACTTCTATAGGATCCCTCAATATTCTCCTATCTATCCTCTTCTATGGATTATTATTTTCCCAGCTTGCTTCACCTTCTGACCTATTCACAGGCTTATTCATTATCCTTTTCTTCTCTCTACAATGTCACTTTTACCCGTGACAGTTTCATCGTTTATATTAGTAACTAGATAAAAACCCGTATTTCGCTACGGGATGCATTCAAATTAAATACAACGATCAATGCATGCAATTGGTGTTAATATATATATATATATATATATATATATATATATATATATATACAAATATTCAAATTAAATCTAGTAGAACATACTAAAGAATATAGTACAGTTAATATAGTACAGTTTGAGGAACATACCCAACAAACACAGGACTGACGGCAGCTTATCGGGCCAGTGCTGGAGGCACCGGTTGAACGACAAGTACGGGAGAATTTTGTCGGGCCACTGGCGGGTTGTTTACGAACCTCCGAAGGGGAAACGCTTTCCGTTTACGTGTTTCAGGGCCTGTTATGGGTTGATATGAATCGCACCGAAACCGTTTTCCCTGTATCGTCCCGGAACTGCACCTCCGATTCGTAACCACAAGTAGCAGATATCTGCATCAGAATTATGGATTTGAAAGGGAAGGCGAAGATTAAATTTAACAGACTTTTCAAAAATATTTATTTCATTGTTGTGAAACTTCTTTTACGCGGAAAATTCCCATAATTTTCCTTGTATGTAAAGATTGTATTATGTGAAAGGTATTATGTGAAATTGTATAATTGTATTATGTGAAAATTCACATAATTTTCCTTGTATGTAAAGATTGTATTCTGTGTGTATGTTTTTAACTCCCTAGAAGCTTATAAAAACAGATGAAAATTAGTTTCATTGTTTATTTTTATATATTACTGAAGAAATTAAATATCTTTTATATCTGTCTCCTGTGCCTCTAACTCCTCCTATATTTTCTTGATTGGGCCCCTATTTTTTTTCTAGGAGTTTCCATCCCGCCTTGCTGGAGTGTTTCTTCCCATCTCTTTATCGCATCTTTTCCGGGGGGTCGTATTTGATCTCCGCCGCTCTTCTCTCGCTTCCGATCTCCTATTATTCGGCTAAGTCATTTTTTACGCCTTTCACTCCTCTCTATCCATCTCCTCCCTTCTTACAGACTTATTATTCTTCTTAACCGTTTCCCATCTGTCATCTCTTTTCATGCTATACTTGCTTCGTTTCGCCTTAATCATCTGGCGTTTCTTCGTGATATTTCTTTTCATACCGTAACGATCTTTTTTTACTTCTATAGGATCCCTCAATATTCTCCTATCTATCCTCTTCTATGGATTATTATTTTCCCAGCTTGCTTCACCTTCTGATCTATTCACAGGCTTATTCATTATCCTTTTCTTCTCTCTACAATGTCACTTTTACCCGTGACAGTTTCATCGTTTATATTAGTAACTAGATAAAAACCCGTATTTCGCTACGGGATGCATTCAAATTAAATACAACGATCAATACATGCAATTGGTGTTAATATATATATATATATATATATATATATATATATATATATATATATACAAATATTCAAATTAAATCTAGTAGAACATACTAAAGAATATAGTACAGTTAATATAGTACAGTTTGAGGAACATACCCAGCAAACACAGGACTGACGGCAGCTTATCGGGCCAGTGCTGGAGGCACCGGTTGAACGACAAATACGGGAGAATTTTGTCGGGCCACTGGCGGGTTGTTTACGAACCTCCGAAGGGGAAACGCTTTCCGTTTACGTGTTTCAGGGCCTGTTATGGGTTGATATGAATCGCACCGAAACCGTTTTCCCTGTATCGTCCCGGAACTGCACCTCCGATTCGTAACCACAAGTAACAGATATCTGCATCAGAATTATGGATTTGAAAGGTAAGGCGAAGATTAAATTTAACAGACTTTTCAAAAATATTTATTTCATTGTTGTGAAACTTCTTTTACGCGGAAAATTCCCATAATTTTCCTTGCATGTAAAGATTGTATTATGTGAAAAGTATTATGTGAAATTGTATAATTGTATTATGTGAAAATTCACATAATTTTCCTTGTATGTAAAGATTGTATTCTGTGTGTATGTTTTTAACTCCCTAGAAGCTTATAAAAACAGATGAAAATTAGTTTCATTGTTTATTTTTATATATTACTGAAGAAATTAAATATCTTTTATATCTGTCTCCTGTGCCTCTAACTCCTCCTATATTTTCTTGATTGGGCCCCTATTTTTTTTCTAGGAGTTTCCATCCCGCCTTGCTGGAGTGTTTCTTCCCATCTCATTATCGCATCTTTTCCGGGGGGTCGTATTTGATCTCCGCCGCTCTTCTCTCGCTTCCGATCTCCTATTATTCGGCTAAGTCATTTTTTACGCCTTTCACTCCTCTCTATCCATCTCCTCCCTTCTTACAGACTTATTATTCTTCTTAACCGTTTCCCATCTGTCATCTCTTTTCATGCTATACTTGCTTCGTTTCGCCTTAATCATCTGGCGTTTCTTCGTGATATTTCTTTTCATACCGTAACGATCTTTTTTTACTTCTATAGGATCCCTCAATATTCTCCTATCTATCCTCTTCTATGGATTATTATTTTCCCAGCTTGCTTCACCTTCTGACCTATTCACAGGCTTATTCATTATCCTTTTCTTCTCTCTACAATGTCACTTTTACCCGTGACAGTTTCATCGTTTATATTAGTAACTAGATAAAAACCCGTATTTCGCTACGGGATGCATTCAAATTAAACACAACGATCAATGCATGCAATTGGTGTTAATATATATATATACAAATATTCAAATTAAATCTAGTAGAACATACTAAAGAATATAGTACAGTTAATATAGTACAGTTTGAGGAACATACCCAACAAACACAGGACTGACGGCAGCTTATCGGGCCAGTGCTGGAGGCACCGGTTGAACGACAAGTACGGGAGAATTTTGTCGGGCCACTGGCGGGTTGTTTACGAACCTCCGAAGGGGAAACGCTTTCCATTTACGTGTTTCAGGGCCTGTTATGGGTTGATATGAATCGCACCGAAACCGTTTTCCCTGTATCGTCCCGGAACAACACCTCCGATTCGTAACCACAAGTAGCAGATATCTGCATCAGAATTATGGATTTGAAAGGGAAGGCGAAGATTAAATTTAACAGACTTTTCAAAAATATTTATTTCATTGTTGTGAAACTTTTTTACGCGGAAAATTCTCATAATTTTCCTTGTATGTAAAGATTGTATTATGTGAAAAGTATTATGTGAAATTGTATAATTGTATTATGTGAAAATTCACATAATTTTCCTTGTATGTAAAGATTGTATTCTGTGTGTATGTTTTTAACTCCCTAGAAGCTTATAAAAACAGATGAAAATTAGTTTCATTGTTTATTTTTATATATTACTGAAGAAATTAAATATCTTTTATATCTGTCTCCTGTGCCTCTAACTCCTCCTATATTTTCTTGATTGGGCCCCTATTTTTTTTCTAGGAGTTTCCATCCCGCCTTGCTGGAGTGTTTCTTCCCATCTCATTATCGCATCTTTTCCGGGGGGTCGTATTTGATCTCCGCCGCTCTTCTCTCGCTTCCGATCTCCTATTATTCGGCTAAGTCATTTTTTACGCCTTTCACTCCTCTCTATCCATCTCCTCCCTTCTTACAGACTTATTATTCTTCTTAACCGTTTCCCATCTGTCATCTCTTTTCATGCTATACTTGCTTCGTTTCGCCTTAATCATCTGGCGTTTCTTCGTGATATTTCTTTTCATACCGTAACGATCTTTTTTTACTTCTATAGGATCCCTCAATATTCTCCTATCTATCCTCTTCTATGGATTATTATTTTCCCAGCTTGCTTCACCTTCTGACCTATTCACAGGCTTATTCATTATCCTTTTCTTCTCTCTACAATGTCACTTTTACCCGTGACAGTTTCATCGTTTATATTAGTAACTAGATAAAAACCCGTATTTCGCTACGGGATGCATTCAAATTAAACACAACGATCAATGCATGCAATTGGTGTTAATATATATATATACAAATATTCAAATTAAATCTAGTAGAACATACTAAAGAATATAGTACAGTTAATATAGTACAGTTTGAGGAACATACCCAACAAACACAGGACTGACGGCAGCTTATCGGGCCAGTGCTGGAGGCACCGGTTGAACGACAAGTACGGGAGAATTTTGTCGGGCCACTGGCGGGTTGTTTACGAACCTCCGAAGGGGAAACGCTTTCCATTTACGTGTTTCAGGGCCTGTTATGGGTTGATATGAATCGCACCGAAACCGTTTTCCCTGTATCGTCCCGGAACAACACCTCCGATTCGTAACCACAAGTAGCAGATATCTGCATCAGAATTATGGATTTGAAAGGGAAGGCGAAGATTAAATTTAACAGACTTTTCAAAAATATTTATTTCATTGTTGTGAAACTTTTTTACGCGGAAAATTCTCATAATTTTCCTTGTATGTAAAGATTGTATTATGTGAAAATTATTATGTGAAATTGTATAATTGTATTATGTGAAAATTCACATAATTTTCCTTGTATGTAAAGATTGTATTCTGTGTGTATGTTTTTAACTCCCTAGAAGCTTATAAAAACAGATGAAAATTAGTTTCATTGTTTATTTTTATATATTACTGAAGAAATTAAATATCTTTTATATCTGTCTCCTGTGCCTCTAACTCCTCCTATATTTTCTTGATTGGGCCCCTATTTTTTTTCTAGGAGTTTCCATCCCGCCTTGCTGGAGTGTTTCTTCCCATCTCATTATCGCATCTTTTCCGGGGGGTCGTATTTGATCTCCGCCGCTCTTCTCTCGCTTCCGATCTCCTATTATTCGGCTAAGTCATTTTTTACGCCTTTCACTCCTCTCTATCCATCTCCTCCCTTCTTACAGACTTATTATTCTTCTTAACCGTTTCCCATCTGTCATCTCTTTTCATGCTATACTTGCTTCGTTTCGCCTTAATCATCTGGCGTTTCTTCGTGATATTTCTTTTCATACCGTAACGATCTTTTTTTACTTCTATAGGATCCCTCAATATTCTCCTATCTATCCTCTTCTATGGATTATTATTTTCCCAGCTTGCTTCACCTTCTGACCTATTCACAGGCTTATTCATTATCCTTTTCTTCTCTCTACAATGTCACTTTTACCCGTGACAGTTTCATCGTTTATATTAGTAACTAGATAAAAACCCGTATTTCGCTACGGGATGCATTCAAATTAAACACAACGATCAATGCATGCAATTGGTGTTAATATATATATATACAAATATTCAAATTAAATCTAGTAGAACATACTAAAGAATATAGTACAGTTAATATAGTACAGTTTGAGGAACATACCCAACAAACACAGGACTGACGGCAGCTTATCGGGCCAGTGCTGGAGGCACCGGTTGAACGACAAGTACGGGAGAATTTTGTCGGGCCACTGGCGGGTTGTTTACGAACCTCCGAAGGGGAAACGCTTTCCATTTACGTGTTTCAGGGCCTGTTATGGGTTGATATGAATCGCACCGAAACCGTTTTCCCTGTATCGTCCCGGAACAACACCTCCGATTCGTAACCACAAGTAGCAGATATCTGCATCAGAATTATGGATTTGAAAGGGAAGGCGAAGATTAAATTTAACAGACTTTTCAAAAATATTTATTTCATTGTTGTGAAACTTTTTTACGCGGAAAATTCTCATAATTTTCCTTGTATGTAAAGATTGTATTATGTGAAAAGTATTATGTGAAATTGTATAATTGTATTATGTGAAAATTCACATAATTTTCCTTGTATGTAAAGA
The DNA here is from genome assembly GCA_907164885.2 of Dolomedes plantarius. NCBI lineage: Eukaryota > Metazoa > Arthropoda > Arachnida > Araneae > Dolomedidae > Dolomedes > Dolomedes plantarius. Next base: position 143,090,491 of record OU015498.1, on the reverse strand, counting down.
TTGTATTCTGTGTGTATGTTTTTAACTCCCTAGAAGCTTATAAAAACAGATGAAAATTAGTTTCATTGTTTATTTTTATATATTACTGAAGAAATTAAATATCTTTTATATCTGTCTCCTGTGCCTCTAACTCCTCCTATATTTTCTTGATTGGGCCCCTATTTTTTTCTAGGAGTTTCCATCCCGCCTTGCTGGAGTGTTTCTTCCCATCTCATTATCGCATCTTTTCCGGGGGGTCGTATTTGATCTCCGCCGCTCTTCTCTCGCTTCCGATCTCCTATTATTCGGCTAAGTCATTTTTTACGCCTTTCACTCTCTCTATCCATCTCCTCCCTTCTTACAGACTTATTATTCTTCTTAACCGTTTCCCATCTGTCATCTCTTTTCGTGCTATACTTGCTTCGTTTCGCCTTAATCATCTGGCGTTTCTTCGTGATATTACTTTTCATACCGTAACGATCTTTTTTTACTTCTATAGGATCCCTCAATATTCTCCTATCTATCCTCTTCTATGGATTATTATTTTCCCAGCTTGCTTCACCTTCTGACCTATTCACAGGCTTATTCATTATCCTTTTCTTCTCTCTACAATGTCACTTTTACCCGTGACAGTTTCATCGTTTATATTAGTAACTAGATAAAAACCCGTATTTCGCTACGGGATGCATTCAAATTAAATACAACGATCAATGCATGCAATTGGTGTTAATATATATATATATATATATATATATATATATATATATATATATATATATATATATATATATATATATATATATATATATATATATATATATATATATATATACAAATATTCAAATTAAATCTAGTAGAACATACTAAAGAATATAGTACAGTTAATATAGTACAGTTTGAGGAACATACCCAACAAACACAGGACTGACGGCAGCTTATCGGGCCAGTGCTGGAGGCACCGGTTGAACGACAAGTACGGGAGAATTTTGTCGGGCCACTGGCGGGTTGTTTACGAACCTCCGAAGGGGAAACGCTTTCCGTTTACGTGTTTCAGGGCCTGTTATGGGTTGATATGAATCGCACCGAAACCGTTTTCCCTGTATCGTCCCGGAACTGCACCTCCGATTCGTAACCACAAGTAACAGATATCTGCATCAGAATTATGGATTTGAAAGGGAAGGCGAAGATTAAATTTAACAGACTTTTCAAAAATATTTATTTCATTGTTGTGAAACTTCTTTTACGCGGAAAATTCCCATAATTTTCCTTGTATGTAAAGATTGTATTATGTGAAAAGTATTATGTGAAATTGTATAATTGTATTATGTGAAAATTCACATAATTTTCCTTGTATGTAAAGATTGTATTCTGTGTGTATGTTTTTAACTCCCTAGAAGTTTATAAAAACAGATGAAAATTAGTTTCATTGTTTATTTTTATATATTACTGAAGAAATTAAATATCTACTTAAAAATGTGTCCTTGTTTCACCACTCTTTATTTATAAGAGAGGAAATAGTGATAAAATTTGTATTTTTTAAAATTTCTTCTATAGTATATTAAAATAATAATATATATTTTTGTACATAAAATATTCAAAATATATTTTTCAGGAAATTTACATATTCTAAGTATTTCTAATTGTTAGATGCCATTATAAAACAACTGATTTTGTAGAATTTTTTCTCGAATTTCATCGTATTAATTTTACAGTAACATATTCTTATAATACACATTTGAATGAAAGAAAAATAATTTTAAATTTACAGACCTTAGTTAAAATAATCAAATCACACATATTTAGAAAAATATTAATGTAATGTAATGTCAGAGACATAGACAGTAGATGTCTTGAGACACCAAAAAATATCAAAAAATAAGACCCTTTATCCTCAGTACGTACATTGAAGAATATATATTACATTGTTTTTTTTGTAATTGAATCAGGATACGAGAAATAATATTTAGAATAAGAAAAAAAAGGCCAAAAAATTAGTTTAAATAAATGTTAGAAATAAAAAATAAGGCAATTAAGTTTAAAATAATAAGTAAGTTATATTTAATAAATTAAATTGGCAGGTTTGAACATCCGTGAGTACAGATAACAGAACTGCACTTTGCAGGATCGAACCCAGGACGGAAGCATGGGAAGCAAAAACGAACGCCCCACACCAGCATTCCCTGATACGATATCAAGTGTGGAACTTCAATAAGAGGAAACTGCCTCGCATGGAACAGAAAAATAAAGGAAAAATGTTAAACACTATCAGAAACCACACTATCAGAATAACACTATCAGAATTAACCTGTGAACAATTAATGGACTGGGTAAGATTTGAAATATTAAGATCGGAACATAAATTTTTAATTTTTAAGTGGCCGTTCGGTTTTGGGATTTTTTTTTCCAAAAAAATTCAATGCGTAAGTAAATTAAGTAATTTTTTAAGGTCCGATATTAATCCAATTGCAGTAATGTTTTCAGATAAGATTTTGACAAAGTTTCATGAAATTGATTTGGGATATTGAATTTTGACTAGGTTGTACATTTTGTTGAGGGTATCTTTGTACCCTTCCTCCATTAAAAAAAAACATGGCTCAGGTTTGGTTTCCCGCCTAACAGGAAATTTATCATTAGCAGCGGGAATTTCTTTCCTCCGGATTACGACAGTTTCCTAGGATAGAAAATTGGTTTGAGAGATTGATTCGATCATTAATGCTAGTTAAGTTAGAGTCGAGAGCAATTCGCTTTAGACCAACCCAAATTAAAAAAATCACATTATGTTCGATTTCGTTCCAAATTACCACATCACATTGCATACCAAGATTATAATATTTTATACATTACATATACAATGTATTTTTCATTTTCATAATAAAACTAAACTTTTGAATGTAGTTGACTTTTTTATGCGGCCCGCCTGCCTTGAAAAAATTTACCATGTGGCCCAGATGCTGCAAAAGGTTAAACACCCTGCTTTAAGCTCATCAGCCTGATTCAGAGGTTTACTTTTTCAGATTTAGTAATATAATCAAAAGTGGGTGTAGAAGAAAATTTAAACGCACACTTACTGTGCATAAGATTAAAAAGTTCTTTGAGATTGGGGATGTTAAACGTTATTTTGAAAAAAAAAATTCATGTTTTTCAAAAGTCCATAGTAATCACACATGGTTTCCATTACTTATTTCACTGACACATTGAATTGTGTTTTGTTTTGTTTTTTATTATTAAATTTTGGCATTATCTTTTGAGAATGTATTTTCGTTTTTATCAATGCAACTCTTGCAGAAGTGCCACGGACGGGTAAGGGTGACTCGGTAACGAATTTAACAATCCTTTCTACTGCTTGTGTGTGACATGGAAAATTGCTGAAGTCAGTACGTTGACTCTCCTGATCAGATTATTTTGCTTCCTTTAGAAACTGCTTTAGTTTGTAATCAGAAATATGCCTCGTTCTGTTACTTTAACATCTTTACGTACAATCATATCAATATAATCCTTGGCATCAAAGTTTATGCGTTGAACTTAAAACTTTCCAATGCCCCCTTCATTTTTCAGTCCTTGCTTTTAGAATCCGGCGTAATCCAAGCTGTCTTACGTGGCTGCGATCAACTGATATCATACATAGGAGGAGATTTTCAGAAGCAGCGAAGTACGAATTTCTTTGAATGACTGGGTCAATTACATTTTTAAGAGTCTGATGGAGGTAACGTGAATAGCTTACAAGTTTCCACAAGTGCTTCGATCCATGGATATAAGATAGTTTCAGCTTTATGTGAAACGAAACAGATGCATATACTTACAAAATGTACTCAGTCAGTATTCGGAGATTTTTTTTGCAGTACATTCTGTTCCCACATACAAGTGAAGTATTCGGTTTGCTAATGTAAGCTATCATGAATAACAAAGTTTTCCTGGTTTTCTCATAGACAAATCAGAAGAGCACCTTCCAACAGAGATTGCATTAGACATTTCTAACAAATATTTTGGGACCACACTTAAATCATCCTTAATTTCTAGTAATGGAATGCCATTTTCAATAGGTGATAATTCAATTACTGGAAGTTCATAGTAGTTTTCTAGTTGTTTACCTATTTCTCCTCCAAATTAGGACGTAGGCGCAGTTCATTTCCATGAAATAGACAAATCAACCACTGCAGTGGCCTTCTTAATTCCTTTTCAAAGAAACGAACCACACCATTATTCAATCCAGTGTTCACGGCAGTTCCACCCATTCCAATTACAGTAATGTTTAAATTCTGGTTGTTGCCATTGAAAAATGCTATTATGCTATCTTATATACATTTTCCAGTGCCAGAAATCTGCTTCTGAAAATCTCGTCCTTTGTATGATATCAGATGATCGCAGTCATGTAAGAGAGAGCTTGGATTACCCCGGAATCTAAAAGCAAGGGCTGAAAATGAAGGTGGCATCAAAAAGTTTTTATTTCAACGTATAAACTTTGATGCCAAGGATTATATTGATATGATTGAATGGAATGATGTTAAAGTAACAGGACTTACTATGAAGAGGCATATTTCTGATGACAAACAGAAAGCAATTCAATGTGTCAGTGAAATAAGTAAAGCATACCATGTATGATTACTATGGACTTTTGAAAAATATGAATGTTTATTTCAAAATAACACTTTGCCTTTAAAGACATTGCATTAATATTTTTCTAAATAAATGTGATTTGTTTATTTTAACTAAGGTCCGTTAATTAAAAATTGTTTTTTTCATTCCAATGTGTATTATAAGAATATACTACTGCAAAATTAAGATGATGAAAATTGCGAAATTCTACAAAATCAGTTGTTCTGTAATGACATCTAAAAATTAGAAATACTTAGAAATACCTAAGTTTCCTGTAAAAATATTTTGAATATTTTATTTACAAAAAATATATATTATTAATTTAATATACCATAAAATAAACAGAAAAAAAGAATTTTATCTCTTTTCACAAAAATATCTATTTTGAAGCACCTGAAAAATATTTCAGTAGAGCAATAAAATTTTATATTCAATACCAAAAGGCAGCTTTTGAAAGCTATAGCATAATGAAATTTCAAAACATCTTTTTTTTCGCCTCGCGATACTACAATGCACTAGTGTCATCTGATTGGACATTCAGTTGCACGTGATTGAAAAGGCGCCATTAAAGATTGATTACAAGTTCGCTGAAATTAATCCACAAGTAAGTTTCATTCGTTAGTCTTAAATTATTGCCTTTAGATTTTATTTAACACCCTTACATAGTGAACATTATTCTATTTCTGTTATAAGATAGTGTTTTAATCCAAGTTATAATATGAATTGACCATATTTCAGATCAAACTCTACTGAACTGAGTGTATTGAATTAGCAATACTAATACTTATATTAGCAATACTTATGGCATTTACGAGCACTTTCGTATGTATAAATAAAAACATTTTGTTTCGGAAAAATTTAAGATTCGTGTTTCAGTTAATATTTAAGATGGACAAAGGAAGTAAATGGTTTGTTCATCATTATACATTTTCTTTTATAGTTTTCTTCCTGTTCAATGAAGATTTGTTCAATGATTTATCATACAATAATCATGATATAAATGATTATTGTATGATAAATCAATGAAATATTAGTTGATATCTAAATTTTAATAATTATTAAATTATTGCACAATATAATTATGATCCATATGATGTAATTTAATGTAATTGACATTTGTTTCTATGATATTTTACTCAAAAATTCATTCATTCATTCACTGAATTAGCTCATAAGCCTATAAACAAACATCCCAACTCAAATTAAGAACTCCCCCTTGTCAGACACAAGCAGTTAAGAGGATTGTTAAATTAAAAGAATGTCAAAAGCAACCAATATTACTTGTGGTTATATTATTTATATTAAAAATTTTTGATATATAATGTATATAACTATTGAATATATTGATATTTTCAATTATTATTGATATATAAATGCAGTATTCCCTAAAGTAAGAGAAAAATATTTTTCCACACAATTAGTAGCATGAAAAAAGTTTTAAAATAAATAAGTACAATGAAATTGGTAAAAAAAAATAACAAAAAACGACTTAACCCTTTCAACGGCAGTGACGAAATATTACGTCGAGCCCTGACTGTCTCATCCGGGCAGTGACGAAATATTACGTCCGACCTTAGCCGTCTCATTCGGGCAGTGACGTACCCCTGAACAGGCGCAGGTTATTTTTCCAGCACTGCACGGAGTTTTTCCCCCGTTTTCGGAACGATAAAAGGTGCTTGATTTACAACCTCGAATTGTCCGAAATTGGGGAATGAAGACCCCTACATGTACATCTCCGATTCTGACGCATTCACGGGATGGGGGTCTGAATAGAGCGACGTTGGTAAGTTGGAGGGGCGGGGGGGGGGGTTGCAGATCGACTTTCCCGAAAAGTCAGATGTTCGGTAATTGCATCAGTTTCCAAGAAGGAAGGTCAAGAATGGAGGGTGTGGAATATCTAGCTGGCTGTTGTAAGGCCACAGGAACAGGGCGCTTATGAATTTCCCTAGGATCATAATCTGGGAGATTCGCGAATTTTTATGTTTTTAAACATTAACAAGTTAAAAATTTCAAAGGCAATAATTTAAATTATGATTAAATTATTATTACGATTAATGATAAAGTTTTCATTGCACTATTAGTATTTACATATGATAAATTATATATTAAATACATGAAACCATGATTTTTTGTATCCTATGTCAACAAAACTCTTACTAATCACAGTGATAGATAAAATATGATATTGCAATGATAGAAGTTCCCTCCTACTTTATCTTTTACTTTACAATCTAGATAAAGCCATTATAGCTAATAAAATTACATTTGAATGAAACATAATGTAAAACTATATACATAAGTAATTTTGATTTAAATCAATGATTTTTTTTTAAAAATCAAGTGATTTAAATCCTAATTTAAATCAGGATTTAATTCATGTACTGTATATTTAAATTATGTATATTTAAATTTAATTAATCGTCTTTTAATAATTTTTATAACTAAAATAACGATTTTAATAACTAAAATAATGTCTAAACATATTTTATTTTATTTTATCAATTTGGCTACATTTCATACTTTTCAATTATTATTTTATTACTTTCCATACAAGTTTGAAAAGTTATTTGATGTTGTACAGTGCTTCATACTGGGAAATGGCTGAATGGTAGGGCTCTGTCTTTCGGTCCCGAATCCTACTTCTGGCATGGATGATTCCCGCCTTTCGTAATCGGCTTTAAAATTAGGTTCCAGTCTATCTAATTAACCCTCGTGTAACAAAATATTGTTTAGTTCTTCATCTCGGTCTTCTAACATCTTGTTTTAATCTGTAAATTAATGGGTTGGAGGGATTGGTGAGAAATTCTTAGGTGTTTCTTTTCTTTTTTTTTAACTCACGTTGAACTACCTACCCAAATTATCAGGTGTAAGGCGTTTAGAGCGTCACATTCGAGGTTATCTCCACAATTTTGATCATCCTCATGAGATAGGAATTTTCTCCTGATTTCGTACCCCTCTCTTGCGTAGCCGACTTCCCAGCGAGAGGATTTTCGGACCCCGTAGCTGTTTCCTTAAAATTTCATTGATTTTTGATAGTGGTCGGAAGCAAATTAATGAAAGCATAATTTTCCGGGTGAACCTTACGGTGCTGGAGTTCGCAGGTTCGAGTCCCTTTTCTATATGAATGTTTGTATTCATCTGTATCGACATTAAGCAGTAAGTCCCGGTCAAATTAGTCTTCGAGTACCAAAAATTGACCTAAGCTCTCTAAACAACCAAATTATCGGAATTTCTTTATTACAGCATTTAACTAGGACATTGATATGACCGATACAATCTTAAAATTGCAGTTAAAAAAAAGATGTATTTTCATAGACACAAAAAGAATATGATTAAAACAAAACTGATTTGTAAAATTGTGTATTTAACTATAAACTTGTGTATGTACGTATGTGCAATAGCGTCTAAATAGTGCATTCAATTGAACTCAAATCCAATATGTGTGTTGCGAGAAAATACTAAATTTTTAATTCTGATATTTCAAAAAATTTGGTTTTCTGCATGAAAACCATGAAAATTGGCAAGTCATAAGTTAAGCATGAATATTCATTCATCAACAAAATTTTTCGGCTGCAATATAAATATTATAAAAATTAATTTTGGATGTTGTTCCAAAATTGTTATTAATTCGCTATTGCACTGCAAATCAATCAAAAATAAGAAAATGAAAAAGGGTGAGCTGATTGCTTATCAACGGGGGAAAACTTTGATAATGAAGTGGCATGATAAAAGATCTGTCGCCATTTTAAGCACGATCCATTCCACAGAAATGCAAAATATAACAAAACATGGGAAAACTTATAAAATACCCGTACCAGTTCTGGATTGCAACCATACAATGGGTGGTGTGGACAGAATGGATGCATCTATTTAGCTTTGTGCCCCGCTTCCTGTTTTGAAAAATACCATACAAAAGAATAGAATGTTTAACATATATTTCTATATTTAAAATAACTATACGTCTTTGTTTACATCACATTTTCACATAATAAGAAATAAGCAATTGTGTATGATATAGCGATCTATTATCGATCTTCTGTTGTAAAAAATTGTAGCACTTGAAAATATGGTATTATGTATTAAGGTTATAACAAGATCATTGCATCTATAATTGTAACATCAGAAAGAACTAACAAATTTTTAGCGATATAATTATTTATTTGTAATATAAAAGAAAATATACTGTCGTGAAAACATATAGAATAAATGAGTCGAAACTAAAAGCAAGGGTGAAACCATGTTGCTGTTGACCCTTGCATGATAAAATAGTTGATTACCAGATTACACGGATTTGAGCCTATTCCCTCAGCCACAAGGATCAACCCCATGCCAGCTGAGAGATTCTGCACCCTTGCCCAATGATCTGGAACTGACGCTAAGAGTTTGAGCCTGTTTCCTTGACGACAACGATCAACCCCATGCCAGCCGTGAGATTCTGCACCCTTGCACAAAGATCAGGAACTGAGTGGTAACTTCCAGACTGTGTTTACTGATATTCTACGTGGACTGCCAATTATGACGCAACGGATTATTATCCTTATACCTGTGAGTGTTAATGAGTCCGAGGACTGAAACTCATGCGTATACATGTGGTGTCATCGATGTCAGCCAAGGTTTGTTTCAGAGTATTTTATATTAATGATAGGGAAGTGTCATTTGGAACTCTAATTTCGGCATTCCTAAAATTTTAAGATTTTGAGAGAAAGATTGAAAACAATTAAAACATTAATTACAAAGTTATGTTGAGAAATTTAATTACTGATGAATTTGAATATGATTGATGATTGGTGATTTTGAATATGATGTGTGTAACTATAAGTAAATGTTACTGGTGATTTTAATTGGTAGTAACAAAGTTATTGTGAGGAATTTAATTACTGACAAAACATTATTATTGAGGTGTATAACTATTAGTAAAAATTATTGATGAATGTAATTGGTAGTAACAAAGTTATGATGAGGAATTTTATTACTGATGGAACTGATTATCAATGATGTGTGTATCTATTAGCAAATATTTATTGTTGAAATTAATTGTGATAATTATTGCGGTTAACATTTGTGAATATCTAGAAAAATTGCATTGAATGATTAACTTGAAAGAAATTTAGAATAAGATTAAATAATTTGAAGAAAGTTTAATGAATTTTGAAGTGTTATTGTATATAAAATATATAGTAGTGTAAATAAACCATATATATTCAAGCATAACCTTTGAGCAGTCATTTTGGTACTGTGTGTCACTTTTTATACTAACCTTGAGATCATGCCAAAAATGGAATATTATGTTATAACCTTAATTCTAAAATTTAATATTATCTAATTTTGGTTTGTTAAAATAATTCTTTTTTCCGAAATTTCATTACATATACGAAACAATAAGTAATTCTGTGTGTGAACTGCAATATTCTTTTATCGTTTTGTGTGAGTGTAATTCGTTTAACAATGAAATATAAAATTCATAGGATAAAACAATGTGATTGTAACATGACACATTTAAATAATTTGTGTATTATTATGTTTTAATTATACAAAATTTACACTTATAACATTTTTTAACCACTTGCAGTGTTTCAGAATGTGTAAATATTTTTACGGCTGTTAAAATGTATCTTCTGTGTAACAAAATGGTAATTATAGAAGTTTAAATTTTTGGTTCCTGAAATCAATGAAGAAATAAAATTTATATGGGAAAACGTGTGAAAAATATTATGCTAGTGAGATGAAATATTTAATGGAATTCTCTAGAATTTTTTATTAACTTAAAACTATAAGAGATGGTTTAAAATCTGAAATATTTAATATTTAATTTATATTTTCGAATGCTTTGTTTTGAAAATATCTGAAGTTTGGAAGAAATTGAATATAATATTTTTGCCAAATTTTCATAGCATTTTAACGTTATCATCAACCGCTACGGAGGAGTGTTTCAGAGGAACGGAAATCTCTTATACACGACCCTCAAAAGCTGTTCCCCCTTTTCCTCTGGTCTAGCCTACGGCTAGAGCGGTTGGAATAAGCCACACACACACACACGTACGGTTTCCTAGAAAAATTCCGCTTTCTTGTTGGGGAACAAATTTGGGGGAGACACTAGCGGGGTGCTAAATTTTATTACTGTAGAGGGTTGCGGTGACAGGCAAAAGATACTTCCGAAAAGGGGGAAAGAAGTATTTTTGCAGTGAAAACAAACTTTTTCCCAGGGAATCGGGCCGCTTGAAGGGTAGAACTGCACAAGTTTCAGAAGCCAGGATAGGTGAATTAGAGTTTCGAATTGAGCCGGTAAAAGGGTTAATAAGACAGTAGGATCTTCTTAATCTGTTTATAAAATCCACTACAATTTCTTTCTAACCTAACTTTTTTTTTTCATCAGTTTGTATGAACATTAAAATTTTCTTTTCATGAATGCCTACGAAATCCATGAGATAATCAAAACATTTGAACATTTGATGTATTTCATAATACCAGATCTGAAATACTAAAAATTTTCAAAAAAGAGTCAATGGTGCTATAATTTTGACTGCTATCCAAATACATTATTCATGTTTTTAATGGTAATACAGACAGCATTTTATTATTAACCCAAAAAAAAAGGCCTTTCATTATAGTTCTGAATCAATGACATTTTGTAGTATATTATATAGTAAATATTTGAATGCTTAGAATAATTATGTCTATCAAAGTATTCTCTTTAAACATACAGACTTTGTTCCTTTCTCAACCTCCAGTCAACCAGAGCAGAAAATTATAAAAAAAAGAAAGTTACTATTTTTCTTCAAAATATTTATTGCGAATCACTGTACAGGAGCCATACCATACGAGAGGGGAAAAAACTTTTAAATTACCATATATTAAACCTTTACATAAACATAATATTACTTAAAAGACATTCTTAATTACTTACAATTTCTTATATTACATTACATAGAACTTCATCCATAAAACAGCTATACTATTACAATGAAACTTTTTTAAATTTACAACATTATTTATGTTTTTAATATAATATATCCAGCATTGCAAACATTTTGCCTGTATGTTAACTTGGGCTTTATATTAAGAAACAAAAAATTTAGCATATTATGGATATTTATATACACTTCACAATACCAACTAAGAAGGTTCAATTTCATGCTATAATTTTTATAAATTCTAACAGAACTTTATTGATTTTATACTTATAGATCATGCATACTTTTAACACAACAAACCATATAATTCTGATTTATGCCCCATCATGTAGTATGCATGAGTGCGTAAAAGATGCAAAATACTCATGCACATATCAGTATAAATGTGAATATTAATGATTATAATTGTTTTTATTTTTTGTTATTGCTTAATCATATATAGATGCTAAAGGTTATTCCATTTTTCATCCCTAAGTTATTAAATTGTTGGTCATTGTGCATTTATATAATTTTATTTCTCAGTTTCAGCTTTAAAATCTTGAAGAACCCAACAAGGATGAGAACTTTTATTTAGATAACATCATGTATGTTAGATTGTTATTAAAACTTTAGGTAAACTTTTGTGTCATCGGAAAAATCTTTATTCATACTGTTCAAAATAAATAAGAACTTAGCCCAAAGTTATATGTAAAGGGGTCATATTCCCCTTTTTTATTTTAGTGATAAGCAAGTTTATAAAGAACTCTACTTTTCAATACTTCTTGGTTTGATAAATCGTTCAATTTTTATTATGACATTATAAGAAAATATTGGTTTCTTTTCAGAATTTTGAATGTGGAATCTAGCTTAAGATTGCAGTCGTTTTGGAAGACCAAAGCTGACTTGAATTCATAACTTGTAAGTTTAACTTTTTTTTTTCTCGACATATACTTTTGTTTTCAGCAGTAGACTCGTGGCCAAAATTACTGTTTTTAATATTTTTTAGATTTATTTTGAACTTTAATTTAAATAGTTCTATGAAAAATCTATAAAAATATTTATTAAAGAACTAAAAATTTCAAATTAATTTTTTTAACTTATATGCTAATCTCAACTTTCTCATAAATGTTGGTCTCAATAATTCGTGGATTGAATATTAATTTACTTTATTTATTCTTTTTTAACTGTGAAGCTTGTTGTTAAGGTTTTAGGTGAGTGAGAAAATGCAGTCCAGGGATTGGAACAGCTTCCCAATTGACCCATTTTCTCTCCAAGTCAATTTTTTCGCGCCAACCTTGGCGCCATTGTTGTTTACCCCAGCCCTCCGCACGGCTAGTGAGTAAGACTGGTTCTTAAATCCCGCCCCCTTCGCGCTACTCGTCGGATAGCATGCAACACAGCTTATTTATTAAACTTTTACTATAAAATGAGAGTATAAAGAGATTTATTAATAAATAAAACTTACTTGCAAATATCCGGTGATGATTTTTAAAATATTGAAGTTTATTATTAAAAAACGTCGTTCTTCTTGAAATAAAAGCTGGAAAAATATTTTTTAAGTAGTTATGGTCTCAGATACATCTCGGAAACGTTGTTTCCATATTTTTGTTCATCATTGACCGCACTACAACTACACTTAAAAATAAAAAAGGCTGCCTTGTTAATTAAAATTTAAAACAGCTATAGTATTTAAGTTATTTATAAAGAACTACAGCTTAAAATGGTGCCCTTTTAAGTTAAATAGTTACCTCTAAAAATAGTATCTATCAAAAAATAGTAATTTTTTTGGTTTTTTTAAAAACATTTTTATTTTTTTGTTAATTTTTTTTAGGAATCAGCACTGTTTGGACGTACCCTCCACTCATCCCAATTTATTTCCCTAACAATTTCTAAAAATGCATTAAAATTACACACACCCCTGATCGCGCAAGACTTCGTAAAAAGGTATTCTGCAAGATAGAACTCAAAATTGCTCTGACGATTATAGGACGGAAGAGTACTCTTCACATGTCGCCACTGGCTCTCTATTGTATTAGTGTGGCAACCTGTGTCCTTATTAACAAACTCTATGCTGTGATTGACGGTCAAATGGGTAAAACCCTCACTCTCTAAACAGTTATACGCTTTCCAGCAATCAGAATAAATTTCGGTGTGTGGGAGAATCCATTCTTTAATTACACCTAAAAGCGTTTCCGCTGAACGATCATGTACTGCAACTAAAAATAATTTTCCTGTACCGCGTTCCACACCACCGAATACCCATTGACCTTCAACTGGGTGGCCACGATGATACTTTCTTTTGCCAAATTTAGATTCATCAATCTCAACAATTCTGCCAGGGCCACCCAGTTTTTCCTAATTAGTTTCAATGTAGTCGACCATAACTTCCCTAACAAACTGCCTCCAGTCGGCTACAGTTTCAGAGCTGAATGAATATTCAGAAATCAAGCTCTTAGCAGATACCTTTTTAAGAAGCTCATATGTTAATAAAAGCACCTCTGCCATAGTTAAATTAGAACGCGAAAACCACGAGGTTGCCCTAATGGTTTTACTGGCATTACAAACTCTGCCACCTGTTTTTTCCCACATCGCCAAACATAACCATCCGTCAATGCTTTCCTTTCACTTAAATTCATATCCTTATTACACTTAGGGCACTTAAAACTACTCACCAAAAGAGAACATTCCCTTAGAAATCGGTGAAAAACAAGACTATTTCTAGAAATATCAACTATAAATAACCTATTGGGGATACCGTCCGAGCCGAACGCATGCTTACCGCCAATTTTGCAATCCGACTTGGATAGTCTAACTAATACAGCCTGATATTTAGAAACAATACTGCTAATGGGCAACATAACTATTTAGTTTAATTTAATAAAGCAATAAAAAATTAAGAGTTTTTTACAAAGTAAAAATAACAAACTTAATCACTACAATTTATTTGAAAATTTAGTGTAAATATATTATATATTAATATAGTAAACTATTTATATATGTATAAATAAGCTATGTATAAGTATATTTAGCTTAAATAAAGTATAAAAACTCTAAAAATGAAGTTAGAAAATGATATAGTCACCAAGCACGTGTTAATAGTCAAGCACGTGTTAATAGTCACCAAGCACGTGTTAATCCAATGCAGAAATCCGTCGGTCAAGCAGCTAACCAGAGCAGAAAAAAATTTGAACTGACTTTTGACCTCCTGAACCGGCTAGCTTAATATTACAGCAACCCTTGTGACGTAGTTCGTCAAGGCGGATTTTCCGAGCACAGGGAACGAACACATTTGGCGCGAAATCGCCTTGGCGAGAAATCGGGTTAATAAGGAATCTTAGCCCAGGGATTTAAGTTAACATGATGACTCTTGTGAAAGTCCTTTTAACTCTTGCTGAAAAAGAGGTTTATATTATAAAAGTATAAAATGCCAAGGTTTATTTAGAAAATATAAAATCTGTTCATTTGTAAAATCTTCATTAAAAATGTGAGAATTTCCTCAATAACTGATTTATAAGCTATTTGTTTTCAAGACTTTTAGAGAGTATTTAGTTGTCATGTTGTGCAAAATAAATAAGAACTTACTGGTCCAAAGCATAGATGTGCCCCCCCCCCCCCAACTTAACTTGAAATAAATTAAAATGTTAATAGAAGTTCAGTTAAATCAGAAAATTGTAGAAAACTTTTAAGAAAGTTGGTTTTTTCCCATTTTTTTCAAACTGTGACACTGAAAATACCGATTATGTCTTTAGCCCTAACATAGTTTTTAACAATGATATGATCCATAACAAAAATTCGATGCTACATTTTTTTTTCTTCTTTTATTTATATTACATTTATTTTCCTCGTTGTATAACTTTTTGAATACTACTCAAACCAATTCTATTGTTACTCAATTTCAAAAAATCATATTTCAAATTTTAAGGATCGATCGGTAGTCAATGCGCTGAGAAGGGCCCTAGCTGAATTCAATTTGTATCCGTCCCAAATGTTAGAAGCATGCTACATTTTTCTTCTTTTATTTATATTACATTTATTTTTCTCATTGTATAACTTTTTGAATACTACTCAAACATCAATTCTATTGTTACTCAATTTCAAAAAATCATATTTCAAATTTTAAGGATCGATCGGTAGTCAATGCGCTGAGAAGGGCCCTAGCTGAATTCAATTTGTATCCGTCCCAAATGTTAGAGGCACGCTACGCCTATGGTCCAAAGTATACATGTAAGGGGGTCATACTACCTTTTTTATTTCACTGATAAGCAAATAGACGAGTGCTCTGCACTAAAACGTTTTACTGATCTTGTTGAGAAGTATTGGAGAGCACGTGCACTGATGGCATAGGTGCTATTTTTGGTAGTGTGTGGCATTTGTAAAATAAATAAATAAATAATGAACTCTGCTTTTCAATGCTTCTTGGTGTCACAAATCACTCTAATTTTTATTATGGCATTATAAGAAAATATTGGTTTCTTTACAGAATTCTGAAACTGGAATCCATCTTCACCTCATTGTGATTTCCATGAAAAGATTCCACAACTCACTTGGCAGTGTGCTCGATTCATAATCTGTAAGTTGATTTTAACCTCACTGAACCCATTTTTTTTTTATTCTCTAGATATCCTTTTTTTTCAGCAGTGAACTTGTGGGCAAAATCACAAAGTTGTGAATATATTTTTTTTTATTTATTTTTTGTACTTCAAATTTGAATTTTTCTATGAAAAACCATAAAAAATATTTTTATTACATAATTCTTAATTAATAAACAACTCAAATTTTCAAATTTCTCTTTGTATATTTTATACGCTAATCCGAACATTCTCATAAACTTTGGTTGCAGTAATTTGTGGATTGATATTGATTTCCTTTATTCATTATATTTTTAACTGGCAAACCTGTTATTAAAGTATTAGGTATGTCTGAAAGTGCAGTTCAGGGACTTCAGTTAACCGTGACTCTTGTGAAAGTCTTTTATCATAACTGCTTACCAAAAAAAATTTTATATTTTTATATTATAAAGATATAAAATGCCAAGGGTTATTTTACTCTTGATAGTTAATGTTAAAAATTTTTTAATTTAATTATCAGAATTTCATGAGAAGTAGTTAGAGGTTCATTCATAATTCCTTACAGAAGTAATAATAATAATAATATTGCTTTTAGATGTATTAGATTATTTGTTGATGAGCTAATAGGTAGTTGAATGTCATTTGGAATACTAACTTCTGCCTAGTATTTAATTTTTTTATTATTTCATTGTCAAATTTTGGTGGAGATCTGTCACATAAAATATATTTTTGTGAGCAGCTGTTATTATAAAGTGTAAGGATAAGGGCAGTAAAAAAATATTCCAAAATATATTATTTAGGTTCAGTTAATTATTAAACAATTGTTGACTATAATAACGTTATGTTTGTAAGTGTGTAGGTTTTTTTTATGGTGTATTATTTGGTTTATCTAAATTAAGTTGAAAAATGATGCAAGCATACAAAGATTGACTGGCTGTCAATGTTGAGTGCAGTAGCATAGATTATTTTACAAAGTGCAATAAAATACTTTTAACTTTTCAAACCGAACTTCTAACCAGAATTTTAAAAATATTTTAATAAAACTTTTAAAATTGAAAATATTTTCATGGATCTAAAGAATGGAACATAACACCTGTATTGTCAACTAAGTCATGGATAAAAGATGCAGCCCTAAAAGCAAAAGGCCTGGTTTCTGTATACTTTTATAATAATCATGTTACAACAGTATACAGAAACCAGGCTTTTTGCTTTTAGAACTGAATCGTTTATCCATGAATTTGTTGACTATACGGGTTTTCTATTCCATTGTTAAGATCTGTGAAAATACTCTCATTAGCAAAATATTTTTTTAAAAACTTAAATTTGGGTTAGAAGCTTAGTTCAAAAAGTCTAAGTATTTCTTCACGCTTTATAATATAATCTATGCCATTTCACTCAACATTGACAGCTAGTCAATATTACCCACCTCATTTTTCAAATTAACCTAGACTAATCAAACAATATATCATAACAATTGTTTAGTAATTACTGAATCTAAATAGTATATTTTGAATCATTTTTTACTGTGGTTGTCCCTAATAACAGCTGCTCACAAATAAAAAATATTTTATACTCAGATCTCCACCATAATTTGACAATTAAGTAACAAAAGATATGCTCTATTAAAATACTATGCAGAAGTTAGTATCCCAAATTACTTTCTACCACAATTTTTGTAAAACCAATTACTGTGAAAGCTACATCATATAATAAATGTTTACTTTATTCATTATTATAGTAATAGATTAGTTGTTAAAGAGTATTCACCCTTTTCACTAAATTTCTGAGTACAGTAAGACATTCAATCCTGTCAATTAAATGATTAGTTATTACAGATATAAATAAAGTAGATTAGAATGCCTTGATAGAGTACAATAATTGAAAGCTGACTGAGAGACTTGTTTAGAATGACAACAAAATTTTCTCTTCACTATCGAGAATCACTCTCACATTGAAAGTAAAGAAACACAAGAATGAAGATTGAATACTATATAAAATCTTAAATTTCTAAATCTGACCCAGCATCTGTATTAATGCTCTCTATGGCATGTTGTAATCAAATTTAGAAATTTAAGATTTTGTATGCTAATGTTTTACTTAGCATTCAATCTTTATTTTTGTGTTTCTCTACTTTCAACAGCATTATTGTCAATAGTGAAGAGGAAATTTTGGTGTCATTCTAGACAAGTCTCTGATTCAGCTTTCAATGTTGAGCTGAAATTATGCTCAACATTAAAAACTTATTATTGTACTCTTATCAAGGTAATCTACCCTATTTTATTTATATCTATAATAACAAATTAATCGACATGGTTGGATTTTCTACTGTACAGAGAGAAATTTAGTGAAAAGGGGAATACTCTTTAACAAATATTTTATAACTATTTTCTATTAGTATATTTATTTAATGAAGTAAATATTTATTACATGATGTAGTTTTCACAGTATGTAATTGGTTTTACAAAAAAAATGTGGTAGGAATTTACTTCTTGGAAGTAGTTATCAATAAAATGACAACAGATTTAAAACTGCACTCATGTGTTGGGTGCTGTTTTATATCAAGTTTTTTTAAACCCTTGTCTCAGAATTTATATTTCCTAATTGGATTTATTTAATTCTACTTTATCAACAATGAATTTTTTCAACTACTTTCAACAATCAACTATTTTTACAACAATAAATTACCCTTTAATGTATGCAAAAAATAATTTTCTTATCTGCAGAGCATTTACTAACTCTACATCAAAAAATAATTTAAATAAATTCTTCTTTTGATTCATAAATTATATCAGGGGATGGGAGTCATTTTCCTTTCACATAAATTTATGAAATGATTTTCTCTTTCTTTTTTTTCCCTTTATGCTGTAAAGATGGAGCCAGAGGTACAGCGAAAGGATCCTGTTTTATAGAAATAAATTGTGTAAATGTGCTATGTACTTTCTAAATAAACTATTTTTACTTTAAACCAGCTCTTTTCTGTATTTAAAAACATGTTTCTATAATTAATTCTCAAAATTACAATAGAAGATATTACTATCATAGTACTATTTTTGAGAAATATTACTATCATAGTACTATTTCTCAAAAATAGTACTATCAAGTGTTGGATAGTGAATGTCCAATATAATATAAAAGAAAATATTTTTTAAAAATGACTTATAAGAATTTAATGAATTACTCTTTAATTCATAAAACTATGCAAAAAATAATTTTCTTATCTGTAGAGCATTTATTAACTCTACACCAAAAAATAATTTAAATAAATTCTTCTGAGCAAGTTTTCACAAGCTCACAAAGATGGGTTTCATCATACACACTACACATTACTCAGGTTTGAAAATGAATGTATCAAATTTATGTTTATAAATTTATCAAATTATGTTAATAAATTTTATACTGGGGAAGTACAAATTTTTTGGGTTAAAGTAGTACTGTTTTACATACTATAATCTCATTCTAAATTTAAAAAAAACAAACTGGAACCTTAGATCGAATGGAAAGATGATTTAGCTTTAATGGTTGGTATTAATGTTATCTTAACTTTCAAATTTGGGTAAATGTATCTTAATACAAAATGAGGTTTTGTTCTAACAAGTAAACTTGTGATTCATAAGCAAATTTTTAGGTAATAACAAAGATCAGTATTTGGTAATACCTAAAAATACATAAGGCAAAACTGGAAAGAATATTAGAAATATGAAGGCAAAAAAATAATAATAATAAAAGTGAAAGGGTTGATATCAGAGGTTAATCGTCAATGAAATAAATAAAAATAAGCATATAAACGAAAGGGTCCTACGCAAAACTTTCAAAAACTGCCGGCGGTCCGATTCTGGTAGAATGCTGGCATGATGCCCGGACCTACGGCACATTGCTGTTTACGAGATGGGTAGATGACGGTATGTCGACACCAATTATTGCTCCCGTAACCGACCCGTCAACCTCCGGTTACGTTCCGGCTATCTGTCCGCATCGATGGCTTAATCGCGGCTGCCTAACGGTTCGCAGTCGGATGAACGATGGCTCGAATCCTACCGGAAGTGGCCCAGCAGTCGACGGGGTAGTCGCGGGCGAGAGGACACAGCCGTGACGGAAACGATACTGACCTAATGCGCCGGCCCGGCAGTGGTGAAATCGGCTGGCCGGAACCTTCCGACCCCGGCCCGATGCGTCTTTTTTTGTTGGGTATCTTTTACTGTATTTAAATATTTTTTGGACAATGTCCAATCGTCTGCCGAATCAGCAAGAAAAAAAATTTTTTTGTCTATTTTCTTGATATGCACGTAACGATAAATTAATTTAAAGTACCAGAAAAGGAAATCACGTGATCAGCATTTAATAAATTAAATTATATAAACTAATCTTTAAAAATTCACCAAAACTCAGAAAATGGAGGTAAATATTCGAAAAAGATTTCATTTTAAAGGAATTTTTATGATCTTTCTCGTGATATAAATTTTATAACCCTCAGATTATTATTTTAAATGCAAACTTCAAAAACGTTACAAAAACAGCTTAAAAATTTAATTTTAAAAAAACTAAGACGAATTTTTCAAAAATCTTTCTTAGTGCACCCCTACACTATAAGAAGAATCGCCATGCAAAATTTCAGCCCTTTAGGTCCAGCGGTTTGGTCTGTCCGTTGTCTGTTAGTCTTTCAGTCAGTCAGTCAGTCAGTTACGGATGTGTTTTATATAAATATAGATAACGGCTGTTTAAAAAGTTCTATAGCTATCAAACATGACTGTGCTGTTCAAGACTTTGCTATGTTTAAAAAAGACTACATTCCCAAATATATCCAGGAATTTTTCCCTCTTTATGTTCGGTGCTACTGTAAGTTATATGAATATTCAGTTGCCGAACGTTCAAACAATGAGTCCATCTGTGTGTTTTGAAAATACACATGACTAGCACATCGTAATTCTGTCAGTCTAATCATATCTAGCGTTTAATATCGTTTACGGCATGCATGGGTAACGTTTCAAAATACAATGAAGATTTTTCAATCAAATAACGGGTTCTTGGTAATGGAAATTTTGTATAATTTTTTTGTACTCATTTTGAAATGATTCTCCTTTCATACATGTGTATTTTCAAAGAGATAATTTTACACTGATCAAATTGAAATTTTATTATAGAAAAGTTTAAATTCTTAGTTTTTAACTCAAATTACAATTTTGGTGAAAACTGCCCAATTTCCGTATCAGCTGCCATATTTTTACACTTTTACGTATAGGAATTTTTTTCAAAATAGCAGTTAATTCTTTCGTAGACACAAATATTTTAAGGGTTTTTAATATTTTTAGACAAGGAAATAGATTATAAAGAAAAAGAAAACACTTTTTTTTCAGCATAATTATTGCTTCAGAGAAAATATTATAGAATTTTTTTCTCTCAGTAAAAAGTGTTTTAGCTCACTGTAAGGGAACGAAGGAATAATACTCAGAACCTCATATAGATATTCGCGATGAATTCTACATAAAATTTTTCTTATTGTGTCATATTGTTTTAAATTGTATTCGGCTTAAATGAAAAAAATTTCAAAATTTTGATATTTTCTCAGACTTCTTTCATTAACCATCCCATTCAAACGCTTGCTATCGACTTTTGAGTCTAATTTAGGTGCAGTGTCATACATACAACTATTATTGATATTGAATTCATTCAAATTACTGAACCAACTTGGAAACACTTCGCGTTCAAGAGTCTTTTTGTATAATAATTACAGATATCTCTATATGGATCCCGGACATTATGTCCAATTCTTTAAGGAACAAAATTCTGCCAACTACACTCATATGCTTGCTTTATATGCATATCACCGTGTATTTATGTAGCAGAATCATTTCAGCATATCAGACTTCTGTCACCAGTTCACAAGATTATGTTAAGTATATTGACCGATAAAACTAATATTAGAATTTTGCGTGAAGTGAAAAATTTATGATTACCTAACTTTACTATAAATATAATTTTTCCTTTTCATCCCTGAAAGGCTTCATAGTGCCAATTCTGCTGTTTAACATTGGTTCTAAGCTAGTAGACAAGTGATACAGATCAGGATATTCGTTTCTCGTTGTATAAAAATTCCGGAGGTTTTTACGCTTCTTTGCAGTTGAAATTCCTAAATAGCGTAGCAAGTAAGCGTCGTCCATTCGGTATGTAATATCTTCATCTCCTGCAATGATAAATAGATTATCGCAACTCAAATGAATTTCGAATATTTCAATATAATAATAATGTTTTCGGCGAATGCTCTTAAAACTTCACGATAAATTTCATTCTTACAATTACTTATTTATGTATTTACTCTATGATACTGTATATTTGATATATTTACTGTATGATTTTTTCACTTTGTGGTTTTATTTGACTGTAATTCTAAACCACAAAAAAAGTTATTCAGTAGTGCGGTATTTGTTAGAATTTCACACCCTGGTGATGAGTGGATATAAAAAATTTTATTAAATTTAGTGTGGTGAAATAATAAAAGAATCAAAACGGGCCACTCTTAGCTACAAATAGCCCAAAACGGTACATTTCATTGTTACATTTATTCATCGATGCACAGATGAGAAACAAAATAAATCGAACAACAAAATAATAAAATTCGAACACTAAAATAATAAAAAAAAGTGCCAAATATAATGACAAATAACCCAAGAAGTAATAATATAAACAGCAGCTAATAAGAGTAAAGGCCATTTTTATTAAAGTATTTCATAGCGAGTTCTTTATTAAAACTGGACAAAAGGGGGGTCATACATAGTTTCAGTGCTGTCATCTAAAAATTAGAAAGAGAATTCTTTTCTTTGAAGTAAATGTATCATATCTGCGAGCAAGAGAAGTAGAATAGAATCAACACTTCAACTGTCGAGCTCAAACAAGTTAAATATCAAAATAGGATAAGAATTCAGTTTCCTTATTTAAATAACCCGATTAAATTCAAATATGTTATTAAAGTAATTCAAACCTTCAATTATGATTTCTTTGCAACCCACGATTAGAAGGTAATCTAATGGATGACGTGTAATCAAGTAAATTAGTGAAACGTATCTGAAATATAACCGACTTTTTCAAGCTTCCGAAATCATAAGTTGCTCGTCCTGCATTAAATCCCAGAAAAAATGAAATTTTGATTTCAATATGCTGGAAAATAATTTGGTTTTATGAGATCTCATTGTACAAGTTTAATCATAAGATTTTGGAAGGATTGCTCTGGCCCCAAATCACTTAAAAGATATGTTTTGATATACCCATATGAATTAGCTTTTTTAAAAAATTTCTATTTTGTCGCCCTATCTATTATTCATTCTCTTGGGAATGAAACCTCGTAAAGTCATCTAGTATATTAAGCTCTTTGATAAAAAGTATTTTTAAGGGAAAAACCTGAAAGAAATGCGTAAAACTAACACTACTCTAAATTATTAAACGGAAGAATATAATGTATTTATACTTTCTTGATTATATTGTGGAGTTATCTCAAAATCATTGGAATAAGCTAATTGCAAAGAATGCGATGCATTTCAACGAATATAATGAGCTAGAAAAAGAATCCACTTAATTACGAAGCGAACACGTAACAGAATACTGAATTTGCTCATTGAGGGTGCTAGAAGACAGGGTTGCTCACTTTAGCACGAGAATTGTTCTCCAAATAATGCATAGCAGACCAAATCAAACTAACCTTGTTATTCATTATATTTCAATACCAGATTCTCGAAACGAATAATTTTGGTTTCTTTGAATGATAGCAATCTACATTTCACTTTCTGTCTATGAGAAAAAACATCTCAAATATTTTTAAATCAATGAAATAACTTTTAAATGATTAATTACTATCACCATGCAACATCAATCTGAATGAATTTCAGAGTAATTACAGTTAAAAATTTTAATGATGTAAAACTAATTATAATGACTTACCGGAAAGCATTTCCTTCAGATTTCGAAGTGAATTGTTTCTAACCTTTTCCGTCTCATTCAACTCTTTGAGAGATTTCTCGAGATCAGCTTCTGTTCACGAAAATCGTTAGATGATAGAAAAGTCTTGCGTCCAACCACGAGATCTTTTAAACTATTAGGTTGCACTTGTATTTCTACCTTCTCCATATCCCTCTGTAAAGGAAAGTTTTTATTTTGGTACACACAGTGTCTCAAGGGATTTATCATTCCGGCAAGCATACCATATTCTTTAATTGTAAGACTGAAAAAGGAGAACTGAATTTTATGTATATCTCGTAAAGGAAGGAGAGTTAAATAACAAAAAATTGGTTCTCATTCAATGTACATACCTCCATTAAACTTTCTTCGATTAAATTCAACTAATCTAAATACAGAGGCTGTTCGCACATTTTTTAGACGATTTTGGTAAGCGGTAATAAAAAATCGTTTGCTGCAAAAGAAATAATTGCAATTGTACTATGTTTTTAAAAGTCAAAATTATCGTCTGCGGCTTGAAAGTTTTGTTTTCATTCAAAATGGCGTTTTTAACAAAGCAGTGGTTCGAAGGCTACATTTATGCTCTTTCCGAAGAGAAATATGCTTACTCCGTTATCCAAAAACGATGTGAGAGTCATGGTTTTGTGATATCTAAAGCGTTGATAGGTAATATCGTCAACAAGAAAGGAAAAAAACGTCAAATTGGAGCCTCAAGTGGGACAAAAATTCCAAACAAGTATCCAAGGAAAAAACGGACATATTCGACTATTGCAAAGGTACGTTGTTTAATGTTAAACGAAAATCTCCCTAGTCAAAGGACAGTTGCAAAATCATTAAAATGCTCGGTGTCCACTGTAAACAAAATGATAAACGGTGATTTAAATCTTAAGAAAGCGAAAAAATGCAATGTGCATCGTCTTCTTCCAAATCATATCGCTGAACGCACGACACGCTGCATAATTATATATGAGAAACACTTATCCAAAGAAAAATGGAAAACAATTGTCACAATAGATGAATAATGGGTGTATTAAAATGATTGCAACAAAAAAAGAGCCATTTATTATCATAAAAGGGGAGAAAAAAATTTAAGTACATGGTTCAAAGAATCGAAAGAAAGCTTTTTTAAGGGATTCATGATTGTTGCTCGTTTTTCTTATAATGGCAAGTTAAAAATAAAGAGAGTGGAAATAAATGTCAAGATTAACTCCAAATACTATCAGGAACATACATATTTTATTGCCAATTTTTCTGAATGAAATACCATCGCTTTACCCACAGTGCCATCAATCTGTGAGACTCCATCAGGACAAAGCTATCAGTCACACATCAGAATCCACTGTAAATTTCCTAAAAGAAATGGAACAAAAAACTGGTATCAAGGCCATACCCTTCACTGATATCCCTACTAAATCTTCCGATGTATCACCTATGGATTTTTGTGCTTTTGGATTTTTAAAATCTGCATTATCCAAACGTCGTCCCATAACCCTTACAGGACTCTGGAAAGCTGTTCAGGAGGAATGGGATAGAATACCTCTTCTGACACTTCAAAAGGCATTATTATCCTGGAAATTGCGATGCCGAAAGATAGTTCAGAATAAGGGATGTCAAATAGAACATTTAAAACACAAGAATTTTATGTAATTTAGTTTTGTGAATACAATATACATCGTCTAAAAAATGTGTGAACAGCCTCTGTATAATAGTAATCAAGTCAGACTAATGAAACATTCTATTATCTTCCACCAAATATTTGAAGACTCTTCTTAAAATAACCGCTAACGAAAAACAACCGTCATATTTAATGAACAAATGAGTCTAATGTACTAATATACTTTCAGCAAGATAGAAAAATCATAAAAATTAAACTGAATTTAATAAATAGTATCTATGAAATTTCGTACCTCATTTCGTATTTTTTTCTGTTTCGTTAATATTGAATTTTGACCCTTAAAAGTCAATGATAATTTTGAAAGTTACGCTTATAAAAACAGTTTCGTTATATAGGCGCGCACGAATTTATATGTATAAACGCGTGTGCACTTTATATATATATATACGTATGTATATGCATATGTATCATGTTCTCTAAGAGATACACTAATATGCGAGTATTTATAGCCTACATGGAAAATGATCATTTTTAAAACGCTATACTAAAGATACGTGAAATTTCAATTTTTTTTGAGCGCGATGTATTCTTAGTTCACGCGAAAGTTTGAAAATGTACTTCAAAGTCTATCGGCTGTCCACTCGTCTGCTGATCGATATTATTTTTGAAAACGGTATAACCACAGATAATGCAAATAATCTTGCGAATAACAGCATTTTTAACTAAAATATATCATCTGCTTGTTTTGGTGCTATTATATTATCGTGTTATCATTTCCTTTTTATTTAATTTCTTATTAGAAAAAGTTTGATAATTTTTCTAAAATTCATTTTAATCATGGTGTTTTTATATGTAATTTTTTTTCTCTTTAATTTGTTTTTGTCTTCTCTTTCCTTCCTTAAATGTCTTTATCCAAATGGTTCAAACTCCATCTCCGATTCGAAAATTCTCCATTTACTGGTTTTGGTTAGGGGAAAATGACCGCTGATTCCTTCCATATTACCAGGCTTTTCATCCCGCGTGTCTATCGCAAAACAACTCTCATTTCCTTTGAAGGAGGGCTGTTTCATGCTTTCTAAATTTGAACAGCAAGAATACATCTTTACCCACTCTTAAGAAAACTAAGGGGGTCTCCCACAGAAAATATTATTTTATTTATTTACTCTTATTTAGCAGTCATTCTTTTAATTAAATGCAACTTTATCAAATCCAAGTACTCCAACATTTAATTTTTTTAAGCAAAATTTTAAATTTAACGCACACGTAATTTTTTTCTCATCTACCAAACCAAATTCTTTTTCATTAATATTTCCTCTTTACTGCACAGAAAAAGGTTTTTAAATATTTTGCCGTGAAGCTTTATGAGGGCATTATTTATTAAATTTTACATTACATTCACAGAAAATAAAATATTTTCAAGCATAATTAATTCTTCCGACATATTGTTATTAAAATGTTTACCCTGAATCACAAATTCTTAAAACAGTCGAATGAAAAGAGAACATAAAAGGTATGAAAATCTCCATACCGGTGTGAATTGGCTTTAAATAGAGATTTCTACTGAGCACGAATACACAGTTCAGTTCTTCACTGTTTTCTAATACTTTCGTTTTATGCAACAAAGTTGTTTCAATGTATTACATACGTGATCATTCAATATGTTTATCTCCTATTTTTATTCGCTGATATCAGAAATGTCCTTGTGCTGTCGATTTAAACTTGTTGAAATCGACAGAATGTCCTTGAGTCTGAATGTCTTTCAGAAATGTCCTTGAGTCTTCTTTTCATCTTGAAGGTTGCGTATCAAGAGACACAATGTTCATGGTCAGAGAAAACAAGTCTCTTCATAACGTTCTTTATCCAAAATTTTCAAATAACTTATACAGTAATGCAAATGAATGAGAATCAGCGGTTACTACTTCATTTTTACTATTATATGTTTGAAATCGCCCCCTGTATGCTCCCGATCAGTTTAGTTTTCGTGTTGCAAATGTAACCATAGCTCTCCAAGCTAAACTGTCGCAATACACCGTCAACCTAAGATACAAATGTTACAGGAAAGTATGAATCTGTATAAAACAGTTCCGTAACTGACTGACAGAAAACGCACTGACCAAACCGCTGGACCTAAAGGGCTGAAATTTTGCATGGCGATTCTTCTTATAGTGTAGGGGTGCACTAAGAGTGATTTTTGAAAAATTCTTCTTAGATTTTTTAAAATTAATTTTTAAACTGTTGTAATGATACGCCTTTAATTTGGATAAAAGTTATTTGAAATATTGTAGAAGAAATGTTTAAAGTCGGCAGCATTGCATTTTGGAGAAGTGTACCGGCATAGAAGACTTTTAATTAAAGAGTAAGACGGTGTCTTTTATGTTTGGGCAGGAGAGAAGGTTGACGAAAGCGGTTTGTCTGTGATTTCTGATTCCAGACAAGATAGCAGGTTTGGAGCCACAAGTGGCGTTAAAATAGAATAAGCCATTGTGATAAATTTATGGGTCCTAGGGTGAGGTCTTTTGCTGCTTACGTGGGAGGTCTAGGCGGCCGGCCTAGTGAGGGGTTGCGGTTTGGAGAGATATATCCAATCGAAGATTTTGAGTTTTGGATATACGAATAAAAAACATTGCAGAACGTGGAATGGCTAGAGGTTTTATTATAAGGCGGGATTAATTTTAGACAAAGAGGATGAAAGGAAATATATACATGGTTCAGAGAAAAGAAAAGAGATGAAGTTTTTACTGGGGAAGCTGTAGAGTCCCCGTACCCCTGTATTGTTGGTGATAGCATTTCTAGAAATTGGAATTTTTGTCGGGTATAGCTGTTGGAGCCTGCATTTAAAGTTACCTCGAGTCGTCATCGAGAGGTCATCGTGTGGAGCCCGCATCTAAAGTTATTTTAGAGACGCTTAGAGAGTTCGTCGAGTGGAACACGCACCCGAGTTTGAGACAAGAGTGGATGAAGTCAAGAGCAGATACTACTTAGATATCCCGCAAGACATCGAAAGGTTTTCCTCATCATAAAATCAAGACGTGACCGCCCCATGATAAGAAAGATTTCCAGATACCAGGGACCCCATCGCAGTGTGTAAAATATCAACAATCAGCAAACAGAGTGAGTTTTCTTCCATTTTTGATTTGTTCAGTTCCCACGGTTTTCGAAGAGGTTAGGTGTATTAGAGTGTTAGAAAAGGAATTTAAATAATTTTAGTTACAGTCAAAATTTGTGAATTATGATTATAGGAATTTATGCTCCCTAATCCTAAAAAGAAAAAAAGTAATGAGGTGTATAAATCGATAGAGACTATAATTAAATATTTGTCTAAGCTCATAATTGAAATTAGTGATATCCCAAATAATTGAATATTTGAATGTTTTGTTCGCATAATTTGTAAATATTAGTTTTTTTTTGTAAATAAATTATGATCTATTTTAAATGTAAGGAGTTTGTTTAATTTACGGTTATTTGATCTGTTCGTTATTGTCAATTGATGTCCAAAGCATTGGGTTGGATTCAACAAAATAACTTAAGCACAACGCAACCAAATAATTTTAATTATAAATTAATACGTACTAACCCAACTAAACTACGATTCACGCCCAAGAAATCTAAAATCCGGACAGGCAATACGACAACTGTTTTTGTAATATTCTTTAACGTTTACATTCAAAATAATAATCCGAGTGTCATAAAATTTATATCACGAGAAGGATCCTAAAAATTCCTTTAAAATGAAATCTTTTTCAAATCTGTACCTCCATTTTCTGATTTTTGGTAAAATTTAAAGATTAATTTTTTGAATTTAATTTATTAAAGGCTGAATATGTGGTTTCTTTTCTATTAATCTTGCGTCACGTGCATAACAACGAAATAGACAAACAAAAAAAATCTTGCTAATGCGGCAGGCGATTGGACATTATCCAAAAAAATATTAACATACAGTAAAAGAAATGTTCCTCAAACTGTACTATATTAACTGTACTATATTCTTTAGTATGTTTTATTAGATTTAATTTCAATATTTTGTTCTACTTTATTTTGTCTATAAAAATATACCTTACGATTTCTTTATAAGTATATATTTTCGTTTTTTTACATCAATTGCATACATTGATCGTTGTATTTATTATAAATATATTTATACATATTTTTGGCATTATTTGAATACATTGAACGTTGTATTTAATTTGAATGTACTCCGTAGCGAGGTACGGGTTTTCAGCTAGTCATTAATTAGACCAATTTTTAGGTCTTCCTTAGTGATGATACTGAACAATAACATAATACTAAAATTGGATTACTTGAACAAATAACAACGCAAAAAAAGTCACAATTTTATGCAGAGTGAATATAATAATCTAGCATCATATTGCCTCATTCAGAAAGGTTAGATTTTTTAGCATTTAGATATTTTATATTAGAGAGTAATAAAAGATTTAATACAAGCCGTCTTGGATACTTACTATCATTTATCAAGAAACTTTCTAGAAATTATTTGATACATTTACTA
The DNA here is from genome assembly GCA_907164885.2 of Dolomedes plantarius. Taxonomy (NCBI): domain Eukaryota; kingdom Metazoa; phylum Arthropoda; class Arachnida; order Araneae; family Dolomedidae; genus Dolomedes; species Dolomedes plantarius. Next base: position 143,060,398 of record OU015498.1, on the reverse strand, counting down.
TATTCAAAATATTATATCGAAGTATTTAAATCATTATTAATTAAAATTGAATGGGAAAGTATAAATTTTTAATTTGTCATTTCACAATTAATAAGAAAACTATCATCAATGTCCGTGGATTTCGAAAGATAAAAACTTACTAACATACATATATCATTCAAATTAGAAAAGCAAGTACAGTGAAACTTCTCGATATCGGCCAATGATGGTTTCGGTAGAAAGTGGCCGTTTTGCGAGGACACCATCAAGAAGAGGTTACTACCGACTCTCAGCTCCTCGAGGAGGGAATCCAAAAGACCGTTGATATCGTCTCCATCGACTTCCACTTCCATATCTAATTGACTGCAAGACCGACAACTTCTTCTATCACAGGAGCAATATGATCAGTCTTAGGCGTTGTTTCCGTCTCGCTTTTTAAAAAATACTGGGAAAAGTTCCTTCCAAACACCATTAAACTTTTTTGGGGAATTTCATGCCAAGATTTACAAAGGGAAAAATGAAAAACCGTGTAACTCCGAGTTCGCGAAGTCGAGGTATTTTTGTTTATATATATATATATATATATATATATATATATATATATATATATATATATATATATATATATATATATATATATATATATATATATATATATATATATATATGTATGTATATATATACACATATATATACACATGCATATATACATATATCGCTCACTCCTTTCAACAACATCATATCTCAAAAAAATATATTTTTCAGGAGAGGGATTTGAAAGTTTAAAAGGACATTGAAATGTATTGAATATAAATTTTACTTCTGCTCTCTAGCAGCTAAATATTGAGAGGTGAAATATGACAATCTTACAGGATATACTACTCTTTCAGGGCATTCTGAAAACAAGCATAACTAAAAATCGCCGAATTTTTAGATATAACGTTGTTGAAAAGAGTGAGCGACACACACACACACACACACGCATATATATATATATATATATATATATATATATATATATAACATTCTTACAAATAAATTGCCTAATAAGAGCACTAGGCTATCCAAAACCTGATTGTCAAGGTTACACTTAGTATTTATACTAGGATATTAATACCTTAAGTGAATCTTTAATTAATACCTTAATGAATCCTTACATGTGCCACTTCATCGGGACATCTCTTGAATGAAACGTCTTATCTCTTTACGTCGCGAGCGGTTGCTTGCTAAAAGCAGTTTGAATAAAAAATGGTAAAGGTAGCCCTCCTACAACATGGCATCTTACAACACAGTTTCGCTCTAACACGATAAGATAAATTGCGGAATCCTTTGTACAACACTGTACTTCTATAGCACTAGATAACATGATTTTTTTAACACATTTAAAAACTAAATTACCGTAAAATAATAATGGGAAGGAATAATGAACTGTAGTGGTTTTACTTGAAAATGTATAAATAAATTATAATTCATTCATCTATAACTCTATAAAATTACAGAAAGCCTAAACTTAGCTGAAAATCTTGAATCATTTTTCCTGAATACAGACCCTTCCGCTGAAAGAAGCCGAAAATTCAAAAGGGAGCTGCAAAATTGTCTATCTCCATACCGTGAATCTATAATGACCTTGTAAAAACCAGCAAATAAACCAAAATTACAGATTTTTTAAGGAGGATAGAAGGTGCAAAAAATCTAAATGAAGAAAAAGGTTCTGAAAGTGAAGGTGATATCGTTCAATCGAAAAAACGTTCTCGTTTGATTGTACTGAGCAGTGATGAGGAAGAAATTTATTAAATTAGGGTCGCATTAAATGAAAATGGTATTTTTTTGTTTCTTTTCGTTTTGTGTAATATATACACTTATATTTTTAATAAAAATTAAGTTACTTATATGGAATACTTAAAATAATGTTTGTTTTTAATAAGTTTTCAGAACTTAACCCCCTTTTTTTAACTGTGTCTGGGTCTCATATAACACTGTTGCACTCAACATGGCATTTTCTAGGAACCTATTTACCGTGTTATAGGAGGGTTACCAGTATTGAATATTAAATTCGCCCTCTGTATCACATTTTCAACGTGCGCCTTATTAGCATAAAGGAGGAAAAGAAACTTGAAAAATAAAATAGCTAGATAAAACAGATAATTTGTAACTAATCGAGTTTCCTTTTTTTGTTGTGCTCAAATATCAAAGTTCGAAAACTTCACGTTATCAAAATATCTTTTCGTTTCAGTAAGATAAACACAGACAGTATCTAATAAACACTTAAGTTTTTTAAAATTTTAAAATATATTTTTCACTGTCACATAAGGGAAGAAAATAATTTTCCTCTATTATATAGAACGGTAGTCAATTTTTGAGATAACTAATACATAAGACTTCAAACAAAGTTGTGGTGATGATAATTAATAGTTCATTAAATAAATAACGGTTATTTTAATATCAGGTATTGAGATATATAAGTTAGTAAAGTAAACAATTAAATTTTAGTAACGGTTATGCTTTGTATAAATAAATTTATTAAGCCTCTGCTAAATATACTTGGTTAAACTTGTGGTGATCAAATATTAATTGATTTGATTAATGTCATCGCATTTGGAGAAGTGTGCGCAAGTTTCTCTAAATGTTTTGACATTGTGAAGAATTAAATTGAAATAGATCATCACATGTTATACCTTATTGTTAAAATATTGATAAATTTATAAACCTTGTAAAGGGCTGGTACGTATTTTTGGCAGGTGAATTTTAATTCAAAGGTTGAAGAAATTTAGTTAAATGGTAAATGTATTAGAGATATTTATTATTTTCCTTCTTTCCCTAAAACTGAACCCTGTGCCTAGCAGCAGTTCTTAGCGCTACCTCCGCAGGCCGCTGTCTGTAACCCGATACTTCCGCTGCGCGCCATTTTTCGAACGGGGAAAAAATCTCAGAATAAAAGGAGATGGAAGGCGCGCAATGATACATCGTCAGGTGGATGACCAGGGCGCCGTGAAATAAAATTAATCAACAAGAACGAGATGAGGGGTGGAAAAAATAATTTGTATAACGATTTGCAGAGTGCAAGAATGCAACCTGTAGCCTTCCCCCTCATTTCGACCATCAGAATTCACGGCGCGCCGAGGAACTACTTTGAATGGAAGCTGATTTTACGCGACTGAGGCAAGTGGTGACAAGGAGCTGACTCGGGAGCGCGGGAGTTTGAAAAAGAGGATTCGGGGATCCTGGACAGAGAGCCGGGTCGTGAAGACCGAGGGTTGAGGCCATGAGGCTCTGGCCTCGGGACGATGCAAAGATCCCGGAGAATGATGTAATGGACACGGGTGAATTTTCTCCTCTTCCTTTTCTTTAAATACTATACCTAATTTCTCTCCATTTTGAAGCTGCAGCAGGGTCACTAAAGACTCATTTTACTTTATTTTATTTTATTTTATTTTTAGTGTTAACAATTACACATAGAAAAATTAAGTTTTTTTTTTCGCCAGCCACTCCATATTGATTTATTGGAATTTTCATTTTTATTATATGATTGTGTTGAGATGATATAAATGTTGGTTTTGCAGTAAATGCATTTTTTCAATTGATTTTGTTTTTGTTGGAATAAGGTAAAGAAATTATTGAGATAAAAAGTTTGATTGTTATATGTCAGTGAAATTGTTAATAAATTGTTATTATTAGTTTGTAAAGTTGAGTCATGACAGTCTTTACCTTTGAATTAACTTTCTAAATTTTAGCTTTAGGTTTTTTATTTCAGCAGAGTTGAATTTTTGAAGTTTTCTCCTTTTGGTGAAGAAATTTTATTTCTAAGTATACTCCAATGATAGGGAGGTAATTTTATTGAACTTAATTTCATTTTTCTTTTGGCTCATTAACCACCACAGTGGTGCAAACAGAAAGACGAACCTAGGGTAAATAATAATTATTATTTGGGTTATTGCTACACACAACGCAAGTCCTTAAAATGTACTAACCACTAACCACTAATGGCTATTATTGAAGTAAATTTAACTGAAACGTAGTATTAAATGTAAATTGATATTAAAGATTGTAAAGAGTTATCCAAACTTTAATTAGTAATTAATATTAAAGTTTTAAAATAACCCCCAATACACAACCTTGCAATGCCACAGAGTTGAGGATTTCAGCAGTATTGGATTTTCATAAGAATTTTTATGGCTTACTTGCCTCATACTAATTCTTTTTTTCAGTTCTGTAATACAATGTTTTGTTTTCATAAGGTAACTGTGGTTTTAAGTACTCTCTTCAAAAACTTTTTTGTGAGAGGTATTTTTTATTGTAGTTGCTTTAAGATTTTTATACAACCTCAAACCTCAAAGAGGAAACTGTGCTCATTAAATACATTATTAAATCACAAATTTGTTTTTGTAATGCATTGAATTTTTTTGTAATTTATTTTGTGCATATCATTCCCGTTCCAGAATACAAATATAATCTAATATAATAATGTTTTTAAAACTATTAGTTTCAGACACCTCAGATAATTTTGTGAGATTCAAAACACTATTCTAGTTTCTTTTGTATGCATTTTTAATAAAGAATATAATCATTCGAAGTATTAATCCATTTTAGTTCATTTATAAATTCCTCGAGAGGATTTTGTGTTATTCTTAAAGTTACCGTGTACTAGAGAGTGAAAAAATGCCAGTTTTAAAAACGAAGTGCAGTTAGGATCAGACCTCTCCCCCCCCCCCTTCCCTTAGGGACAACAAAAATCGGCAGGAAATAATGGGGATTATTATAATAATTTTCACCAATTCGCCCACACAGAAATGGAAATTTCTTCCCACAAAAATGAATCTCCTTCGAAAGGTGTTTATGTATTGTCACCATAGACTACTTGATGTAACTGCTAAAATTTTATCTAACTAATTTTAAAACACTAGCTGAATACCCGTGCTTCGCTACGGAGTACATTAAAATTGCATACATACAACGGTCAATGTATGCAATTAATGCCAAAAAAATATATATATTTATAAAAAATCGTAACAGATATTTTAATAAACAAAATAATGTAGAAGAAAATATTGAAATTAAATCTAATAGAACATACAAAAGAATATAGTACAGTTAATATAGCACAGTTTGAGGAACATTTCTTTAATTATATTTTAATATTTTTACCTGAAGTTTACCTGAAAACTGAGATTAAGATCAAAAGGGCAAAATTACAGAAAAGGAAATACAGTATAAATAAAATTAAATAAAAACTAATAATGTTTTTAAAACTATTTGTTGCCTTATAACGTTTTCCGAATTTTTTGCTTGTAATGATTCGTTATACGAGTTTTTATTATCAGACGAACGGGTCCATAGCTTTCAGCAGATTATCAAAGGTGTCCACGACACTAAAAAGGTTAAGAACCAAAGCTCTAGAGCAGTGATTTTCAACATATTTATGTCTAGTCCCACATACCACCCCCTTTGGATGACCTGCAAACCCTAAGCCTCCAACAGGTCCAATTTTTTGCTAGCCATCCCCCCATCCCCTCTGAATATCACTCCCGCCACCCCAGTGGGCGTGCCTTCCAGGTTGAGGACCACTTCTTTAGGATAAGCCAAGAAAAAAAAAAGTGGGCTTTTTTTGTACGAATTTTACGTAACGGAACCTTTTAAGGCTGCTGTGTACTAATCCTATTTGATTCACTTCTCAATGTTAACCTATGGAGAAAAGTGTGTCTACTATTGACAGCTACATAAATGCCGATAATCCAATAAAAATGGTATTTTCAGATAGCCCGAACTTTTCTGCACCTTGCAACAAGATTCATTTTATCACTTTCGTTTACCAAAGGAATTGATGAGCGCTTAAAACACACTACACCAGATTTTTTTCCGAATTATTTAAATTTTAAAATATTATTTGTATTAAAAAAAACGCAAAATGCCCTAAGATGTAAAATTTTTTTCTCTATTACGGAGTACAATTTTTAAAAAAAATTTTAAATCCAAATAGGCAATCCGTGGGCAGATTTTTTTCATAAGTTAACATTGAAGTGAACGAATCCATTAATACACAGCAGCTTTGACCTTTAGCTTACGGGGCCCATTTTCCGATTTCCTCTTTAGAACGCAAAATTTCATGTCCCCTTTGTAAAAACGTCCATTACGGTGGTTATCTATATATATAAAAATGAATGTGTGTCTGTCTGTCTGTACTCCATAGATTCAAAAACCATACATCCAATCGCCGTGAAAATTTGGGAAATTATTAGGTATATCCCTAGGAAGGTTTTTGAAATTTTTTTTTAAAATCAGAGTTTGGGTTCTAGGTGCTCCCGAACAAACATCCCAAAAATATCAAAATAACATTTAATTAGTAATGATGTTTGAAATTCAGCCTAGCAGTATGACGTAATGTAATATTTGCTAGATTCCTGCACCTGAGATTGTTTGCATGTGTGATATTATATTTTGTATTATTCGCGTGATATCATATTCCTACTTTACAATATCATTATAGCGTATATCGCATTATCTATATATATATATATAAATGAATGTGTGTCTGTCTGTCTGTACTCGATAGATTCAAAAACCATACATCCAATCGCCGTGAAAATTTGAGAAATTATTAGGTATATCCCTAGGAAGGTTTTTGAAAAAAATTTTTTAAATCAGAGTTTGGGTTCTAGGTGCTCCCGAACAAATATCCCCAAAATATCAAAATAACATTTAATTAGTAATGATGTTTGAAATTCAGCCTAGCAGTATGACGTAATGTAATATTCGCTAGATTCCTGCACCTGAGATTGTTTGCATGTGTGATATTATATTTTGTATTATTTGCGTGATATCATATTCTGTATTATTCCTACTTTACAATGACTGAAGATGGCAACTTCTATTATTTTTTATAGGATGGAATGCGTTTGTAGGTTGTTTTTTAAGATATCAAAAAACTTTTGCAATTATTAATACGAGAATAAATTATTAATACGTGAATAAATAAAAATATTAGAAATACGTTTTATTTAACCCCTCAATTATGCCACCAAAGCGAAGTGTCATTGGTCGATCTACAAATCAAGCAAAAAGGAGAAGAGAAGAACGAGCTTCAGAAACAAGTGAGCAGAGAAAAACTAGGCAAGAAAGAGATCGAGATTACACTGCTCTTGCTCGAGCTTCAGAAACAAGTGAGCAGAGACAAGCTAGGCAAGAAAGAGATCGAGATCACACTGCTTTTGCTCGATCATTAGAAACAAGTGAGCAGAGACAAGCTAGGCAAGAAAGAGATCGAGTTCACACTGCTCTTGCTCGATCATTAGAAACGAGTGAACAGAGGCAAGCAAGGCAAGAAAGAGATCGAGTTCACATTGCTCTTGCTCGATCATTAGAAACGAGTGAACAGAGGCAAGCAAGGCAGCAAAGGAATCGAATTCGCAGGACACAGACAAGACGAACGATACATACTGATTTGAATTTATGTGGTTTCAATTACAATCCCCTTTACAATTACAGTCTTCATCCAAGTGTAATTATTGGAAAAATGGATAAAAAGTGTACATATTATGGTGCTCAAAAATTTTAAAATGAAACACCAGGTATGTGCTGTGCAGGTGGAAAAGTAAAGTTACCAGACTTGCGTTCACCACCTGAACCATTATTAACTTTAGTATCAGGTGAAACAAGTCAATTAAAAAATTTTTTGAAAAATATACTCAAGTACAATTCATGCTTCCAAATGACATCGTTCGGAGCAACGAATATCGTTAGCGCAAATTATATGCCAACATTTAAAGTACAAGGGCAAATTTATCCCCATGCTGGATCACTACTACCCTTGCCAAATGCTGATCACAAATATCTTCAGATATATTTTACGGGAAATACTAACGAACAAATCAACAGACGGTGTCAACTGAATATGAGTACTAAACGAGAGATTGTAGCTGAATTACAAAATTTGTTTGAACAACATAATGAATTAATTAAATTATTTAAAACCGCCATTGAACAAATGCCATCTGACGATTACAAAGTAATAATAAAGGCAGATAAAACACCTATTGGTCAACATCGAAGACAATTCAACGCACCAACGATCGATGAAGTGGCAATTGTCATAGTTGGCGAAGAATTTAATTCTCGCGATATAATTCTTCATCGTAGAAATGGTGACGTCCAGAAAGTATCAGAAACGCATCATTCATATGATGCATTACAATATCCCATTCTATTTTGGCAAGGAGAGGATGGATATCATTTTAGTATTAATATGAGAAATACTACAACTAATGTGGACATTAACAAAAAGGTCAGTGCTATGAATTATTATGCATACCGAACGATGATTCGTGATAATGCTGATAATCATATATTGAAATGTAGACAATTATTTCATCAATACATTGTTGACATGTATGCAAAAATAGAAAGTGAAAGACTCCTCTACATATGACTAAATCAAGTCAAATTGCGTTCTGAAGAGTACATCCATTTACGTGATGCAGTTGTAAATGATGGCAATCTCAGTAAATTGGTAAAAATGGTCATTTTACCATCCACAGTTACAGGCAGCCCAAGATACATGCATGAATATGCACAAGATGCAATGACGTATGTTCGTGCATATGGTCGTCCAGATTTGTTCATCACATTTACATGCAACCCAGCATGGGATGAAATAAAGGAGCTTTTATTAACTGGACAATCACCATAAGATCGTCATGATATTTCTGCACATGTATTTAAACAAAAATTAAAATCTTTAATAGATTTTATGGTCAAACACCATGTATTTGGAGAGACGCGCTGTTGGATGTATTCCATTGAATGGCAAAAAAGAGGTTTACCACATGCGTATATTTTAATATGGATGATGTAAAAGATAACACCAAACAGAATTGATGAAATCATCTCTGCAGAAATACCAGACATTGAAATTGATAAAGACTTGCATTATATTGTCTCAAAAAATATGATTCATGGTCCATGTGGCTCACTAAATAATAATTCACCATGCATGTCAGATGGAAAGTGCACAAAGCGGTATCCTAGAGACTTACTTCCTGAAACTATTACAGGCAATGATGGATATCCACTCTATCGACGACGATCTACCGAAGATGGTGGAAAATCCATTAAACTAAAAGTACTCAACAATACTATTGATGTTGATAATCGTTGGGTAGTACCATATTCTCCATTACTATTAAAAACGTATAACGCACACATAAATGTTGAGTACTGCAATTCAGTGAAAGCTATAAAATATATTTGCAAATATGTGAACAAAGGAAGCGATATGGTAGTGTATGCAGTGGAAAATACAACTGCTTCTGACGATGAAGTCACCCAATATCAACTGGGAAGCTGCATAAGTAGCAATGAGGCTGTATGGCGTATTTTATCATTTTCCATTCATGAACGGTATCCAACGGTTGTTCATTTAGCAGTACATCTTGAAAATGGACAGCGTGTGTATTTTACATCAGAAAATGTACGTGCAAGAGCAATGTCACCACCGCCAACAACATTAACTGAATTTTTCACATTATGTAGAAATGATACCTTTGCAAGGACACTACTGTACTCTGAAGTACCAACTTATTTTACATCAACAAGAAAATTTCAGCGTCGTAAACAAGGTAGAGCAGTACAAGGACACCTAAATTTATATTCCACAGATGCATTGGGTCGTCTGTACACTGTACATCCAAATAACGCAGAATGCTTTTACCTAAGATTATTATTAATCAATGTTCGTGGACCAACATCTTTCCAAGAATTAAAAACAGTCAATGGCCATGTGTGTGCTACATTTCGTGAGGCTTGCCAGAAATTAAGTCTCTTAGAAAACGATGCTCATTGGGATATTTCACTCGCTGATGCTTCTAATACAGCTCGACCACAGCAGATACGTACACTATTTTCCATCATGCTAACTACATGTTTTCCGGCTAATCCAAAGGATCTTTGGGGAAAATATAAAGACTATATGAGTGAAGACATTTTACATCGCATGCGTAGCATAAATGCTAATCCCAACATTCAATTTACATCAAATATATACAATGAAGCATTGATTTTAATTGAGAATGTATGTTTGACAATAGCCAACAAATCACTGACAGAATTGGGAATGATTGCTCCAAATAGATCTGGTAATGACATTTTCGATCGTGATATACAACGAGAAACGCACTTCGATGTTAATGAATTACAAACATTTGTTCGAATTAATCTGCCGAAATTGGTATTAGAACAACGAACAGCATATGACACAATTATAAATGCAATATCTAACAAGAGTTGTGGTTTATATTTCTTAGATGCACCTGGAGGCACTGCAAAACTTTTCTTATTTCAATTATTCTGGCAACTATAAGATCACAAAATAATATTGCACTTGCTATTGCATCAGCTGTTATTGCAGCAACTCTTTTGGACGGTGGTCGAACAGCACATTCAGCATTGAAATTGCCATTAAATATGCAGGTAATTGAAACTCCAACATGTAATATTAGCAAAGATTCTGGGATGGGAAAAGTACTAAGATCATGTCAGCTTATAATATGGGATGAATGCACCATGGCACACAAGAAATCATTGGAAGCACTCAATCGCACATTAAAAGATTTGAGAGGAAATGAGCAGCTCTTTGGTGGTGAACTCATTTTGCTAGCTGGTGATTTTCGACAAACTCTACCAGTTATACCACGTTCAACACCTGCAGAAGAATTGAATGCATGTCTCAAATCATCAGTGTTATGGCGGTATGTGGAGAAAATATCTTTAAAGACCAATATGCGTGTTCAATTACAAAAAGATGAATCTTCTGAACGATTTGCAAAACAATTGTTAGATATTGGGAATGGTAAAATGGAAATGGACGAATCTACACACTGTATTACATTGCCAGAAAACTTTTGTCACATTGTAAAATCCACTGATGAATTCATTACCAAAGTTTTTCCAAATTTATCGCAGAATTATAAAAATATTCAATGGGTTAGTGAGCGTGCTATATTGGCAGCCAAAAACATTGATGTGAATTTAATAAACTGCACAATTCAAAATGAAATACCTGATGAAGAAACAACATATAAATCCATAGATACTGTTGTCAATCACGATGAATCAGTTAGTTATCCAATAGAATTTTTAAATTCATTGGATCTACCAGGAATGCCACCGCATATTTTATCTTTGAAAATTGGTTCCCCAATCATCCTTCTAGGAAATATAAATCCACCGCGACTATGCAATGGGACTAGGCTATCAGAAAAAAATTTAATGAATAAAATAATTGATGCAACCATTTTAAATGGAAAACACCAAGGGGAACATGTACTACTACACGCATTCCCATGATACTAACGGATACTCCATTTGAATTCAAACGTCTACAGTTTCCTGTACGACTAGCCTTTGCAATGACCATTAACAAAGCACAGGGACAATCATTGCAAGTATGTGGATTAAATTTGATAAATCCATGCTTCTCACATGGACAGCTGGACGTTGGGTGTTCACGAGTTGGAAAACCATCAAATTTATTTGTTCTTGCACTAGATAGGAAAACAAAAAATGTTGTATATTTACAAGCACTACTAAGATAAAGTTCTCCTTCAATCATCAAATATCATTCATTTCATGATGATATTTAATAATTACAAAATTATTGTTCAATTGAAATTCGTTTGCAATATTGTTTAATATCACAAGTGAAGAAGCATGTTTATTCTACCATCAACTATGTATATCTATGTTTTGTACATATGTTACATTCAAATGACATATATGTAGAGATAATTTTATTGTTAATTTTCATTTTGATGTATTGTATACATTTGATCATTAATAAATTATGTTTGAGGTATCAAAACTGCCTTTTTGTTCAAACACAGCAACGTGTGAACGGGTACAGCTAGTCTATATATAAAAAACAGTTCCGTAACTGACTCACTAACTGACATACAACGCACAGACCAAACCGCTGGACCTAAAGGGCTGAAATTTTGCATGGCGATTCTTCTTATGGTGTAGGGGTGCACTAAGAAAGATTTTTGAAAATTCTTCTTAGATTTTTTAAAATTAAATTTTTAAGCTGTTTTTGTAACTTTTTTTAAGTTTGCATTTAAAATAATAATTTCAGGGTTATAAAATTTATATCACGAGAAAGACCATAAAATTTCCTTTAAAATGAAATCTTTTTCGAACCTTTACCTCCATTTTCTGATTTTTGGAGAATTTTTAAAGATTCATTTTTAGAATTTAATTTATTAAATGCCGATCACGTGATTTCTTTTTCTGGTACTTTCAATAAATTTATCGTCATGTGCATAAAAACTAAATAGACAATTTTTTTTTCTTTCTAATGCAGGAGACGATTGGATATTATCCAAAAATAAATAAATATCCCTTACGATTTTTTAAAATATATATATATATATATATATATATATATATATATATATATATATATATATATATATTTTACATCAATTGTATACATTGATCGTCGTATTTATTATAAATATATATGTTTATTTTTTTTTGCATTAATTGCATACATTGACCGTTGTATTTAATTTGAATGTACTCCGTAGCGAAGTGCGGGTTTTCAGCTAGTATATATATATATATATATATATATATATATATAAAAGTTCCGTAACGGACCCATTCATTGACTGACATACAACGCACAGACCAAACCGATGGACCTAAAGGGCTTAAATTTTGCATGGCGATTCTGCTTATAGTGTAGGGGTGCACTAAGAAAGATTTTTCAAAAATTCTTCTTAGGTTTTTTTAAATTAAATTTTTAAGCTGTTTTCTTAACTTTATTTACGTTTGCATTTAAAATAATACTTTTAGGGTTATAAAATTTATATCACGAGAAAGATCCTAAAAATTCCTTTAATATGAAATTTTTTTCGAATCTTTACATCCATTTCCTGATTTTTGGTGAATTTTTAAAGATTAATTTTTAGAATTTAATTTATTAAATGCCGATCGCGTGATTTCTTTTTCTGGTACTTTAAATAAATTTATCGTCATGTGCATAACAACTGAAAAAACAAAAAATATTTTTTTTCCTTGTTAATGCGGCAGACGATTGGATATTATTCAAAAAAATATTAAAATACAGTAAAAGAAATGTTCTACAAACTGTACTATATTAACTGTACTATATTCTTTAGTATTCTTTATATTAGATTTAATTTGAATATTTTCTTCTACATTATTTTGTCTATAAAATTATCTTTTACGATTTTCTTATAAATATATATATATATATATATATATATATATATATATATATATATATATATATATATATATTACATCAATTGTATACATTGATCGTCGTATTTATCATATAATATATACATATATATTTGGCATGAATTGCATACATTGACCGTTGTATTTAATTTGAATGTACTCCGTAGCGAAGTACGGTTTTCAGCTAGTATATATATATATTGTTATTTCTTTCAACGGCAATATATTCTTTCTCACTGATGATAAGGGATGTGTTTGACACATATTTAGCAACTTATTAGCAACTAAGTTTTACGAAGCAAACTTTTTTAAAGCATAAATGACACTTAAATCGAATGAACACAGGAAAAATGTTTTTATGATTTATAGATAATACAAATGAATATCGATTATACATTTAAGGTTCTGCGTCCCCTAGAGCTAAAAAGAAAGAAAAAGATTCTAGATCGATTCTAGAAACGATAAGAATCTGAAAATGTTAGGAAATAACCACCCACACCTTCGCGTGCCTGAAGGTAAATCCTGTACTGCCTGATCGTTGCGGTGTCGCAACGAAACCGGATCGCTCGTGTGCACCGAGCCTGTACGTCAATGTAACATCTTGAAAATCACCGTTAATATAAAATAACCGATTATAATGCATTTCAAGGCCTAAGGAGTAATAACATAGTATAATAAAGCCTTTTAAACGTATCTAGTCGATTCAACATCCCTAACAGCGGGTAAAAATAATCGCATAATACCGTCCATTGTACAATTAAGATTGTCATCATTTACGGGGAAGGAAAATCTTGTCATACATAAACTTTCGCATAATGCTGTTGATAGTAATAAAGAATCATGTATAGAATTCTAGTAATATTATGGAAAAATTTTCAACATATTTTCTTTCTTTAAAGGAAGTAATTACATCTTACGTTCCTGCTCATCTGCGATGAGAAATGCTTACGTCGACAATACCTGTTTTACCTCTGCACGGATAATACCATCAGGTCCAGTCCACAACGGAGTTGCAGTGGGTGCAAGTCACCCGGGGCCCACCCTCAGGGGTACAGGGACCCACTATAGTTTTTGCGTCCAGGTCCCTTTGTGAAAAAGACGGGCCCAGGATACCATTACGCGCTACAAGGATCGTTGTTGTTTGAAGAAAATTTCACTCGTTGAAAATAAAGCTAAAAAAAATCGATTTTCTCGCATGTTAGATCAGAGATTCCCAACGGTGTCCAGGTGGACCCCTTGGGGGTCGATGGAAATTTAAAAGGGGTCTATAGTATTCCAGGGGTCTATTGGGGGTCGATGATAAATTTTTCTGTTTTAAAATTTAATTTAATTTTTTAGGAATGTAATTATTAGATAATAATATCAGTTTTAATATGTATAAATACAGATTTGCATAGATAGGAGATAGAAAATGCATGCCCTGGAGTGAGCATGTGATATATGTATTCTGTGTTCGCTCTGTCATTATATGTTTTTAGAATGGTAAGAATCACTTCGGATTATTGGGCCTTAGAGGGCAATATTTATTAAAGAACCTTTTTAAGAAATTTAATGCAAACAAGTAATTGCAATTCAGTCGATAGAATTCTAGAGCAGGGACGCACCAAGAGGGGGGCCAAGAGGACCTGGCAACATTTTAAACATTCTACCAAAAGCACAACCTACATTACCTGGAACATACAAAATGAAATATACTAAATGCAGATTGGTAACGAATTTATTTAAACCGTTAGGTCGAAAAGAATTAATTCTGCCAAATGTTTTTCAATTCTTGCTGATGAAACTTGTGACATTTCAACCACTGAATATCTTTACTTGTGTGTCAGCTACATAGACGGAAAACATTTCAACAAAGTTTATGACAGTTCTTACAATTTGTCTGCGTCAGTAAAAGATCATTTTCTATCTTACGCATTTTAAAAATCTTTTTAAGATCTACAATGACACGATTACTATTGAGTGAACTGGCTTTGCTATACATACACAGAGCGATTAATGTAATCACGACTGAAGTAATTTAAAAGTTTTGTACAGAGAGAGAAAAAAAATCTGAATTTATTATTTAAATAAATTTTATAATCAATTAATGAATTTTATTGAAATTGCATTAAAAATATTTCATCTGTTCAATTCGGCTTCCCTCAAGATTAAATCGTGAGTGCACTGCTGTTCTAGATCATTGATGAATTTGTTTTTCAGATCATGGATACACAGTTTTCAACAACTTATTACCGTTTCAATGAATATTGATCAAAAAAAATCTAAACGTTTCGTCTATACGCCTACAGGAACAAAGATGCGTCCACTGAAATGTGAAACGTCGTCTTATCCGAGGATCAATTTCAGCTAAAATGGAGTGCATCTTAAAATCCTTTGTTTCGCTTAGTCAAACACGATTTTTTTAATTTAACTTTTTTCGGGGTTTACGTTCACTCCTTTCAATTTATTCCTAGTTTCTAACTGCATTTAAATGATATTGCACATTATATTTTATTTATTTCACGTCATTAAAGGTCATTTCAGCAAATGTAGGGCTAAACTCTGTTTAATGGGATGAATAATTATGTTTTACAATTTCTTGCATCGTGACAAATCTTATCAGTCTACCCAGACGATTACATCTAATCAATCATGCGATCGCAAACTTTATGCAGTATATTAATATAGCATGTGAAAGACACATCCTCGAAGCTTTGATACAATTATCCCACTATAACACCGAACACTGATCTTCTCAGTCTCTTGGCTTTAGCTGAGGATCGTTAGGTCTAAAGAAAGACGTTTTCATGATTTGCCTTCTTCCATAGTCTGGGCACTTGAGTTCATGTTCTTGACCATGCGTCCAGCCATATTCCCATGATGAGCAGATAGGAAAGTAAAATTTATTTTCTGGGGATTTCTTGTATCGTGTCTTCAAATAATTACATCGTCCTTCTTGGTGGTGACTTAGACCTATAAAACATTATATTAAACGTTAAAAAGTGTAAATAAATAAATTCGCATTTGTTCAGACGTTATGATAAATAACTTCGACTATTGGAATCGTCTTTCAGAGACACAGATGACCAAAGAAGACGATTTAATCAGAAAACTTTTTAGATAAGACTTAAAAAACGAATTGCAGTTCTCTGAAAGATGTGCCTAATTTACACCGATGACTAGCATTATGATCAAGGAACGACGAACGAAATCGTGGTTTTCACGAGATCCGCTTGCAATTCCTCTGTATCATAAATACGTATTTACATTATCTTCATTACTTTAATCACATTCAAAATGACATAGAAAAATTTAGTCCAACCCTTTACGAAATAATAAATCCTATGACCATCAAACAAGGTCTGTATGACGGACGCTTACTTCGTAAACCTACATCCTTTAAAAATGTAGAAAGTTTATTTTATTTCTGCGTTAACAATATTTACTGATATACAGATATAATTAAAAGACGCTAAATATTGCTGATGCGAAATACACATAACTGATGATTTCTACATGTTTAAGACGCGTGTTATATAAATTTTGCACATGATCTTGCATCAAACTTGAAAAAAAAAATGTGCGGTCGGGGAACCCCGTCAGGAACGAAGTTCCTTACGTTATTTTTTCAACTCTAAACGTGATTTAATATGTAGATTTCTATTGATTATATTAGTGTATTTTTGTCAAGCCAAAATGCGCAGCCCTCTTTTATTCAACCAACTAACTAACTCTCTCTCTCTCTCTCTCTCTCTCTCTCTAATTTGTATATTTTATTTTTATTTTTTATCATTTTTTCAAAGCAAAAATGTAAAGTAAGGATTTAAATCAATAAATTTCATTTAATATTTTAGGAAAAATAGTCATTTATTAAAAATTATATATAAAAAATTCTAAATAAGAAAAAATTCTTTTTAAATTTTATGATTATATTGTATCATGGTAATTATTGGCTTATGGTAACTATAATAAGATGCATATGTTTGAGATTCAATTTTATGATTTATTAACTTACTTTTCTAAGTTTGCATTATTTACACTTGCTGCAGTTTCTGTTTCTTGACTTTCCATTATAAAATTGCAATAATGACACAATATAAATTCCGTGTGAATCAAAACAATAACAAACAAAAAATAAGTTTAAATAATATTTACACGTGTTTAGAATTGAGGTTATACAGCTGACCGCGCACAATGCTTGCTGCTCGAATCTCGATACTCGCACGAACACACACGCATACAACCGTATAAAATAGAAAGAGACAGAGAAAGAGAGGGAAAGGTCGCCTGGAGAGGAGTGGATCAAGACAGCTCGTATGCTCTATATTTTTCGTGGCGCCATCTCTTGTTCAAATATGACAGATAGGGACGCCATATCGTATTAACAAATACAGCTAGCTTCCATTACAATCTTCTGTCATTTTCTGCTTTTCTGATCATCGTTACGAGATTCCTTAGGAGAATTTAAACAAAAAAAAATCCAAAATAAAATTATGTCACAAGGTTCTGCTTATTTAATGGTATGTTATTAAGCAAAATATAGGTTGTAATTATGTATTTATTAATTTAAGAGCTATTTTTATTGAAAAATTTATCAATTTTTTTAAAGAAAACCATGTTGTGTATACAAAATTTGGTATATTTTAGTAAATTTAAGAGGTATTGGTAATTGTTTGCTTCATAGCACAGATAAGTGATTTACTAATATATTGTTGAAAAAAAAGGAAATATATTGGTTAGATTTTGCTATAGAAGGTTTGGCAATCCATAGCAATCCATTTGGCAATACAGGCATTTTGTTCCCTGTTTTAACTAAAAACATGTGTTTAATAAAAATTTCACATTTTTCAAAAAAAGTGCCCAAAAGATAGGCACATACCTTAAAATCTCATTTATTACACACAGGTTACGATTTTCTTTCAAATACCTTTTCAAACTGAAATGACGAGTGAAAACTTTGCCACAAAGCTAAAGCTTAGAATTAAAATTACAACTAACTGTATTCATATTATCACCAAATAAAAAAAGATTGAATAAATATTAAGAATTAATAAACTAGGAGAAAACATTATGTTAAGACTAAGTTGAGATTTTAAATAGCAGAAAAGCCGGAGTTGAACATCCGCGAGTGCAGGAGGTGAAACAACGCAATAGTGAGGATCGAACTCACTGTGACAAGGTGGGAGCCAAAAGCGAACGCCACAAGCCAGCAATAGCAAGCTAAGGGAGGTCGCCTGGAAGGGGCATAACGCTTTTTCGTTACTTGACGATTTCTGCCAGTTCACTCTACTGTAAGCCACGTAAAAGAACTTCGTTCCAAAAAATTTAATCCCATGTGGCCATTCTGAAACAGACAATCTCATCAGAATGCTAGATTGTGAAACATTATTGTTTCTCAAAATAGAAAAAAAAATTGCCTAACATCTTTACAAACATTTAAGTACTAGTAGGATTCTTCTGCTGATAAGAGGCGTACACTTTTGTTAACTTTCCTGACCCAGGTAACAAAGCTAAGAAACAAAGCGTGGGATTTATGCAGTAACATGGCGTAAAGAGATTTTACCAGAGATTTCCACTTCAGTATTCAGGAAAAGGTCAGATACACAAGCAGTCTAACTAACGTTCTTATATTACATTCCAAAAAAAAAAAATTGAGAGCTCAAATATTGAATCTTTAGGTAGGGTGGCGCGAGAGATGGCAACAGTTCCTACGGATTTTTTAGTTGCCAATAGACACCATGAGTTGGTCCGGTGAACATCGTGGTTTCGTTATCCAGACGTTCTTTGAAAAAAATATATTCTGTAACCACGACACAGAGGGCATTTAGGACGCGCTTCGGGCTCTATGCAACTGATGCCGTTCCAGATCGAAAACCAATCCTGCGATGGGTTTCAACCGTGAGAACAAATAGGTCTTCATTACCAAGGAAACCAAGGGGTCGTCCTCGGAACATTAGAACACATGAAAATGTGCAATGAGTCCGTGAGTCGGCTATTCGGGAGGCAGTTTCCGTCATTGCCCCAGATATGAACAAGAGAGTGATGGGAAAGCTTTAGATAACGGCATCGGTAATGCATCGCAAATAACAGGTTCCTCCTGAGTCATGTTATTTTCAAAACCTGGTAGAAAAAAAATGAGATTATAAGTAATTTTCGAAAATATAAGAACTTTTTCTGTAAATTCTTTCGTTTGATTTTTATTATCCTTTGAAATGTGGTAGTCCATTCTGCCGCACCTTTTATGAACAATTAGCTGAAAACCGCACTTCGCTACGGAGTACATTCAAATTAAATACAACGGTCAATGTATGCAAATAATGACAAAATATATATGTATATATATATATATATACAGAGGCTGTTCGCACATTTTTTAGACGATTTTGGTAAGCTGTAATAAAAATTCGTTTGCTGCAAAAGAAATAATTGCAATTGTACTGTGTTTTTAAAAGTCAAAATTATCATCTGCGGCTTGAAAGTTTTGTTTTTATTCAAAATAGCGTTTTTAACAAAGCAGTGGTTCGAAGGATACATTTATACTCTTTCCGAAGAGAAATATGCATACTCCGTTATCCAAAAACGATGTGAGAGTCATGATTTTGTGATATCTAAAGCGTCGATAGGTAATATCGTCAACAAGAGAGATAAAAAACGTCAAATTGGAGCCTCAAGTGGGACAAAAATTCCAAACAAGTATCCAAGGAAAAAACGGACATCTTCGACTATTGCAAAGGTACGTTGTTTAATGTTAAAAGAAAATCCCCCTAGTCAAAGGACAGTTGCAAAATCATTAAAATGCTCAGTGTCCACTGTAAACAAAATGATAAACGTTGATTTAAATCTTAAGAAAGCGAAAAAACGCAATGTGCATCGTCTTCTTCCAAATCATATCGCTGAACGCAGGACACGCTGCAGAATTCTATATGAGAAACACTTATCCAAAGAAAAATGGAAAACAATTGTCACAATAGATGAATCATGGGTGTATTTAAATGATTGCAACAAAAAGAGCCATTTATTATCATAAAAGGGGAGAAAAAAATTTAAGTACATGATTCAAAGAATCGAAAGAAAGTTTTTCTAAGGGATTCATGATTGTTGCTGGTTTTTCTTATAATGGCAAGTTAAAACTAAAACGAGTGGAAAAAAAAGATTAACTCCAAATACTATCAGGAACATATTTTATCGCCAATTTTTCTGAATGAAATACCATCGCTTTACCCACAGTGCCATCAATCTGTGAGACTCCATCAGGACAAATCTAGCAGTCACACATCAAAATGCACTGTAAATTTCCTAAAAGAAATGGAACAAAAAACTGGTATCAAGGCCATACCCTTCACTGATATCCCTACTAAATCTCCCGATGTATCACCTATGGATTTTTGTGGTTTCGGACTTTTAAAATCTGCATTATCCAAACGTCTTCCCAAAACCCTTACAGGACTCTGGAAAGCTGTTCAGGAGGAATGGGATAGAATACCTCTTCTGACACTTCAAAAGGCATTATTATCCTGGAAATTGCGGTGTCGAAAGATAGTTCAGAATAAGGGATGTCAAATAGAATATTTAAAACACAAGAATTTTATGTAATTTAGTTTTGTGAATACATTATACATCGTCTAAAAAATGTGTGAACAGCTTCTGTATATATATATATATATATATATATATATATATATATATATATATATATATATATAATAAATACGACGATCAATGTATACAATTGATGTAAAAAAATACATTTATAAAAAAATCGTAAGGGATATTTTATAGACAAAATAATGTCGAGGAAAATATTAAAATTAAATCTAATATAACATACTAAAGAATATAGTACAGTTTGAGGAACATATATTTTACTGTATTTTAATATTTTTTTAGATAATGTCCAATCGTCTGCTGCATTAGAAAGAAAGAAAAAAAAATATTTTTTTGTCTATTTCGTTGTTATGACGTGACGATAAATTTATTTAAAGTACCAGAAAAAGAAATCACGTGATCATCATTTAATAAATAAAATTCTAAAAATTAATCTTTAAAAATTCAGAAAATAGAGGAAAATATTCGAAAAAGATTTCATTTTAAAGGAATTTTTATGATCTCTCTCGTGATACAAATTTTATAACCCTCGGATTATTATTTTAAATCCACACTTTGAAGAATGTTACAAAAACAGCTTAAAAATTTAACTTAAAAAAATCTAAGAACAATTTTTCAAAAATCTTTCTTAAATAAAATTCTCGTGTTCCTGCACATGCGCAGATGAAATGTTTCTCCACCTGTGTGCCGAGAAACATAGGTCAGAGAAGCATACACTTTTGTTGCAGCAATGTTCCCGAAATGACGCGGGGTGTTTCAAAATGTTGCATCTAGTGTGCAGCACTCTCCTTTGATTACATTGCAGACGATGCGTCGGATACAGAAAGCTAGCCATAGAAACGTTGCGCACTGTTTTGTTGCATTCGGTGTGCAGCCGATCTTAGAGTTGCACTGCTATTCAAGAGCAAAAATAAATCTCCCATCGACTAAATAGGTTTTAATAGGTCATATAAAATCGTAATCTTAAACATCAAGTTTACAGGTCTGTTGCAGAAAAACGCTAAACATTTATAAATAAATCGAACTTTCTAAATCTTCTATGAGTCTCTAGGCTGAGAAATCTATTAAATATTTCCGGTCTTACAACTGAGGATATGTTGAAGCCGCCGCTGTGTGTGTGTTTGTGTATAAAATTGCAGTAATATATGATTTTTTAATTCCATTTTCCAAAACAGTACTTGAACAATTTGCTCTAGGAGTTTACCAAGGGTATTATAACACTATTTTTCCCAACAACTCACGCTTCTTACTTGACACTCCATTTAGTTAAGAAAATAAATAAATCAGAATAAGCTTTTATTTAAAAATAGCTTTGAAAGAATATGTATAGGTTTATACATACATGGAAGCCTTGTGTTAAGTTCAATAATCTATATATATATAAAACAGTTCCGTAACTGACTGATTGACTGACTGACTGACTGACAGACAACGGACAGACCAAACCGCTGGACCTAAAGGACTGAAATTGTGCATGGCGATTCTTCTTATAGTGTAGGGGTGCACTAAGAAAGATTTTTGAAAAATTCTTATATTTTTTAATTAAATTTTTAAGTTGTTTTTGTAACTTATTTTTAAGTTTGCATTTAAAATAATAATCTGAGGGTTATAAAAT
The DNA here is from genome assembly GCA_907164885.2 of Dolomedes plantarius. NCBI lineage: Eukaryota > Metazoa > Arthropoda > Arachnida > Araneae > Dolomedidae > Dolomedes > Dolomedes plantarius. The sequence goes on along the minus strand of OU015498.1, from coordinate 143,037,966 downwards.
TCCTATCATGAAGAAGATCATAAAAATTCCTTTAAAATGAAATCTTTTTCGAATCTTTATCTCTATTTTCTGATTTTTGGTGAATTTTTAAAGATTAATTTTTAGAATTTAATTTATTAAATGCTGATAGCGTGGTTTCTTTTCTTTTTGTGATACTTTAAACTAATTTTTGCGTCACGTGCATAACAACGAAATAGACAAAAAAAAATTTTCTTGCTAATGCTGCAGACGATTGGACATATCCAAAAAAATATTAAAATGCAGTAAAACAAATGTTCCTCAAACTGTACTATATTAACTGTACTATATTCTTTAGTATGTTCTATTACATTTAATTTGAACATTTTCTTCTACATTATTTCATCTATAAAAATATCCGTTACGATAATATATATATATATATATATTTATATATATTTATATATATATATATGAGGGGAGGGGCATTAATTTCATACATTGACTGCTGTATTTAATTTGAATTTACTCCGTAGCGAAGCACGGATATTCAGCTAGTTCATGATAAAAAGTAAGTCGACTGCACATTTTAACTCCTTTTTTTTTAGAAAAATTAATTTGTGTGGGGCATACATGTCCCAGGTTATTCTCTAGAGGGAACGTTCAGCACCTAATACGTAGTGAAACATTACTAATTCGTAATCTAGAAATGAAAAACGGAACTAACGGTCATACCGATATCGAATTTAGAGGCGATAAGAAGAATCTGATAAATAGTGAACTAAGCTCAATATCGCTTATCTTCAAGGCAAACATGATAATGGTTTGGGACTTGTAAATCGAAAACTGCATGATGGAGGACGAAAAGGAGTACAGTTTTACAAAGTTAAGACAGCAAGACATTTTAAGCAAGGAGAAATTGTTTTAAAAAGAATAATACGTTTGAAAGATATCAATATTCGTAGATATCAATATTCGTATGGCCAAAAATGTTTTGATAAATAAAGATTAAAATTTATACACACAACTGCCAACAATATCTTTCCCTTACGATGAGATATCAAAACCAGAATAAATAAAATCAGAATTGGCCGAGAACAAACTAGAGTTAAGCATACTGACTGAACAAACTAGTATACTGGGCGAGAGCAAACTAGTATTAGTTTACTGACCAAACAAATAAATAAATTGACAGAGAATAAACTAGTATGAAGCATATTGTCCGATTGATATAGATGATATTATAACAAATTATTACAGAGGCCAAAAAAAATATTTCGTGTAGTCTCTTCTAACGAAACTACCGCGGGTTATTAACGTAGGATTACTTACGTTGCTTACTTTTTTTTTCTTTTTTTTAGACGCATTTTGGCATTTTTCTGTTTAACTGTTTACTGCTACTGGGTTTGGCACGCTGCCAAAATTCTAACTCGCGACGGTCTCTGAATTTTTTCTTTCCAGAGGACCGTTATTGAGGAACATAATCCTACGTTAAAAGTATAAAGCCTTTTGACCGAACAAAACAGCATATTAATCGGGAACACGCTACTATATAAAACATACTAACGGAGCAAACTAGTATATTGGAAGAAAGCAAACTAATATTAAGAAAATTGACTGAGAAAAATTTTATAGTTGTGGCCGAGAACACTACAAAAAAATTATGGTTTTGAGGGTTAAATTTAGAACCTTTGTAAAGTAGCCGTTTGGTCTTCACGGGCACTGGTCTCATCACGGCCGGAGGACTCACTCTCTTCCGTTCTGCCGCTTCTTTCAACAGCTGCAATTCTCTCTCTTTTAACCTTCCCTGTTGTCCTTCGGGCTCCTGTGAGGGCGTTGACTCTTGCACCATCTCTTCTGACACAAAATCCTCGTCGTCATCATCGGGGTCGTCATCCCAAGCACAAGGCGCGGCTCCTCGCCTCTGCCCAGACCCGTATTCCAAGTGCCAATTGACGCGAATCTAGGATAGAATTGAAATAGAAAAAGGAATAAAATACATATAATCATATCTTATTGGAAAAACCTTAATCTCCCCGTGTCTAGACTGGATATGGACATGTTAAATCCGTACACCGGAAAGTTCGTCTTTAAAGTCAATGGGTGGAGAAGATACGATCCCCCCAGATGTCGCCCCTGGGGTTGCTCGGCACCTTGTGGTGGCACCTAATCAAGTTGGTCTCCGACGATCGTGGTGCTATCATAAACCGAAGCCGCAATATTCAAGGCACAAAGCCTAACCTTGCTTTGCGCCCTCGTCTGGAACTTGTCTGGAACTTCCGGCCAGGGGGCATTAGAAACAACAGCAACCTTAATCTCCTGTTTTTTTCTTTATATCCCTCCACACCATCAAATTACACTTTTGAGTATTACATTTCCCCAGAAAGTTATTCTGCTTTTGGACACATGCGTAAGAAAATTCTTTCATTTTGTAGTAAAATGTATTCATCCGCGACACAGATGCTCCAGAACAATAACATTGGGACAGTTCATGTCTAATTAATTGACACATGTTGTAATGTGTCAATAAATTAGACATGATGGGGTCGACAAAGGGTAAAGAGATTGAATATGAAAAGGACATGCAGTAAAAGGGCTACGGGGAATGAAGAAACGGCTAAGGTGGGAAAGACAAGTAAAGCACTATGGAAAATAGATTTTATAGAACAGTGTTTTCGTTCCACGACTACAACAATGTTCTTCAAATCCTATCGATATAATGTTTATGATTACGACCATAAGCCTTTGTGTGTATAAATATATATATATATATATATATATTGCGTATACATATATATATATATATATGAGCCTAGGCTCTTCTCTTCGGGGGGAGCCGGAATCGTGAGACCACTTCACCGCATGCGTTGCCCCGGTTGCCCCACAGCAGGCGGGTCCACACTGCACCCGTTTGATGGTCCGCGAATTTTGAACCGAGTCAAGTGGCGGGACCAGATCACCTGATCCAGCAACCCCAGAGGTAATTTGAGATCTTGGAGAACATTGCAGCCACGCCCTATTTTACGTGCCCCGGCAACCATTAGTGAACACGGCGGTGGATTTTGTAAGCGACCGGCCTCGAACCCTCAGATTACTGGCTCGACGCCTTTGCCAACCGGGCCAAAAATAATGCAAACACAGCTTTTGGTTCCTCAAGATATATCAAAAACTAATCATGCTCTCATTTTTGGATTTAAAATTTTTTTAACAAAATTTCAGATTGCTCGAGCATTTGGCAAATACAAATTTTAAATTTTCTCTCCTAGGCCCTCTCAACAGAACAGCAATGAACTGAAGAAAATATTCTGCGACCTGTCTACCTTTGCCATGTTTTTCATCCTTGTGAGATTTGAAGCCACCCATTGTTCGGTATGGAGTAGTTTTCAGTCATTTACAGAGAGACCGAAGACTGTTGCTTTGACAATAACTAACGCATAAATGAAGCAATCGGTGTCGCTTCCTAACACGGGAGTAGGGATAGGGACCTTGGGCGCCATCTATAGATAGAAAGGGGAACTAGAAATGGTATACCAATGTGAGTGGTTTTAGCAAGTTGACGAAAAATTAGGTTTAAAAATTACAAAAGCTATAAATTAAGAGATGGAGGTCTAGCTTCGTGAGCAACGGCGGCTCCAAGGGGGGAGCAGTAGGGGCAATTCCCCCCCCCCCCCAAAAAAAAAAAAAAAAAATTTTTTTTTTACTTAACCTAAAATTATATAATTGTAGACCTAATACTAAATGAGTTTAAATTTAAAATGAGAGTATGTTTATTTCTTACTTACACAGACACACACACACACACACACACATGTATGTATATATATATATATATATATATATATATAGATATATATATATATATATATATATATATATATATATATATATATATATATATATGTATATATACATATATATATATATATGTGTGTGTGTGTTTGTGTGTGTAACCCTAAGAGCCGACATTGCCCCCCCCCCTCAAATTCTGGTGATTGAGGTGGTGTTTTTCAAACTTGTGGACAATTATAGAGACACCAGAGGCGAACGTTGAGAGCTGTGTGCTTAGGATCGTTATCTTATAAAAAAAAAACAAAGTTGTTTCCAATACCCAAATTTTGGACTGATAATTTTAAATTGTCTCTTAAAATATTTATATAAACAGCATAATTCATTATGCCATCAATAAATACCAAATTACCTAGTCCTGATGAAGATATGCACCCCCACACTAGGACACCTCCACCGCCATGCTTAACTGTTCCTACTAAGTTCTTGGGATTAAGTTCTCCATCTTTTCTTCTCCATACAATTATACGCCCATCTGAACCAAAAATGGTAAACTTTCTTTCATCGGCAATTAAGACATTATTCCAATACGTTTGGGGCTTATTTATCATTGATAGTGCGAAGGAAAGCCTAAGTTTTCTGTTTTTCTCACTCACAAAAATTTTTCTACGGGCAGAACGCCCATGTAATCCAGCTGCTCTGAGAACTCGTCGAACAGTTTCAGGTGACATTGAAATAGAAAATGTTTCATTGAATTCTGCAGAAACTTTTACAGCACTCAAACGTGGATTTTTCCCAAATTTTCTAATTATAAATCTCTGATCACGTTTTGATAACTTTGCCTGACGACCTTTTTTTACCTTGTTTTCGATCCGATTTTCTTCTTTAAAGCGTTTTATCACATACTTCCCAGTAGAATGGGATAAATTAAATAATTTAGCAATATTCCGAACTGATTTACCACTACTATGATGAAAAATAATAAATTTTTGAATGCTGTTTGTAGTTTCTTTACGACTACGAGCCATTTTTAAATAATAAATAGAATATTACAGAGTAGGCAAGCAAAAATTAAAGCTAAACGATATTTTAAATGCCCCCACAATTAAAAAATAAAAATAAAGCGCCAGATGATAATTTTAATTATGAATTTATCCTAAAATATTTCAGTGTACCTAACATGATGACTTTTGTGAAGTAAAGTGTTTGTTACTTTTTGATTGCTGGTTTCTTAAAAATAAAGTTTTACTATGTTTTCAAAATATTTCATGTAGTTTTATTAAGAATAGATTATAGATCTTATTATTAAATACCCATCCTAAAATATTCATTTTAATTAACGGATATACCTCTATTTCATTGAAAATCGTAAGTGTACGAATACTTTTGGGAACCACTGTATGTATCTCTCTATTCTAAAAGAAAGTAACTGGCGCTGCCGCAGCCGCCGCCGCCGCTGTCAAACCTTGTCACGCTATCTCCTCCGAAACCGCTGGGGGTATGGGGTCGAGACCAGAACAATGTGGGGAAGAAAGTAAGACATGTCTCATATTCGTCGGACTTTAAGTTTTTTTTTTATTTTATGTTTTGTGGAAAAATATTGACTTTTTCATGTTCAGATTACGATAACTCGCCAACAAAGGATCGTAGAATTTTTTTTTTTTACAATCTAAGACTACAGACATTTCTCCTTCAAACAAGACGTCATTTGTTTAAAAATAATTTAAAACAGACTGATATTTTTATTAAAATTGAAAACTCACTTTTTGGAAAAATTGATGCGTTTCGAGATATATAAATTCGATGCTCTCAGACTTATTATGTTACAAAGAAAATATTTATATCAACTGGAAGATGAAAGCTTTTTCATTCATATAAACTTCATTTCAAGTCTCTATCTTAAAATTTCGATTTTTAATTGAATTTTAAAGAAATACTTCAAAAAAATCTTCTCATTCGTTTCCTTTGAAAGAAGATCCAATTTTTCACCCATTCATCCATTTCGCCGGGCTTCATCCATTTCGTCGAGAGGGGGGGGGAAGCTTCAACTATAAACAAAATGAATGACTCAATCGCTGTAAACAACTATTGAGTCATTCATTCACTTGATTCACCAGAGGAGCGAGCGTAGCGAGCCTAGGGGCGAAGCCCCTAGTAGATATAAACTTTAAATCGAAAATTAAGGTTTACATACATTCTTTAGATTATAAATCAAAACAGTAGTTAAACTCTGTTATACAATTATAGAAAATGGCTCCTAAGCTTTCAAAGAATTTAGTTAAATTTGAATTCTTAGTTAAAGAGATCGAAGCATTTGAAAATCAAATTATAAACTGTGATCATGAACAATCACGTATAACTGTATTAAAAAAGAAAGTTGAATCATTCGAACAGTCTCTAAAAGAGGTATTTAATGAGCTGACACTGATCGAATGTGATGACAAGTTTGATGAATATATTAGACACCAAGACAAATTATTCAATTGGGTCATTGACATTGAAAGCCGTTCTACAAAGCAATCGGAAAACGTAGGTTCGGAAAACCAAACTTTGAGAAAGGAAAAACAAACTGTTCTAAAGTTACCGAAACTTGAATTACCACATTTCTTCGGTAATTCTGAAATGTGGATTTCATTTAAGGAATAATTCAAATCATCAATTCTCGAAAATAAGTCATTAAATGAAATAGAAAAATTGCAATATTTGCAATCATGTGTTCGTGGCGATGCCGCCAAATTAATTCGTGGATTCTCAATCAAGGCAGAAAACCTTAAAAACTGCTGTGAAATTCTGTCGAAGAGGTATGAAAATAAAAGTCAGTTGGCAGTGAACCAAATAAATAAGATATTTGGCGTGAAAGTAACGAAAGCTAATAATTCTAAAACGCTACTTGAGATTGTGGACACTTGTAATGAAGCGTTTCGAAATTTAAATGCACTCGAGTTAGAGTCAAATAAATTGAGGGATTTGATGCTAATAAATTTTTTAATTTCCAAAGTCGATGAAACAGTGAAACAACGGTGGGAATTAACATTAGAAAAGGACAAAATACCTGACCTGGAAGATTTCAAAGCTTTTATTGAAAAGGAGTCTAGAAGCTTAACCGAGGTAAAATTCAGTAAGCCGGAATTCAGAAGGGTTTAGAGTAAACCAACTGATATTGTAAAGAAATCTCATATAAATAATATTCTTGTAAAATCTAATGAGTGTATTTTATGTAAACAAAAGCATGGATTGTTTCACTGTAAAACCTTTAATTCTATTTCGATAACTGAGCGTTGGAATATTGTAAATGAGCACAAACTATGCCAAAATTGTCTACGCCAAAATCATGCACTTGTTTGCGACATGTCGCCAAAATCATACACTTGCGACATCATTAAAAAATAATTAAAAATGCCAGTCTACATTCGAATCACTCATGTGTGTGAAATTATTTAACCTCTAGTTTTAAAATGTTATCTACAACCTTTGGAACAAAGTTAAGCCTAACTTTTCATTCTCTATATCCGATTTTTCAAGTATTATACAAACCCAATCAAAACAGCATCGTCAAGTGCAGTTTACAAGCCATTTTTTTTTATTTAGAAGATAACATCATCATTCTAACGCGATTGATCTTTTCACATTCCTATTTCAACTAAATTAAATACTTGTATCAAAATTTACATGAGTAATTTTGCGATTACTTGTACAGACAGTAACCTACCTTAACGATGCTAAACAACGATTTTCTGAATTTGCATTTTTTACTACATGGGAAAAAGCATGCACAAAATAAAAAATAATTTTAAAAATACGGCAGAGAACAAATGAAGTAACCAAATGGCTGTTAATATACCTTATTTTCTTTATGAATAGCTTCAGTGAAACTTTTTTGGAACGCTGGATCAAACATCTTTTCCCGAGCCATCGTTGTTTATGGAATTATTTTCTTCTTTCCGAAAACTTTGCTATAAACTGTATTTAATGAACTGTAGTTTTTGAGAAAAAAATTTTGTGGTAAAAAATTCAGTGATAAACCTTTAAAGGAACAAAAACAAAAACGCACATGGTCGTTTAGAAATAAGTTGCCACTGTTTGAATTTATTATCTTGTACAGTTTTACAACGTAATAGTTTTGACGGGAAGTAAATGAATGAATCCATTACGTTTGACGCCGGATAAAAGAACCGGTTGTGACGTCACTTATAGCCTAGTGGGCACAGATGTGTTATACGCACCTCCCTGCCAAGTTTGGCGATTTTGTGTTTGGCGTGGTAACCATGCGATTTTAGCGAGATTTTGTTATTTTATGGCAACCCAGTTTGAATGGCTAGTTGTGTGCGTTTGTTTACGTGATATAATAGGTCGACCATGTTGTTGCGAAATATTAATGGCCTATTTTGGATATGGTACTTTGGGATTATCCCGTCGACCATTTTCGCCAAACCCGATATTATCGCCAAAAGGTAGCTTTTGCGTTAATAACCGCAAATTTTATCACATTTACTGTGTAATCCTTGACAACGCGAGTAAGGGCCTGTTCACATAGAAGTCCGGTAGCGGAGCGTTAAAGGAAAGATGACGTTGAGACGAAAATAAACCAATCATAGGCGTTAAAAATTTCGCTGCTAATCGTTTGGAGGTTTGTCATTGGTTAAATATATTTCAATACTTTAACTCTCCGCTACCTGACTCCTATTCTAACAGGCCCTTAGTGTTCTTTAGCGTGATGAAATATACTGTTTTTTCTACTTCGCTGCAAAATGCTTCGAATTTGGGATTTGCCTAGCACCGAAGAGAGTGCAGTGGCATATTTTCAAGAGTATGGAATCATTTCTTCTAAGAAAATGTACGTGAATGGCCACGATATGGCGTTGTATATCAAAACTGATAAGCTATGGCGATGCAATGTAAAGGGGTGCAATAAACGAGTAGCCATTCGAAAAGGCACGTGGTTGAAGGGCTCAAAACTCCCGTTTGTGACTCCCCTCCGGTTTATTTACTGCTGGTCGTATGAATTAACATCAACTGAAGGGGGAGAAAACAGCTGTATTTGACAAGAAAGACAATTGTTGATTGGAACAATTATATCAGGGAAGTGTGCACTCATAGCCTTCTACAACGTGATTCGAAACAAATAGGAGGTCCGAACAAAATTGTAGAGATAGATGAAAGCCTTTTTACAAAGTGCAAAAACCAAGTCGGTCGTATTCTTCCAGAACAATGGATATTTGGGGGACTGTGCAGAGAGACCAACTAGTGTTTCATCGTAAAGGTTCCCAATCGAAATGCAGCAACTCTCATGGCTGAAATTAGGAACAACATTGCAGAAGGAACTACAATTTTCTCAGACTCGTGGAAAAGTTACAAAACAGATGAATTGGAAGCAGCGGGATTCCAACACTTTAAAGTGAATCGCCGATATAATTTTGTGGATCCTGAAACTGGTGCACATACACAAAATATAGAACGATTGTGGGGTTTGGCAAAATGGCGAAACAAGAAACACCGCGGAACTACCCGAAAACACTTGGATTCGTATGTAAACGAATTTATGTGGCGGCGACTGCACAAGGATAATGACTTGTTTATTTGCGCTTTAAAAGCTATCAAGGATTTTTGGCGGCCGAAATGATTGATAATAATATATATGGTTAGATTCAAGAATAATTCAATGTGCGATTATAAAAAAAACATAGAGGTTTTTACTTTATTTTGATTTTTTTATTAATAATGTGATTTAATAATATTTTTGTATTAATAATAAATTTAATGTGTTTAGAATGTTTATTTTGGAAATTGCTTTTCATTATGATGGCGCCAAAGGATTTGCGCATTTTCGCGAGCGTTGACAGGTCGACGGAATAATCCTAAAGTACCTTGGAGACTATTAGATATATATTTTTGAGAGATGTGCGTACTTTTGGGGTTGTTAGGGATATAAAGTGGGAGGCTAAATGAGGTTTTTTGCGATTTATTTGAAATTAAATGTTAATTTAAACGGTTAATTTAGATGTGCTTTGATAGATTTTTATGTTGGTTGTGTTATGCGTTTCTACGTTTGAGTGTTTGAAAACGTTGTGGTTGATTTAAAATGCTGCGAGGTACAGATGTAGTATACGCAACAAACGCCAAGGGAGGTTTTTTAGCCAAATCTGTTGGTTGTTTGGCGGGTTTTTTAGGGATGTCGGTTTTTACTTTGGTGTTGCCAATTTGTGTTTTTGTTGCTTTTAGGATTTCGTTGTTGCTAGATTCGGTTTTGTCTTGTGTTTTGCGTCATTTAAAAGCGCCGTGAATGGTTTTTTTTACGTTCTTTAGTGTAGTAATATTATGTTGTGGCAACGGTTTATGAATTTTGCGTTCTAAGTTTGAATTTCGCCATTTAACTGTGAGCTAGCAAGCAGCGTGTAACGTCCAGGAAACGTGCCCGCCACCGTACTTGGTCCAAGGACGCAATATCAGATATTCACAGGTTTTCCGAGCGGTTTTTTTCTTTTTCAATCTCCGAGTATGGAGTAGTCGATATTGTAAAAAATCACCCGCCTAAGTTAATGGGGCGATATCCTTTTTGGGTTCCACATGCAGTGAGGGTGTTGACTCGGTTTCACAAGATTCTTTTCAAATTGAACATTCAAAAACTTTAAACAAACATTTTTTATTTAAATTTAACAAATTCACAAGAACACCAAAGCACTATTACAACCTCTTCTCACCGAGTATATCGTATATCTAAAAACTCAGCAAAATCTATCGAAGTTGCCACTTCCAGTACTTGTAACGTGACCAAAAAATAAAAATGAAAACCAAGCATGCAAATGACATTACGTCACACTGAAAAATAGTAATTTATATGAATGCCGGCACGTGGGATAAAATATAATAATTATCACACAATATTGGTGAAAAGTGCAAAACTCAACTTTTCTCGCGGGCACGTTTCCTGGACGTTACACAGCGTATATACAATAATTAATCTGGTTGTATATTTCAATTTATTTTTGTTCTTTTATTTATTATGCTACAGTATTTAGTGTAATTGAGAAATATCAGGGGATTTTATCGTCTAAAATAGAGGCGATATAATGCAAATAGATCTTTTTTTATATTTTATTGTGAACACGTATTTTTTTCAATTGAATTTGTGCTGTAATTATGTTTAATGAGGAAATATATATTTAACCAAGGTGTATTTTATGTTTATTTAAATGAGGGTACAAGTATGATATCTCCCCCCCCCCCCAAGAGATTTCTCTCCAAATTTGGCGCCCTTTGTTTTGGTTGTTGTGTTGCCGGTTTTTACTTTGGTGTAATGCTCCGTCAAAATATTAAATAACAGTTAGAGTTTGGTGCGCGAATTGCAAAAAAATGTGGGTCAGAGATGAGGATTAAAGTTAAAAGTTCTTATTCTGAAGGTTTTACATTTGTTTGTAGGAAAGTTATTGGAGGGGGGGGGGGAGCAATGTAACACTGAGAAATCTATTCGGCATGGTTCGTGGTTAAAATCGTAAGGCAGATTTTAAATTCTACCTAGCGATGTACATGTTTAGGAAATCATGTTTAGCGGCAAATGTAGATTGTTTTAATAAATTTATTGAAATCGTTTCGGGGATTAACTTGGAGGAGTACAAAATTTCGGTATAGATACGTTTTTTTAAAATTCTATTGCCAACATGTATTTTTTTCTATTGCATTTGTGCTTTAATTTATGTTTAATCAAGATATATATATTTAACCAAGATGTATTTTATGTTTATTTAAATGAATTATTATTAGTTGCACTATACTGACTTTTTGTCCCGGGGGGGTTGGGGGTCGGTAGTCCCACACACACACACTTAACAAATTTCTTATTATTTTTCAGCTTTTATTTTTTCTATTTATGTGTTTTTGTGGTTGTACAGTATAAAAAATGCGTATTTTTAGGACTTTCGAAGACACGCATTCTGCTTGGCGACAAAAAAAAATCACCAAAATCGCCATTGGGGGGTATATCATACGAGTTCCAAAGGAGTTATTATTAGTTGCATTATACTGACTTTTTTAGCGGGGAACAAATTTCTCATTATTTTTAAGCTTTTTTTTTTTTTTTGTATTTTTGTGTTTTTAAGATCCCGTGTGCGCCTACGAGTTTAATAAAGCCAGCAGTAAGTTTGTTTTCCAATTTATTACGTTTACTACATCTGTTCCATATTTTGTTAACATTTCGCACTTTAAGCCTAACATGTCTGCGGAAACCCCCTTGGCGACAAAAACTTTTGGTGCCAACTTGTCGCCAAGGGAGGTGCGTCTGACACACTGTTCCGCTTAGTGATCCTCAACTGTGGATAATTTTCAGCTTAAGACCTCGAGTCTCATAATTTTCCCCAAAACCACCTGAAAACAATGTAATTCCTCCTTGCTGCTCGCGGTCCTCTGTGGCTCGTCTTCGACTTTTGAGGTTTAATCGTTATATTTTGCTTTTTATCTTATCATATATTGAAACATTTTATTTTGACAAGTCTTTCTGATTTAATTTTGTGTTAACTTACTAAATTCTAATGTTTTTATTTTTATTTTTGTAACTTCTTTAATTTATTTTGTAACTTAACTTTTTTTTTTACTTGGTTCATTTCTTCTTGGACCATGCGTGAAAAGCTTCAGTGCTTCCCATATCCATACCGAGGGTAAACTGAATTCCAAAGGTTCCAAAAAGGGCTTTCTTAGCCCTATTTGGAACCTCACGAAAACTTTTTGGTCCATGTCCATGCCTATGTCCTCCTACGCAGGAGGTCCATCAAAACTAGGCTTTAATGGCAACTCAGAAGTCAGTTTCTTGCAGCCTCACTGATGCAACCACGTGATAAACGAAAGGCAAAAAATAGATGCCATGTGTTTTTACACATCGATATGAGTTTAAGGGCCTGTTCACATAGGAGTCCAGTAGCGGGGAGTTAAAGGAAAGATGACGTTGAGATGAAAATAAACCAATCATAGGCGTTAAAAATTTAGTTGCTAATCGTTTGGAGGTTTGTCATTGGTTAAATATATTTCAATACTTTAATGCTCCGCTACCGGACTCCTAAGTGAACAGGCCCTTAGGGCCTCTTCACATCGCAGTCCGTTAGCGTAAATGTAAAAGTATTTAAATATATTTAACCAATAACAAACATGGAAACGATTAGCAACGAAATTGTTAAGGCCTGTGATTGATTTATTTCCGTCTCAGCTCCATTTTCCCTTTTATGCTTACGCTAACGGACTGCTATGTGAACAGGCCTTTAGTAATCTATGCGTTTAACAACACGCGTTATGCCCTTTGTTTGTGCACGAGTTGAAATGAAACATGCAGCGGGTTACTGTCTCATTGCATTACAACTCAGATTCAAGGTGGGCAAAGAAAGACACAAAAAAAATCTTTTAGCGTAAAAGGTATCTTCTCCACATTGGATACCATTTGGCGACGCATAATGCTACGGCTCTTAAATTTGAGAACAAATTGATCTAACGCGTTTTATTCCACCTTCCTGCGTTACAACACTTATCACATAAAGAACACTTATCACATAAAGGTCCCTGGTTGTGGGAAATTTTCCGCTTAAAACGTCACTCCCGTCTATGAATCTTCACACAAACTCCCCAAAACTTTGAAATTTCCATATCGCAATGGGTCCAATGAAATTGAGCATCCACAAATATTACTATGTTAGAAAAAAATTAATTATCCTTCCGACTTCATTACTTTACAAAACAAACTTGAATGTCTGTGTATATATTTTTCTGTCGATAGACTAAATAAATAAATAAATAAATCGTTCGTGTAAACGCCCAGCCACGTTTAGAAATAATAAAAACAATTGCTGAACTCTGATTATATTAACAAATTTTAGCCAATTAGTGTCTATTCACATAGAATTCGTCAGCGTTATTCGTATTGAAATATATTTAACCAATTACAAACCTCCAAATGATTAGCAACGAAATTATTAAGGTCTATGATTGGTTTAAAATAACGCTTTAACGTAACGCTAACGCTTATGGAAGGGCCTGTTCACATAGAATCCGTCAGCGTCACCAATCGCAGACCTTAACAATTTCATGGCAAATCGTTTGGAGGTTTGTAACTGGTTAAATATATTCCAATACGAGTAACACTGACGCTGACGGATTCTATGTGAACAGGCCCCTATTATGTATCCGATACGAAATTTGCTAAGTATTTCTTGCCAAAGTTTAAGCAAAGGCCAGAGAATTAAACTTTACCTTCTTTGACGTAATTTTCATTTTTCATAACACTACTACCAAGGAATCTGAGATAATAAAGAGGAGACAGGTTTTCTCGGACGAATAGAAAAGTTCTGTATTAGCGCGATCTATTCGAACAAGATGGGGAAAAATTCCTAAACAAAATCTAATACCTCCCTTTCAACCCAATAGCAAGCTAAGATGATGTCACCATTTGCTACACAATGGCTAATTAAGTTCAGGACCCAGAGTTTTAAGCTGATTTCGAACGGCTATTAACAACCACGCCAACAACGGGACTCCAACACAGACTTTACCGAATACTGCGCCCTAGTCATTCATTCGGACAATCTTGCAAGCGTCCAACTGACTTCGCAGAATGATAGCGATCATTATTGCACCTTTTCAGGATAATAGATGCCTCTCTGTTCAGATGTGGTTGAACAAAGTAACCAAGCTTTTGCAGTATAAGAGGCCCGCGAATATCTCTGAGTTGTACACATGCACTAGTTATGAAAAATTAAGGAAAAATCACAAAAAGAGGGATAACACGTTCAAAACTAGGCCAATTTGTTTGAAATTTGAATATGTTGTTAAGTATCTCAGCGCACATGTAAAAACATGTACGTCAACAATTCTTATAACTCTTCTAATATGTATCTTTAAATAGCAAAGTAAAAAAATGTTCAGTAAAAACTATGTTTGTCAAAAAAAGTATACGTTAAAATCATTGAAGATACTCAAAATAATGTATAGACGACAAGCCTTTTAACAATAACATAAAAACTTTATTCATTTCAAAAATTAGTTAAAATTAGTTAAAACAACAATGTCAATATCTTCCTTTTCATAACTAACACTTAGTAATATACGCCGGGTTTTTTAAAACAGTCTATTTTCCCATACTGTGATGGACTATCATAAAGATTTAATTAGGAAGTAATACAAAATATCTTACTCTATGCAGGCTTGATACAACACCCTGTTATCTCATCATCTCAAGCACGAGCTCCTCGATGAATGTTCGTAATCTAAACGAAACAAGCTCCTTGATCGATGTCCGTAATCTAAACGAAACAAGCTCCTTGATCGATGTCCGTAATCTAAACCAAACAAGCTCCTAGATCCTTGATACGATTTCTTGAAAGTGTTCACGGCTTATATACTCGTGTCAAAAGCCGATATTCAAATATCGGGTTGTAACATCTACGAAATACGCCATCTGCCGGAAACTGAAGACTTTTATGTTTAATTATATGCCGTACGGCAGTTTGCCAAACATGACGTAATCTAAACGAAACTTGCGTCAGTGATTCGGCTTAGTTAAATTGAATCGCCTTAACTTGAAACGGCTTAAAATGGAAATGCAAAATATGACGTCAAACTTCGGAAAGGCAAGTAATTAATGAACCCTCAAAGTAATTCTTAGTTCATATTGCTAACAAAGTAAAAGGTGCTGAACAATACTACATTATGCAAAATAGTGGCGCTGCAGTCGGAATACGTCATTTGCGAGGAGCATAAAAGTACATGTCTCAGAGCAAGGCGACAATTGTCGCTGCGAGGCTGAGATTACACATCTGGCATAGCCAAATTATAACAATGAACTCCATGTATTATTTAACCGAAGAACTGCGATGGCGAGCTATTGGGAAACTAGAGGCAGGACAAAGTCAGACAGAAGTGGCCAGATGGCTAAATGTGAGTCCGTCTGTGGTTCATAGACTTTGGCAACAAATTCTAACCATGGATTCGGCATCCAGGAGGTTCAGCCAAGGACGGCTATACGCTACGACGAGTGCCGATGACCGATATTTGCCATTATGCGTACGAAGGAATAAAACCGCTACTCCGTCTGCAAGCTCCGTCTGCAGACCCTTCCTCGCTGCAAGTTCTGGAAGGTTGGTATCAACGTCAACCGTGCATAGAAGGCTTCACGAAGGTGGTCTTTTTGCGAGGCGACCAGCCATTTGCGTCCCGCTCACGTTACGCCATAGGTGGGAACGTTTGCAGTGGGCACGCCAACATGTACACTGGACGCGCGATCAATGGAGGGCTGTTCTCCTTACGGATGAGTCCAGGTTTAGCCTCCAAAGCGAAAGTAGGCGTATTTTGATTTGGAAAGAACCTGGAACTCGTTTTCATGCATCACACATCCGTGAAAGAGATGCATACGGATCAAGCAGTGTCTGTGTTTGGGGTGGTATATCTTTGGACGCACAGACCTCCATGTCTTTCCCCGTGGAAATGTGAATGCGCACAACTATAGAGATGACATCCTTCATGCTTATGTACGCCCTTTTACCGGGGCAATAGGTGATGCTTTCGTGCTACAGGACGATAACGCGAGACCGCACAGGGCTTGCATCGTAGATGCTTATCTTGAGCAGGAAACAATTCAGCGCATGGAGTGGCAGCTCGATCACCGGACCTGAATCCTATCGAGCATGTTTGGGCCGCTTTAAGACGAAGTATAGCTGCTCACAATCCTCCTCCTAGGACCCTAGCCACGCTTTCAACTGCTTTGCAAGAGCAATGGCTCTCACTTCCTACCGAACTCATAGACCGCATAATTGACAGCATCACACATCGCTGTATGTGCTCTATTGCTTCTCGGGGAATCATGCCAAATTAAAGGTACTTTTCCTATACCGAACTGACACATCCGATTTGTTCATTGTATACATATGCTAGTTTCTGTAACACCATAATTGACTGGCGATTTCTTTATATGCTATTTTATACCTACCTATGTTTTGTATAATGTGTATAAGTTTCATTAAATTCCACGCGTAACTTTTTGAGTAATCGCAATTTTTGTGACTTTTCCTTAATTTTTGATAACCAGTGTATTTTCAAATTAAACAACGTTTTAGCCTTAAGAGTGCAATCATTTCAACAATGTAAGGATTACGCGCATGCTAATCTAATATATAAAAATGAATGTTTGTCTGTCTATCTATCTATCTATAGTTGTATAGAAATCCACAGTTTAGGAGCAACGATCGTGAAATTTTACATACAGGCGTTTTT
Source organism: Dolomedes plantarius (assembly GCA_907164885.2). NCBI lineage: Eukaryota > Metazoa > Arthropoda > Arachnida > Araneae > Dolomedidae > Dolomedes > Dolomedes plantarius. The sequence continues at coordinate 143,020,983 of OU015498.1, read as the reverse complement.
AAAAACAGCCGAGGGTCTTAAGAACTTCCAAAATCGAAATTAATTACCGTTAATTTTTAATTAATAAAAAACCAACAATTTTTGAAGGGTGAATCTCGAAAGGGAAGAGCCACCCAGCCGTGTACGAAGGGTGAATCCAGAAATGTAAGAGCCTCACAATTTGAAAGGCCGACATGTTAGGTTTAAAGAACAGCGAGAAGCAAAAACGATAGAAAAATAAATACAATCAAACCGTTTCAAGTCATATATTAAACCCGAATAATAAATGAAAATAATAATCTTTCAAGTCAGATTTTATACTCTAAAATAGATCAGATCCAACGGCATATTGACACTCTGGACACGCGATGGAAAATTCGAATCAACCACGCTAAGTATTACGAGATCTTTTTTAATCGCTACTGCAATCCCCTCGCTTATATCTTTGTGCCTATTGAAGAGTTAAAGACTAAGCTTCTATCCTGCTAACTTATTTCTTACTTAAAACTCCTCCTACTCCATAAATGCATGTATATTCACCAACCCATAGCAACTTTCCAATAAACTCGGTGCATATATCTTTTACTTTACACAGCAGAGTATCGTGTTAACGTGGCGCATTCGGTAAAACCGCGAAGTTGCTACCCTGTCCGATACGGGATCGTGCAAATTTTGCTACACCTGAAATTTCAGCTTTTTTATGAAGGCTTTTATTTTATTATTTTTTTAATTATTATTTTATTTTAGTTTATTATTATTTTAATTATTTTCATTTTATTTTATTTTATTTCAGCTTTTTTATGATGAAACACCGAATATAGCTGAAATCTGAGGAGTTTATTATACATTTATATATTTTTAATTGTGTTTTCCATATTATTAATGTGTATAACATTTCGTATGCTTTTTTTTCTATGTTATTTATACTGTGTTTAGTTTTTTAATGGATTTTGGTAGGTTTATTATAAATTTATATATTTTATGTTTTACTTTTCAGGATTTTTTGCTCCAATGATAAAGGCTAAATCTTTTCTATGTTATTTATACTGTGTTTAGTTTTAAAATTGATTTTGGTTAGCAGACATTCATCAATAAATAACCAACAATTTTTGAAGGATGCTATTCTCGATTCACAGACGTGCAGTAGATGACGCCACTATTTTAAACTTTTAGTATTCCAACCCATTTGTAATTTATCTTAATAATATACTAGCTGAAAACCCGCACTTCGCTACGGAGTACATTCAAATTAAATACAATGGCAGTGTATGCAATTAATGCCAATATATATATATTGGTTAAACATGTTTAACCGGGTTAAACATGTTTTATAACAATATATATATTGGTTAAACATGTAAATGGGTTAAATATCCACGGTTAAACATGTTTAAGCGGGGATGGGGGGTCACAACTCCCTCCAGTCATCAACTATAACACCTCTATTTCCTTTCTGATTTAGTACTTATCTATTTTACCGTATTGATATCTGGGTTTACTGTATTATTATGTCTCAACTTCCCCTATAGTTTGTTATTTTTCAACTATCTAATATTATGTAATAAAAATTTGTGAGCAGCTTAGCGCCTAAATTTTATTTACGCTTTCTTAATTAGCTTTTTACCAGAATTATTACAATTCTCTATTTACATTTGTAAGCTATATTAACATGTGAATTATACGAGCAGCATAGCGCAGATTGTTCACATCGCAATAAATATTTGTAATAGGGGTAGGATGTTTAAGGCTAATAGTACTTATTTAATAAATCTTTTAAATATTGCTTTACTCTCTGGTGGCCTCGCTGGTGTTGCTCATCACTTTGTCTTATAGTATTAGGCTATTATCCTTGTTTTAATTATATTTTGCTTATTCCACTTTAATGGAGTTTTTAGGACTTTTTCTTTATGTCTAATATTATGTATTTGTTTAAAAATTATAAAAAAAATTTACACCAAAAGAATTATAAAATTTGTTAAAAAATATTCACTTTTCAGCAGCAATACTTATCTGTAACTGTAGGCTTTATTGTAGTGCTAAGGGCTATTGTCATGTGAATAATTTTTACTATGGTATAATATCATGTGAGTAATTTTTACTATGGTATTATGTCTAACGTAAAAACTTTTTGCTTTTTAAGTAAATTAAATCTATATTTTATATATATATATATATTCTTGTTCGTGGTAGATTACTACTATTGTATTTATTCTATATTTATATGTAAACCAATCTTAACAAACATGAAAAGGTCTCTTAATACTTTAGCGACTGGCAAAGTTGTACCAAGGTATCAATTGCCCGGTCTGTCACTAATAGGGTATGTGATAGATCGTCAGCATGTTACCCTAATCTCATTCCTAGTTATTTAGATAGTTCTAAGACTGCTGTTGGTGAATGCAAAAATAATGCAATTGTTACTAATGACCCCACTTCCACACTTAATTTACTTTTACTCACGACTACAAGCTTTTATCCAAACATGTACAAATTCAAATATAAACTGTGTACCAACAAAAGATGTAAATTATGCCCAAGTGCAAACCATTGCCAGGTTAACAATGCTTCAAATTCTAAAATCTTTTGTAAGGTATATAACTGTGTTTATATGATGTCATGTAAAGTTTGTAATTTGTCTTACATCGGCCAGACTAAAAACACATTAAATCGTAGACTTAACCAACATCGAAGCAACATCTATCGCCGTGTTAATAATACTGATGAATGGTCATTAGAAATACTACATTTCAAAAACCATGGCATAGAAAATATCATCGTTCCTATAATCGATATTATTCCAGATACTAAAACAAGAATATGGTGGGAAAGCCATCACATTAGTATATACAACACTGCTTACCCATATGGTTTAAACACAAATGTTTATGATAAAAATTATAATTGGTCTAACATTGTAAAATCATCTACACCTAGTGTATTACATCAAAATATTAGCTGTTATCGTAATACATTAAAAATTAAACGCAAACAACGTGGAGGTCGTGGACGTAAACATAGCTTGAAAGATCATATCGTCGTTTTTTATAAGCTATGTGAAAAAATTAACAAAAACCCGGATTATCCAATTAATTGGAGCAAAAACTTTATTTTTGGTTTTAAAAAAGAATATGGTTACAAGATTTGTGGAAAATGGTAAAAAGCAATACTTTACAACATCTTATTCCAACTAATACACACTTCATACCTATAATAATAGACCAAATTAAAAAAAGGTGCTATAGTTGTGGTATCGTTTTACACGATAGTGAGCCAAAAAGTAGTAGTAAATTATATTGTATTACCGATTATGCAAACAAAAGTTTCGATAATACACCCTTCTATAAAATACTAAATCAAAATATCAGTTACTTTCCTATTAACAATGTAAAAATTTATAATAGTTTTCGGTATAGTAGGCCGATTGGTCGCTATATTTTCAATTATAATAATATATCTAAAAATTTGGTTAAAGAAGCTCCAGGAAATTGTAAGTGTATTAATAATATTGGAGCTCTTCTATAATTTTAAGAACGCATGAAATAAAGTTCGACGGACCACAGCTGTCTTTTCTGCTTTTTATTTAAAAGGACGTCACACATACTATGTACATCATACAAAACAGCTAAATATTATTGAGTTGAAGCAATTGTGGGTGTCGAGATAAACATTAATTGCCCACTTCTGGTTTTTGCTGTTAACCTTACAGCGTCCAGTAGTCAACTGATGTTCGGCTCAGTCGGCTCGGGGATTGCGCATGCGTGAATATTTTCACTTCTCTTCAGTGACGCACATGCGGCAACAAATATGATTGATTACAATGAACACTACAGCCACATTATAACTGGTAACACTAACATAACTGATAATACTGCGCTGTCAAATTTAATGAATAATGGTACAGGCTTTCGTATTGGTTACAAAAAGAACGTAATCCAAATTGTCAAGCAAAATCTTGAGCAATTTATTTATAAGACAGCTTTGACTAATAGTATGCTGATTAGTACATTTGAACAATGGAAACATCATACAAGGTCTGACAATAAAGTTCGGTGAATAGTCCTGTAACATTAACGTAGATGAAATATTAACGAAAGTTACCTTACTGTCCTTCGAAATCGTCACCTCCCATAACTATGCACCGCTGACATTTGCTATACATGTTCTGGAAACTTTGCAAGAAGTCTTCTTTTGGGATGGAGTTCAAAAGCCTCGTCACGTTTCGTTGGATGTCAGGAATATCGTCAAATCTCTTTCCTTTCAAAGCGAGTTTGAGTTGTGGGAATAGGAAGAAGTCTGGAGGATTGAGATCTGGCGAGTATGGTGGATGTTCAATTTGCACCACCACCTTTTTTGCCAGGAACTGTTTGACGATATTGGCTGTGTGAGGGCGAGCATTCTCGTGAACAAAAAACCATGTACCTTGTTGTGCGTACTGCGGTCGTACCCTGCGTAGACGTTTCATGAAACGGGTCAAAATTTCAATGTACCCTTCAGCATTCATCGTCGTTCCCTCAGGTAAAAATTCCTTGTGGATAATGCCTTGAGTATCAAAAAAGGTGATGACCATCGCTTTGATGCGTGATTTTTCTGCTCTGACCTTTTTCCGACGAGATGATGCAGGAGAACGCCATTCCATGCTTTACCGTTTCGTTTCAGGGTCGTACCTGAGACACCAGGACTCATCCTCAGTGACAATACAGTTCAAGAAGTTTGGTGTCGCATCCGCCGTTTCGACAAAATCCTGTGAAGCCTCTAAACGTGCCTGCTTGTGATCGTCATCCAAGTGATGTGGCACAAGACGACAACACGTTTTTCTAATCCCTAAATTCTGGGTAACGATTTGTCGCACGGAACAAACACACTAAACAAGCACATTGTAAAACAAGTCTTACACGGAACACAAACGACGCTCAACTGAACAACGGTGAGGGCAGATTGTCAACACCTACCGCTACGCAGGTGCACCGTTTTTGTTTCGCCAGTGTTGCCAGATCGGCCGTTCTGACTTCATTCACCGAACTTTATTGTCAGAGGTTGTATTATTAATGATTTTAAAACAGCTTATCTAAGTTTAAGGTACAATGATAAACTAATACGTTTAAAAAATATGATACCATCTATTAAAGCATTACAGGACCAATTTGCCATAACTTATGTAGATAAAGTTTCATCGAATTATGCATTTATATGTACCTAAAAAACTATATTGTGAAAGTTTAATTATGTGCTATAATGATAACAAGATATATCATAAACTGAATCCTGAACAGAGTACTATATAAAATCGTATAAAAGCATTATATCACCGTGCAGGGTATGAAATTAAAAACATTAAATTCCCTTATTTAGTATTAATCCCTAAATTTCATAAGTCTCCAGTTAAATTATTTTTAACTGGAATTATTTTTAACTTATTATTTTTATTCTTTTTATTTAGTTAGTTTCTTAGCGTTTTAATTAATATTATTTAATGATAACCTATGGTTAAATTTGTTTGTCTCACTTTAATTGTTTTCACTCTTTTTTATCTATAAGGTTTTGGTGTTGTAGCCGACCACCGGGAGTGTTTTCCGAAAATAAAACATGTTTAACCGGGGATGAGGGGTCTCCAGTCATCAACTATAACACCTCCATTTCCTTTCTGATTTAGTACTTATCTATTTTACCGTATTGATATCTGGGTTTACTGTATTATTATGTCTCAACTTCCCCTATAGTTTGTTATTTTTCAACTATCTAACATATATATAATAAATACGACGATCAATGTATACAAATGATGTAAAAAAAATATATATATTTATAAAAAAATCGTAAGAGATATTTTTATAGAAAAAATAATGTAGAAGAAAATATTCAAATTAAATCTCGTAGGACATACTAAAGAATATAGTGCAGTTAATGTAGTACAGTTTGAGGAACATATCTTTTACATTATTTTAATATTTTTTTGGATAATGTCCAATCGACTGCCGCATTAGCAAGAAAAAAGAATTTTTTTTGTCTATTTCGTTGTTATGTGACGATAAATTTACTTAAAGTACCAGAAAAAGAAATCACGTGATCAGCGTTTAATAAATTAACCTTTTACATGCCAATGTTCCTTTTTTGGAACACCATGTTTAATATATTTTTTTAAATAAACTGTGATATCTGTCAGTTTGAAAAAATTACCGTTTATTATAGAAGGCATGATTGATTTTTTGACATAATTTTTTTTTTTCAAATATGAATATTTTAGCGTAGAAAATTTTCTAAAAATCGGCTTTTTTTACAATTTTTACAGTACGAAAGAAAAAAAATTCTATAAAATTCCTAAAAATTCAAATCAACCCAAAAATTTCCCCATCGTACTTGCAAAGAACAAGTTTAACGAGTTAATAAAATAAATTAAAATAATAACAAGAAATAGTTCCTCAAGACTGCGTAAAAATGCAATGTTCCAAAAAAGGAACATTGGCATGTACCGATATACAAAATCAGTGATATCACACGTCTGATTCTGCCGTCTGATTACTTAGAAAATTCAGCCGAACTTACAAAGCTGTATGCCCTACAAAAAGGAGGCTCTTTGGACGTCGACGCAAATGACATTCGGCAGTTTCTTGGATTACTGTTGTTTAGTGGCTACCACTCAGTACCTGATGAAAATACATATTGGAGCTCTCAGGAAGATTTGCATATCCTAATTGTTAGCAATAAAATTCCCAGAAATAAATTTCGGATGTTAAAAAAGTATTTCCACATTGTTGATAATAGTAAATTGGAACCAGGTGATAAATTAGGAAAAATTTCTCCCTTTTATAAAGAGATTGGAAAAAAATTTCGTCAATTTGGATTTTTTCATGAAAATATGAGTATCGATGAATCCATGGTTCCGTTTTATGGACATCGTTCGGCTAAGGTGTTCATACGTGGAAAGCCAATTCGCTTTGGTTTCAAAGTTTGGATGATCTGCTCAGCAAATGGTTATCCTTATGCTATGTCTATCTACGGTGGAAAAGTTCGAAAAAAGAAAATTTGCTGCTTGGATTTTATTGACAATCCAGAGAAACACATACTATTTTTTGATAACTTTTTACATCGCACAGTCTGCTGACAGATTCATCTAACAAAGGCTTTAAGGCAATCGGCATAGTACGAGATTCTATAATGGGACAATGTCCTCTTAAAACAGCAAAAGAAATGTCGAAATTTCAACGTGGAGAATTTGATTACCGAAGCGATGGAGAAGTTTATATGTGTCATTGGAACGATAGTTCTGTTGTAACTATTACATCAAATTTTATCACTCACGAACCATTAGGAAGAGCAAAAAGATATGTCCGAGCTAAAAAAAAGTTGAATTTCCTTAACCTTTCATTATAAAATTATATAATAAAGGAATGAGTGGAGTACACCTGTTAGACCGACTTCCTGGAAGTTATCGACCAAAGTTACGCAGCAAAATATGGTACTTTATTCCTGGATCATAGTGCGGCATGTAAAAGGTTAAATTCTAAAAATTAATCTTTAAAAATTCACCAAAAATCATAAAATGGAGGTAAAGATTCGAAAAAGATTTCATTTTAAAGGAATTTTTATGATCGTTTTCGTGATATAAATTTTATAACCCTCAAATTATTATTTTAAATGCTAACTTTAAAAAAGTTACTAAAACAGCTTAAAAATTTAATTTTTAAAAAATCTAAGAAGAATTTTTCAAAAATCTTTCTGAGTGCACCCCTACACTATAAGAAGAATCGCCATGCAAAATTTCAGCGCTTTAGGTCCCGCGGTTTGGTCTGTACGTTGTATGTCAGTCAGTCAGTTACGAAACTGTTTTATATATATAGATTATTATTACTATCTTTATATCGTAACGTTAACTTCATGCGCACGCATTATTTTCCTATGCTTTATTTTATTATCTTTATAATAGCGTAATTTTCATACGATTTTAAACAACAATCATTTTTAACTGGCATTCAATTGGCTGTTAAAACTTTATATTTACACCCTAATTATAAGAAGTAGGGTGTAAATTTTTCAAAGAGGATGTTTCAACACCCAACTTCAAAGAGGTAGGGTGTAAATTGTAGGATAGCAAGTTGGTAAAATCAAAATTTTGTGCAATGTATTTAATTTCTCGATTAAAAGTAGTTTTTTTCTAAAAATTAATTTGTTTCGCTTGAAAAGCTAAATATTTTATGCACGCGGTTTATATTATTATTACTATCTTTATATCATAACGTTAACTTCATGCTCGAGCATTATTTTCATATGCTTTTTTTATTATTATCTTTATAATAGCTTTATTTTCATATGCTTTTAAACAACTATCGATTTTATTCATATTATGTTGGTTTTTTATTAATTAAAAATTAAGGGTAGTTAATTTCGATTCCGGAAGTTCTTATTATCTTTATTTTCATATGCTTTTTCATTTACGAATTATTCAAATGTTGGTTAAAAAACTTTTATGTAATTTATACATTTGTGTGAGTTTAATTATTGTAATTAATAAATTTATATTTCTGGAGAGGATGTTTCAGTTTTTAGTGGTAGTATAATGAAAGGCTGAATCTACCAAAATTTTGAGGCGTTTATTATGGAGAGAAAAGGAGTTTAATATGTAGAGGATGTTTATAGGAGTTTAATGTGGAGAGGAGTTGAATGGTTTGCAGCCCTCAATCAAACACTTCATTTTTTAAGAGGCAACGCTAGAGTCATATCATGGTTCTATTGGAAATTTCTGCTAAACCTGTAATTTCAGCTTCTTTTTTTGCCCAAATTATAAAAGGCTAAATCTAGCTGAATTCTGAGGAGTTTATTATAATTTTATATATTTTTTTATCGGGTTTTCATTTTATTCATGTGTATAAGATTTCACATGTTTTTTCTATGTTATTTATACCGTGTTTAGTTTTAAATTAATTTTGGTTAACAAACATTAGACAATTTGACATTTTTACTTTTCAGATTTTAGTGCAACAATGATGAAAGGCTGAAATTCTTAATTCTGAGATTTGTATAACATTTCACATATATTTTTTCTATGTTATTTATACTGTGTTAATTTTTAAATTGATTTTGGTTAACAAACATTCTTAAAATCCCGGGCAACGTCGGGTACTTCAGCTAGTCCTTACATAATATTTCATATACAAGGGCCAGTCAAAAAATTAGTTGCACTCGTTGAAAAAACAATACCGGGTTGAAATTTTAGAACAACGTTTTACTAACATAAAAGTATAATACAAAATATATTTCTCGACGTAATCACCTCGTTTATTTTAACATTTGTTGAGGTGTGGCAACAGTTTTTCCATGCCATATGCGAAGAATTACCGTCCAAGATGAGACAACCATTGTTGGGTTGCAACTTTTACCTCCTTATCCGAGTGATATCGTCGTGTTGCAAGTGCTTTTTTCATGGGACGAAGACGTAGAATTCATATGGTGCAAGATTCCACATTTCTCACTTAAGCTTTTACAAAAGATCCTGCGTTAGGGTCGCCGCATGCAGCCTCGCATTGTCATGCAAGAGCACAATGCCTTTTGAAAATTTACTTGGTCGCCGATCTTTAAGCGACTTTCGCAACCACTTCAGGGTTTCACACTTCGTTAAGACACTTCGTTAATTGTGGCACCCTACGGCAAGAATTCGGTATGCGCTACACTTTCTCTATCGAAAAACATCGCAGCATCACCTTCCCTGCGGACGGAACTGTTCGGCATTTCTTTCGAGAAAAGATGCGTTTCATTTCAAGTACGAAATGAGGAACCCCAGTATCGTCACCGGTCCCGATTTAGTCCCAAAAAGCATTTCCTTACTGTTGATAACGTTCCGAAAATGCTAGAGCACTTTCAAATCGTTGCACTTCGTGTTGGTCAGTCAATAGACGAGACGATCTCGTCTGCTGTGGCACGTCTGTTTTGAAGAATGAGTTCATCCCCGCGTGCAGCGTTCTCATCTGTTGTCGAAGTTGAAGAAATTTATTCTCAATATCTCTACGGCCATTCTCGAATGAGAGATACCACTTGGCGATAACTTGGCGTGATGTTGCGTTATCACCTTACACTGCGCGCAACTGTCGATAAATGTCATTGCAGTCACCACCTTTTGCTCTTCATGCATGCACTTCAAATTTGGACGCCACTGGCAGCTGCTGAAACATATTCACGGCTGATTAGCAAGCGAACTAAAACTTCCACGGCCAAGCCGGTACTGCACTTTCCGCAGCACCTGATGCTCTGTGTTGCCACAAAGTTTCAAAGCAATATCTCTTTTACCAAGATTTTTACGAAGCTTTGCAACTAACTTATTGACTGACCCTCGTATATAGATAAAAAAAGGCTCGCTAAAGGGAACATTTCCCACTTACAATTCATCCGACTTCAAGTACTGAACATTTCATACAAGTCAAATAATTTCTGCTATAAATATTTTTACAAAGAATAGAAGAGAGATGAAATGGATAATTTTCAAAGTGATTAAAATCTATGAATTTTCAAAACATGGTTTTCCAAATGATATTTCTATAAGTACCTAATAAGTGATATTTCTATAAGTGATATTTCTATAAGTATAACCCTATAAGTGATATTTCTATAAGTTTTTCTATAAGTACCTAAAAATCATTTCTTTTGTTAAAGAAAACAGTCTACAGGAAATTTATACAAAAGATTAAGAATTCTTCACGATGTTCTATTACCCTCGTGCTACAGAAATCAAACAGACCACAGAATTCATGAAAACTATTACAGTAATCTTAAATATATATATTTTTAAATCCACGATTATTTCGATTGTTTTTTAAAATTCTAATTTTGATGTAATCTTGCAAATTGGGTTAGGTTGCAAATTGCAACCTAAAAAACATTAACATGGAATATTTTAACTCAAATAGTCAGTGACAAGCCTAAAATTGAATGATTCAAGATTAATAATTTTACTTGTCGTATTTGGAAAATATACACATTTAATTTTCAGATCCCGATATATACAGTGGAACCTCGGTTTACGAACTTAATTCGTTCCGAGACTTGGTTCGCAAACCGAAACGTTCGTAAACCCAAGCAGCTTTTCCCATATAAATTAAGGGGATGAAGAATTAATCCGTTCACCCCCTAGAACATAGTTATTTTTACCTTGTTTTTACGGGTTAAGTTATAAAGAAATGGGGAAAATAAATGAAAACAGAATTTATTATAAAGAACTAACACATGATAATTATTCAGTACAGCATTTTAGCCTTGTAGTGGATAATTGCTGGTGCAGATGGTTGATTGTTGAAAAGGGAGGGAGGACTACGGATGTTACTGTTTGGAAGGTAAGTCATCTTCCGTAATATCACTAGGCAATTCTGATTTTAGTGTTTTTACTCTTCGTTTACTTTCAATCTGACTAGCTATTTTGGAACAAGAAACCGATCCAAAGGAATTTTTATTTTGCTTTTCTGAAGAATTTCACAGAAGTGGTACATCACGTTGTCATTTAGAATATTAACTGCTCTGTTGGTCACAGATTTATAAGGGTAATGTTTTTCAGTAAATGCCTTCACTTCCCTCCACTTGCTGCAAATTTCTTTTATCATGGCTGTTGTAACTTACTCGTTCAAGGACTACATTCCAACTGACTTTTATTTACAGAAAAATACATTTACATACAAAAAGGGCAAATACAGACACTTAGAACCATCTGGTGTGAAAAGTTAAAAACACTTTGTAGCATTTAAATTCATATCAACACTCTCCCCCTGCGAAAAGGGATTTTATCTTTTCTGAAAATTAACAGCACATTTACATTAAACAATGAAAATAACAATTTATCAAATGTTACAGCCTTGGTTAAGAAATCAGAAATCATCTCGTTAGTATTTATATATTTAGTCTTTATAGTATTATTTTCAATCAGATCTTTAACAAAATGGAATTTCAGATTCACATGACTAGTTTTATTTGATGACTTACCACTATTTAACCAATCGATGGTTGATTGACTATCACTATGTAAGACTACAGGTCTCCTAACAAAATTTTCACATTTTAATTCAGTTAACATGTTTAAGAGTCCAAGTTAATTCTCTTGCAACATCGGCGATCTAGCAGTTCTGCTTCACATGTTAATAGTCCAACACATTTTTGTTTCCTACTTTTCCACATAAGAAGTGAATTACCAATCATTATAACACAACCTGAAAATGATTTGCCTCCCTCACCATTTCCCCAACTGGCATCTGCACAACAATTTAAAAATCCATTTTCTCTGTCATAAAACAAAACTTTATTTTTTGTTGCGTTTAAGTACTTCAAAACTCTTTTAGCCAATGTATTGTACCAAATCCGAGCGACGAGAAGATATTTTAAAAAGTGAATTTCAAATACAGAAATAAATATGCCAGTTACAGCAAACTGAATAATAGAAATTTATAAAACATTAAATCTTCAGTACACTTTTAACAACTTGCAGAAGAGTAGACAGAATAAAATCGTTAAATCTTCGCTGGAAGCTGAACAATTCCAGCACCTAAGAACTTTTCTATAAAAAATTGGAATTCAGATATAAAAATTAATCACAATATAACAGTTATTAAAAAGTAGCATACGACCTCAACTTCCTTTCCTCTAAGGACCTCGTCTTAAACCAGCCGAGAATAATCTTTTTACAAGAACATCATCTGTTGAAAAACCTCAACCGATCGCATTCAAATCAACTTTTTAACTGATCTTTTTATTCCAGACTCTTATTCACCTAGGAAACAAAACACGTGTTGCCACACCGCTCAACCAAACCATTTTCCAACAATAGACCCAAGAGCAGGATTTATTACTTACACCATGGTAGACGCGTGAACGTGCTAAACCATTGTTTTATTTAACGTGAACTCCAAAACATCGCATGCTGGCGATAACTCGCCAAGTTGGCCCCAAACTCGTAACATTGCCCCCTCCTCTAAAAGACTGAACGTCCCAGACAGTCCTTACACTAACAACTACGGTCCTAAAATGCTACTACAAAATACAACTTTACATAAAGAAAACATAACACATATATCATCACAAACTAAATAAATAAACATATAACAGTTGCAACATTAGTAAAAAAAATTAAATTGGGTAGCCTGGATCCACTTGGCAACAGCCTACGAGCCGTCACCCGGGTATCCTCAAATACTTCAGGATCCACTCACGCCAAGGTAAGGAGCGAATCCCATGGTAAGGAGCGAGTCGGTCGTAATGTACGACCTTCGCTTTCCAGATCGCAGAATCTCGAATCCACACAACGACGTCGTTGATTCCTTTGACGACGACGAATGGACCTCTCCAGCGGAACTGTCGCTGGGAGATAGACCCTCCCGGCGAACGGGACTCCACATCCGAACTTTGGTTCCTTCCTGGAACTGATGATCTGTTGCTGTCGCGTCGTACCCCTTCTTCATTCTGTCGCTTGCCACGTTGATCTTGCTTCATGAAAGGACACCTGGGATGCTGCTTGACCGGGGTGTGGTTCTTCGTGACAATTCGGTGTTGCATCAAGTTCGTGCGGCCCACATCTGTTGCACGGGCGAGCACGGCCTGGAATTCATTGATGAATTTTTCTGCTTCCATTCGTTGATCAGTCAATTCCACACTCTTCAATACATCTGCGGTTAAATTGGAGCGCTCGACGACTGGCAGGTCACGCTTTCTACCTTTTCCGATGACCTGGGTATAAGTTAGCAACATTTCATTCTTCTGCATTACTTGGCTTTATCGTTGACATCGGCAATCTTGACGGGAACCGTACCTTTCGACTGGTCCACAAGAGTTGGGGCAGCTAAAACGCCTCTTCTACTATTTTCCGGCATGAAGGGGGCTTTCTTGAGTGGCTATGATTTGATTAGATTTGAAATCTATTATGAAATTATTTCTGGTTAAAAAGTCAAACCCGAGAATCATCGGGTTTTTTCCATTCATCTTCATTTTATCCCCGGTCACGATCTGCAAAGTGATGTTTGGCGGCGTGAAAAGTAGCTTCTCGCCGAGCTCTTGAGCTATATCCGTCCTGACGATGGTCACGTTAGCTCCTGTGTCGACTAACATGCTACACGGTTGACCATTTACGAATCCTTCAACAAACGGCCTGTTCTCTTCGTGATGCATCGACGACACATTCAGTGTATTGCAAGTGGGCTTCTCCTCGTCCGGCTGCCTTCGTCAATTCAGGTGGCCGGGAACTAATTTCCCTAGGCCTTGGCGTCTTGATTCATCAGCTTTGCACGCTAAGCAATTCCTTTTGAGATGCCCCTCGCGCCCTCAGGTCCAGCACTTCACTGGATTTCTCCTTGGCGGCATATTTGAATTCATCCCTGCCAAGGCGCCGATTCGTTTTTCCATTTCTTCAAGACGGGCGATTATTGGGTCGTTTTCGGCGGCGGTCACCCTCCCACTAGTTGACGGTCACGGCGCGTCGCCCTCTGAGCGGACTCGTACTTCACTGCGTACACCAATGCCGACTTCAAGTCTTGTTGTCGGCATTGATGTCAGCCATTCTAAATCGCGTTGACTATCCAGATCGCGTATGACTTCGACGAAGTACTCCAATGCCAGATGATCCCTCACTTCCGTCGGACATTCCGGGAAAGCTAATTGAGCTAATCCCTCTATAGCCGAAGCGAGTTCCTGAATTGTCTCTGTTGATGGGACTTCAGCTGTAAGCGGTTATACTCTTTACGGCATTTCTCGCCAAAGCGCCTTTCGAGAGCACTCGACAAGGCCTCAAAATTTAGTTGTTTTTCAACTGCGATGGTTTGCAGCACATCGGCAGCCTCGCCAAGGAGTGAAGTAGCCAATTGGCAAGCTTGCATTGCAATATCCCAGCCATTGGCAGTCGACGCCATATTAAACTGTGTTTTAAACACCTGCCAAGACGCTTTGCCGTCAAAGGTATACACTTTTACGGCCAGGCGGGACGATTTCGACCAGGGCCGTTCCTAGGGTAGCTGCCGCCCGTGTGCGAGAATAATTTTGCCCCCCCCCCCTCATACCGTATAGATTAATTGAAATTTCTCTGAAATTTTTTACATTAAATGAAACAACGAATTGCAGAAAATATTATAAATTCAGTTTATTTTATAATTTTACAACCTAACATAATAATTATTAATGTATTGATATAATAACCAAATGAATACGTTATATTAAATACATACAACACATATCTATTAATACATATACTTAATAAGTCAGTCAAAAAGCTTAAAAAATCTTTGCTTTTCTTGCCTTTTTTAATGCAAATTCTGTTATATCTGATACATCTATATCTTCCGAAATGTCCTTTTCGATACTAATAATAGATAAGTCTGAAAGCCTTTCTTAAGAAAGGCTTTCAGACTCAAAAAGGCTTTGTGGATCTCAAATAATTTTTTATTATTTTAAGTTTTGAAAAGCTTCTTTCCTCGCTAGCCACAGTCACAGGTAATGTTTAAAAAAATTCGTATGGCAATCACTAAATTCGGAAACAGATAGATGAGGTTATTTGTAAATTATTGAATCACATTTAACGCGTTCATTTCAGGGGAATATATAGGGTGCAACGTTGTCAATTTCATCGCATAAATCTTCAGCTATAACATCTTTTTCATTTTTAAATGGATCATGTAACATACTTTCCACAGATTTACATTTTGTAGACCTATTTGATTTATCTGTTTCAAGGAAATTATTTAGGTCGTTGAGAAAACTGAAAACTGTGTGTTGTTGTTTTATTTGATCGAACCTTTGTTCTATTTTTGATAATGCGGTGTCCAATATAACAAAGTAAAAATTAATTTTGAATTGGTCTTCTGGATTTTTTGGAGCCTCATCTTTACATTCGTAGTCAAATAAAGAACTTATAAAAAGGGCGCAATGTAAGTTAAGCTGTTTCTCGATAAAGATTGACTTTTGCAAAGAAACGTTCCAAATCGATTTTATTTTAATTTTGTTCATATTTTAAATACAATTCCCCCTACATTTACTTTAATTAAAAAAAATCGTATTTTCCCGATTTCTGAAAAATTTGCCATATTTCACGCACCTCTTAAAGAAATAAGGTGATGCAGTTCAAAAACCCTAGTTTACACTTGTTCCTGTAGTATATGTTTAACATTTGCAAAATAAAAAAAAAAAGATTTAAAATAGAATTAAGTAATGAATCCTAACTTTTTTTTTTCTTGCAAAACAAATATCAAACCATAGATGTATTATTTCAATTTGGAACCGCTAACCGCGCAAAAGAAAGAATATCAAGTTTACTTACCTGTGAAATACAGTGGAACCTCCATATATCGAACTTCCCTATATCGAACTCTTAGCAAATCCCCATGTTCATTACATAGAAAAACTGTTTCTATATATCGAAATTTTTTTCACGACATATTGGGAGATTTTATTCCACTTTAGAATAAAATCTCCCAATTTTTGGCGTTTGAACTTCGTGGACTTCAATTCGTTGAAAACATCCCTGAGGATGTTTTTAATGGACTGAATAAATGCGAGCATTTTTTTTAACTTTCCGCAAAACTGGCTGTTCAGTAAGACATTCGTATTTTTTTTTAAAAGAATGTAACTGTGATGACTGTAACCACTAACTGGATTATTGTTTTTTTTAAAGGTATATAGTACGCAATAAATCTTTCACATTAATTTCTTTTTTAGTTGTTAACTTTCATTTAATGTGATTCGCATATAAATTGGAAATTGAGTTTCTTATATGAAAATTAGCTTTAATTTTAATATTTTAGGAGAATTATGATAAAACTAAGAGCAATTCTATATATCGAAT
The DNA here is from genome assembly GCA_907164885.2 of Dolomedes plantarius. Classification (NCBI taxonomy): domain Eukaryota; kingdom Metazoa; phylum Arthropoda; class Arachnida; order Araneae; family Dolomedidae; genus Dolomedes; species Dolomedes plantarius. The sequence continues at coordinate 143,004,215 of OU015498.1, read as the reverse complement.
TTTTTTCCGGCATTTTGCTACTTCGATATATGGAGGTTCGACTGTATTTGTATTGGTCAGCAATCACAAAATCGAGCACAAAAATTCGAGACATAAAGCCTTGTTTTTCAGTTGTTGAGATGGACACGTTCAAAATATATATAAAGCAAATATCCCGGTTCTTGCATTTATAGACTCAGGGCATAAACGAGTATTTTCCTGCAACCTGACAAAAACCGCCCGCACCTACGCGATGCCGGCGATACGGCGCGATTTGATGGGATGATGGGTTAAAACGTGTTAAAACAAAAACGAACAATTTATTTCCCAACTGGTTGCGACGTGGAGCAGCGTTTTTAAAACCAATGTGGTTTCCAGTTACACTTGTAAAATGCATTTTTAACTCTAAGTAGTTACCTAGCATAATGATATATTTATATTGATTATTTTACTAATAAATTAGTTTTAAATTTTTTTCAACCGGGCGGCTGACTTGGCGCCCGTGTGCCCCGCACCCCCGGGTTGGAACGCCCCTGATTTCGACATCGGGTACGCTTCCTCAATGTTAGCGTCAGAGTAGCAAGGTACAGTAACTGGCGCTGACTCTTCCGCGAACTTTTCTCTAAACCTTTTAATTGCCTGCTAACGGCCTCTAATTTTCTGTTCAACACTCTCAACCGTAGCCTTGAGTTTTGACTCAATACTGTTGACGCGTTCTACAGTTTCAACCGTCGCCTTGAGTTTTGACGCGTTCTATAGCTCCAACCGCCGCCTTGAGTTTCGACTCAATAGTGCCGACGCGTTCTTCCATTTCGTTAAACTTCTCGCCCACGGCTATTTTTAACTGTTCTTGGCTCTCGCAAATTTCGCCAAGACCCGTTTCCAACTTCTTCTGGCTTTCGCCAATTTCCTCTTTTAATTGATTGGCGAGTTGCTTCTGGGTTTCGCCAATTTTTAATTCTAATTGATAGGCGAGCAAATTCTGGCTTTCTCCAACTTTATCGAAAATCCTTTGTCATCGAGTCTAAAAGTAGTTGAAATTGTTCCTCCATTTTTCGGGTAACTGGCATTCACTTAAATTATCCCACTTCTGACACCAAAATTGTACCAAATCCGAGCGACGTCAAGATATTTAAAAAAGTAAATTTTAAATACCTAATTGCTAGCAGGTTAGGTTACCTGCTAGCAATATCACTTGCTCTTGCCATTTTCTTGGGAGCCATATTGAGGGCTTATTTTAAAAAGCATTTACAAAAAAATATGTGAAATACATTAGGAACCAACGTTTAAGTTGTGCTAGAGAAAGCCCAACTGAGCTTGACGTGGACTATTCGCTAACCGAAGCAAGTAAGGAGAATGCTTGCATCGCATATCACCAGATGGCAGCACATCTCTGGCGGTTGTTCGTAAACCAAGGTACCACTGCATATTTATATATATATACATATATATTTAAACTCTTAAACAATTAAAGGCATCAAAATTTTCCTCTAGACATTTTTCCTAAGTTTTATGGCTCCAAAAAGATCAAAGTATGTAGAGGCCTTTATACAAAATTTTTAAACAGGGTGCATACTTTTTTCCTAAAACTAAAAATAAGGAGTTCTTAAGGACTTACTAAGGACATATGGTAGTATTTTTAAGGACCTCAAAGGTGATTTTACATGTGGTTTATTCCCTAAATTTAGACTTTTAAAAGTATTCGAGTTTCAGGATCTATACAAACATATAACTTCTATATCAACTTCCTACATTAATATTGGTACTTCAAAATTACTTTTATGCATTGTAATTTGCTTGGTTATTCCTGCAATTAACTTGACTAATTTATACTGGTAAGCAGTGTCACATAGTTATTAGAGAAAACCAATAACTTATTTATATTTATATATGTGTATATTACAAGCATTCCTTGACTTACGACCAAAATTTAAAAAAAAAAAATTCTCAAAAATACTGTTCTTCGAATGCACAGTATATACTTATATATATTACACAATTATTAAAAAATGTGCAATATTCTACTATACAATACTACAAAAATTTATGACACAATAATAAAAATGTATACACAATAGTTTCGATATCCACACAATAAATCAAATAAACTTTCATTGGCTTCAGCTTTTCATTATATTAATAAAAGATTAGAACAATTAGAAGCAATGGATCCAAATGAAGAGAGATTCACAAGAGTTAATTGTTGTTTTCAGGAAAATCTGGCTACGCAAACTGTTCAATTTACCTTAGATAACTTTGTTAAAAAAAACTTTCAACGTATATTCTGTCGCAAATTCTGAAACACTACATTGTACTAACATAAGTAGTAATGACGAAGAATAATTTACAGCTTCTAAATACAATATATTTTAAATTATGTATGAAAGTAAAAAATATATGTATGTGCTGAACATTTGTGCAAAACAAAACAATTTGAAACTCAACTTACGACCAATGTCTCGGTCGTAAGTCGACCAATATCTGTAGTATATATATATACACACACATATATGTATATTACAGTGAAACTTCTCCAGCCACCCAATTTTTTCAGAATCATTCCTGGCCACCATAGAAAAGTTTCACTGTATAAATTTAGTGTGTGTGTGTAAGTATAAGGAGGGGGCGGGGGATATATAAACATTGTCATTCTGGTCAATAATGATATCAAAAGAAAACTTTAAAAATTTATCTCCATTTTCACAGAGGAAATCTTTGACAATGTACTAAAATTCTTATATTTCAACTTGAAAATAAGTATTTTTTAAGGACTGAAAAATAAATGAAAAAATTTTAGGGTGTTGACAGCAAAAATAAGAACTGTTTAAAGAGCCCTAGAAAATAGAAACTGAAAATAGACTTTTAAGAACCGTACCAATCCTGTTGCAGCAATAATTTTTCTAACCATCTTGAGTTTTGAGATATTAACAGCATATACTGAGTTTATACTGATAATGAGATATATACTGAGTTTAGAGATGTTTATGAAATAATGAATTGAAGCAAAAAGTCAATATCAAAAATTACTTTATTTTTACATCCCAGTCTAGAAACAAAGCATAAGGGAAAAATTCTAAAAATGGTGAACATTAGAAATGTATAACAAAATTATTAACAAAGAAAACAGCTTTACTGCTACATGATTAAACAGGAAAATTTGAAAATGAGAAAAAAAAGAAGAAAAATTTACGAGCAGAGTGATAAAATTATTGAACTAAGTGTTACAACTTATGAGAAAAATAAACTTAAAGAAAGTTTACAGATATGAAAGTTTATATACATTTTAGAGCAAGAATAGGACAGTAACATCAATTCTTTTTTAGGAAATATAGCAACCATCTGGCACATATTCTATAATCTAAGAAATTATACAGCTTTTCTACAATTGAGTAAAAATATCCCCAAAAAATTCAGTTGCTGCCCTGTTCTAATGACAAAAATTTATTACTTGAATACAAAACTTTTAAGTAATTTCTTTGAATAAAATATGCAACTTGCAACTCTAAATTAGGTTTTATGATGATTCTGTTGTAAAAGTTTCTTCCAAATAACCCACAAACTTTTCACTTGCTTCTTGCTGTTGAACCACCACAGCCGTATGGGAAGCATCTTGAGATGGTAATTTGGTATCATTTGTATCAGAAACGTCATTTTCTAAATTTTCGCTCCCAACATTTGAAAGTGTTGGGACATTACATGTCAATCCCATATTTTTTACTTCACTTACAACCTGTTCATCAATCAAAGTGGCACTTATGGTATTGGTATTGGAACAAACTTCAATGTTAACAAGAAATTCGACTGCCTTCAAAACATTATTGATTGATTCAGAAATTTCATTAGTAGCATGAACATCAGTGAAAGGTATATGACATGGAATTGCATAGGCTGGTTGGAGGCAATGTTCAGGTAACAGGAAACATAAATTTTTACATTCACAAACTGTTTCTCCAGTATCAACTAAAAACACCTGTATATCATTACCTGAAGATATAACAGAACCTCTATACCAAGAATCATTGTAATAAGCTGCATAAATTCCAGATTCAACAACGTTACTCACAGAATCTTCTAGCTTGTAGCTATTTTGCATGGCTTCATGCAATGATGAACAATCATCAGTAAAAGATGACAAAGTGACAAAAATTTCAACAGTTTTTGAGTGTATATTTAAGAATGAAAGTTTTGCTCGATATGATCCAGGTTCTAGGTACATATTGGGCAACCTCTGAGTAACTAAACTATTTTTCAACAACAAATTTAAAACACTAGAATCATCAACAAAAATATTTATTTTATAAGGTTCACCACCTTCTAAAATTTTAATGACAGCATTAGTGTTCTTTATTTTATCACACAAAAATGTTTTAGCAGTTTCAGTCTTTTCAAGTGGACAAAACATGCTAGATAAAGTGCACCAGACTGCAAATGGTGGGACGTTACAATGTTCATTATCAAGATTTTTAATATTTGAACTATCTATATCGGATACACACTTCCCATAATCGACGAGCATCACAGTCCAACTGTCTTCAGTACTTAGAATTTTCCCTCTACACCATTCATTTTCATGCAGCACAACACAAAAGTGTGAATTTCCATCGTACATAGCACCCTCAGAAGAGTAAAAGTCCTGCATAGATTGCTTGAGTAGAGAAAATTCTTCTTGGAGATACAAAGGCTGTATAGCGAAAATAACAGAACCATCAGATATAGCAATGTCAGATATTTTAACTTGCACAGATCCGGACAGTTGGTAACAATCTTCAATGCCTCTGTTGTTTTCTTTAACAGTATCTTCAAAAGAATTAGTCAAATTCTTATTCTCCAAGTCTTCAGTATCATTACCCTGACTACAAGAATTACTAACATCATCCTTTTCAAGACAAGCATTCATATTTATTTCTTTATCTTTCACATCATCAGATTCAACTTCATTATCACATACAAACTGCTTAGAATTGACCTCCAAGTTATCACTATTCAAATCGGACTCAGCTGGCTCATTTACAATATAATCTATTGTGTTTTGTAGCTTTTTGTCTTCTTCATCACAGGATTTGCTATTTATTAAAAGTGTTTTGTCTTCATTTTGTTCTTTGTCATGTGAATCAGCTGAATTTGATACTATAGAATAATCACCTTGTATATCACATTCTTTATCAGACGTTTGAGCTACATTTTCATCTTTTGAAAATTGCTCATTTTTAACTGAGCTAATTTTTTCTGCTGGATATTCAGAACTGCAGACATCAGTATTACTCAAATGATCATCTGACAATAACTCTGCTTCAATTTTCTGTGATTCTCCTTGATTATCAGAGCTCTGAAATGTATCATTTTCAACATTATAAGCTTTATCAAGTCCTTGATCCCCCAATTCTCTTTTATCGACATTTTTTTCATCAGGGACATCACTTTTCTCAAGAGTTAACTCTACTGAATTTTTGTTACATTCAAATTCAGTTTCTGTAGATTCTTTTTTATCTTCAACTTCCTCTACATCACAATCATTATAAGCTGTATCAAGTCCCTGATCCCCTAATTCACTTTTATTGACATTTTTTTCATCAGGGACATCGCTTTTTTCAAGAGTTAAATCTGCTGAATTTTTGTTACATTCAAATTCAGCTTCCACAGATTCTTTTGGATCTTCAACTTCCTCTACATCATACACTTTTTCAATCACATCACTCTCCTGATTGGATTGAGAGCCTTGATCATTGCTGAACTCGTTTCCAAGAATCGTATTTTCTTTATCAACATTTAAGTCATTCAACTCACTCTCATTAGCTCCAACAATTTTATTTGCATCACCAACATCTAAGTCATTCAATCCACTTTCACTAATATTTCTTTCTTCACATACACCACTTTCATCTTCAGTTAATTTGTTTTTATCATCACTATTTTCAAATTCAGTTTCATGAAAATCACAAATACCTTCTTTAGATTGCATCACTATTTCTGATTCACAAAATTCCCCTTTATCTAATTTTGACTGATCGTTGATATTTTCTAATTCAATGTCTTTTTTATCTTCATCGCTAGGTACTTCAGCCACTGTTGCATGCAATTCATTGTCTTCTGTATTCTCCAAATCAAAGCCTTTATCATCTTTATTATTGTTTTCACTGATGCCTACATCACCTTTGTTTTCTCCAGTTACATTTTCTTGATCACCTTCAGAAACATTAAGTTCCTCATTCAGTTTAGAATCTGAGCAGGTACTTTCATTTTCAACACTAGCATGTACTTCTACTACACGAACAATGAATGGATGAACTAATGGATAGGTTTTCTTTAATTCACAAGTAATCACACTTCCAACTTTCAAATTCTGTACATCAATTTCCTTCATATCAGTAGTTGAATGATTAAATGCTTCAAATACACACGGTTGTAAAAATAATGGTTGATGACAAATATCAGTTGGCAAAAGGACTAAATCAGAAACTTTAACTACTTTAGTAGGACCAAAATCTACTAAACAAACAGTAACATCACTACCAGAAGAGTCGATCACTGATAAACGATGCCAGCTATCTTCTATTTTAGCTGCATATAAGCAATGAGCATGAACTTCAGACGATAAAATATCTAAATCTTTGCAGATTTCTTGCAATTTACCCTGGAAAGCCTCACGCTCATGAACTAAATTTGATGGCAATACATATGCAACATCAGACTCCATCCTTTGAATTGTAGCTTTAAACCTAGCATCCAGTGCAGTACTTTTAATATACTGCTGGGATACCAGCTTTTCATTCACAATCATTTCTGAGATATTAGTGTCACAACAAACCACACTCAAAATGCAGAGATCACATACTGCATGTGCATACTTGCATAACTTAAGCTCTACAGATTCATGATAAACATATTCATCAAGGCTGTTCTGGAGTTCTACTTCTTTACTTTTATTAACTTTTAATCCAAAGAGGATGCATTTCACTGAAAATTGTGGCTCTACTGTAAAGTCAGGTAACAGTTCATAAATATCAGATCGATCAACAGTTTCGCAATTTCCATAATCTATAAATCTGACTTTTACCTTATCTTTTTCGCATGATAAAACTTGGGCTCGATACCAGTTTTCATCTTCCACGTATTTGGTAGCACAAAAATCCATAGAAGCAGCATTTGCCAAGTTCCCAGGAGCTTCTGAGTATGCATCTTGCAACTTCTGTTGTAAGTTTTGAAGTTCTTCTTCTAAATCAGCTGAGACCACATGAAAAACAACTAGATCATTTTCGATTTCACAAAATTTCACATTTCCAATAATTTTATCCACACTAGTAAAAAAACGCTTCGATATCTGTATTCTATATTCTAATGATTCATCAACAAATGTCATCTTTGAACTATCCACAAAAGTGTCACATTCGACTGCAATAATATCTTGTTCTTTTGCCAAACCTTCTTTAATAAACATAGCTGCAATGTCCCCATTGTAATTTAGTTTAATTTTATAGGGAGTAAACTCACAAATTTCCATTTCAAATTCAAGTTCTTCAACAAAATAGTCTTCAAATTTTGCTGTAATTTCTTGCTCCTGACCTGCCACAGCTTCAATCCCATACAAACTGCATTCCATTGCTATTGGTGGAATTTTAACTAATTCAGGTGTCAGGGGTCTCAGATTTTTAAGAGTTGTAATTTCCGAATTTCCATAATCAACAAATGTGACATATATATTCTCTCCATCAACTTCTGTAATAACTGCTCTATACCATACTTCATCTTCACTAGACTTGGCAACACATGGCATTGATACCTTAGGATCTTCTAAAACATCTGGTACACTGGACTTTGAATCTTTTGATTCTGAATTGTCCTTAGATGCATACAATATGTTCAGGGTAGTCATAACAGTGTCTAATTCCGTACCTAGTTCGAGTGGTGTGACATAAAACTTATCATAACTGTCAACATAACATATCTTCACTATAAGCTTTGTCGAACTCAGTTTGCGCTCAGGGTAACTCTGATCATTTGGTAAAGAACTGAGAGGATCTTCTATAGGAGGAGGAGCTAAGTGATCTTCAGCGTAAGCTTCATCTGTTTCTGCACATGATTCAAAGTTGGCTAACTCCATATCAACAAGACACTGAGCAATTTCCTTATCATCTTTGGCTATATTTACTGTTGCAGGGATGTCTTTTGAAATAAAAGTTATTCCTAAGCATGATTCAAGGACCATATCCTGGAAAGTGTTGATGGCTTCCTCCGACCATTCATCAGCCGCAGGGACAATACCATTTAGCTTACATTTTATGGCCAATGGAGGCATCTGCAGATGCTTCTCATTTAACACCTTCACAGAATCTTTTAGCACAGTATCTACATTTCCATAGTCCACAAAGAGAACATCCACAGTAGAGTCTGAAATATTTAAACATAATTAAAAATTATAATTTTTCAAAGATTTAATACATCACGTAAATGGAAAATCTAACTCATAAGAAATATTTCATATTATGCATAATACAGTTTTGATCTGCCATGTAAGATGGTATTTAAAATCAAATAATCTACCAAAAAAACAATTGATCTTTGAAGACATTTTCCCTATTAACTAAAACCTATTTGTTGGTAGCAATAAATGGGGTGCTGGAGTCAGTTACTTTTTCAAGCATGAAGGTTATATTGACTCAGATCTATTTCTTAAAGCTGATTCAGAGACAAACATCCATGCCTAACATAGGATTTGAGCCAAAGCATCTTGTTTTCAAAGGCTAGTGTCTTAGCCCTTCAGCAACTGTCTTTCTATGACCACTGGAAGCGCAAAGTTTCAGATATTGAGTCCATGTTCTGAAATTTTCTTCCTTAGCACTATTAAAAGGAAGATAAAAAAATGTTGCAAGTGCTTTTTCTTTTTTTTTTTCAATATTTCCACAGTATAACAAATATGCTGCACATTCTGAGTATTACCTTTTGTACCCATGATAAATTAGAATGTGTTACTGAAACCCACGGTTTGATCTCTGGATTTTGCTGTTCATTGAATATTGTCTGTATTACATAGAACACTGCTATTCTGGCTTAGCTAGTAACTTCCCATTAATCATTTAGATCTATGAAATACATGATTTCAATGAACTTTACTTTTGAACATAAATTTTTAATCCTGTAAATGAACAAACAAATCACAAAAAAGAAATGTGCACTCATCAGGGATAACTCATGTGTTACGGGGAAGTAAGCGTAACATTTGAAATAAATTAGAGAAGGAAAATAATGAAATATAAAGAGGCAAGCGTGAACAAACGAAGTTTAAGGGGATAAATATACGGGGAAGATGAGGATTGATGAACACAGGAGATGAATAAGCAATGGACTTAGCTAGATTCTAAAGAAGTAAGATGTGAAAAGGCAATTATGGGATGAAAAGAGACGCCGCAAGGTGTGACGTCTAGGTGGAGAAGCAATTAATGGTAGAAAAGGTACAGCACAGAAAAGAGATTGCAGATGGGGAGAATATATGACTTAACGAAAACAGATGTAGTTCCTGGAACACGGGGAAAGAGCCATGGGAACAGAAGAAGATGTACAGATGGGCGGAGAAAGGAAGGTCCCCCAAAAACATAATTAAACCAATGAAAGAAGGAGACGGATTTTGAGAGCCAATGGCAAAGAAAGGCGCATCAAAGCGAAGAAGGAATAACGAGGGGAAGTAAGAGATATTAATGAAGGAAATAAAAAAAAAGAGCAGATCAGATGATGCGGGGATCCTAAAAAAATTATTACGACCGAGGAGCAGCAAGGACGAACACCTAGCCCATAGTTAAAGGCATGAGCCGATGAGTTAATTTAGAACGAGAAAGCTAGAGATGAAACTTAGCCAGCTTATTATAAATTAATATAGCTTGACGCTTTATTTGCACCGATGTCCCCAAAGCGTAAATACTAGGCAGTGACTAACATCGAGATTAGCTGATTCTATGAAAGAATATAGCTGGCCGACCAAGTGGAAGCAGAGTGCCCCATCCCAAGAATCGAATTGCCTGAGCTGTATGACCTACCGTATGCTACAAGCTGAATTTACGGACCCTGGAAGTGACTCAACCATAGAACGGGTTTTAAAGGAGGATTCCAAGACGACGCGAGTGCATCTGATGTACTGCCGAACAAGTTCATCAAAGGAGAGCGAGTTGAAAGACCAATTCCCAGACAGTGCCAGCGCATTAAATTGACTTCGTGAGAGTTCGTCAATGGAGGTATGTTTCATTTGTGCTCCGTATTGATAACTTGTTTTAAACGTGTGCCATCGCGATTTCTCATTCATACACCATATATTCCGAATGTATATACGATAGATCTTTTTGTTAGAAATTGATATAATGTTGAATTATGATTTCAAACTGATTAATGAAGGTCAATGGTATTTAAACGAATAAGTGTTAATATATGATTTATTATGAGTTGATGAACGGGTTATAAAATCCATTAAATGAGAAAATATTGTAGTAAAGGTTTAATAATTGATAAGAAATTACTAGTGATAATTGTATTGTAGGAAGTAAAAAAAAATGAAAAGGGTTATAATGATATTGAATGAAACTGTAAATGAAGTGATTATTTGTAATAACATAATGTATAAATATGCTTTACATGATTCCAATTAATAAATATATTCATTATTATATCAATCAGATGGACTGTAATGATTTGTAAAAAAAAAAAACACAACGCAGTACTTAATTCTACATATGTCAATCATATTATCGGGTATCATAATTAATAACCCCAATTAATCCATTATATTATGTTAAAAATGTAAATGTCTACTTCATGCTTTTATTATTGCACTCAAGGCTACGAACAATTTTATGTGTTCATGAAATTCTAGGAGCTCTACAATAAAAAACATTCTTAATCTGTTCTAACTGAGCACAAATTCTTTGAACAGAAAAATGAGTTTCTACATCTATATCTGAAAAATTCAGCTTTAGGTTGATCAATGGTAAATTTACTTGTTCAATACGTTCTTTGTTCAAACAAAGATTTCGAGCAACAGTTATAGTACTAAGAAATTTTTATAAATAATCTTCTATGTATTTAAAAAAAATAATTTATTGAACAGTGAAATTAGGCTGAAAGAAGATGTAACTTTAAATATTCAAACTGCATTTATTTATTTATGAATGATAAAATATACCAACTATTCTTTCAATTATTCAAACATTCTCAAATGAAGATTACCTTATGATAGACTTTAATCTCTGCATAAAAAATAACTAATCTCTAGTAAAGAAACCTGTACATCTATAAAAGAAAACAACTCATCTCCATATACGATGCTCAAAACATAAGACCCAATTTAAAAAAATTAATAATCAACACTGTTTACATTAAAGATGATTTCAAAGTTACAGAAATCTTTTTTGTTATTGACATACATCAAGAATGCTGTGACAAATATTGCAATATTCTTGATTTGTGTTACAGCACCAGTCACATTTTTCCCAATTTATAGTGTGTTTTATTATTATATTATCAATGCGGTCAAATAGGTGTTTATGGCATGCAATTCAAGCTTTTAAATACAAACAAATCTTTAATATTTTCTATGAAACAAATATTGAACAGAAAAACAAAATTTTTAGTCCAGCCTGTCTGCAGATTCTTTAAATTACAATGCTTTCACTCTCAAACTAGAACAACCATGAATGCTAAATTAAGCAGAAATTAAAATACCGAGGTGAAAGAAAATAATGTGGAAGGAAGTTAATGCTATATCAAGGTGCTGTTGTGCCCATGTAACTGAAGGCAACATATACATCATGTCATTTAACTTGCTATCTATATTCCACTATTCTTACTGCTCTGCAGAACATCAGACATACTGAAAAGTATAATATCCAAGAGACTAACATTTCACATTCCCTAACTTCTAATTTTCAAAACAGCTAATACAATACAACATATTACAGCTTTTAATAAAATAAACTTTCACTCAATTATGATAAATGGCACCTAATTTTGCAGGCTAACCAGAAAGTTTCCATAATATCCTTTCAGATACATAGCAGCACAGTGCAGCAGATAATATGAAAGGAAAACACGAATTCAAACTAATATTTACTCTATTAGATCTATACAACTCATCTAACTACAGAAACTATTATTATTAACTTTGATGAAGAGAAAAGACACAAAAATAATTTTACCTGTAGCAGAAATCACTTCTGCTCTATACCAATTATTGTCGTCAGAATATTTCGATGAACAAGCATAGCCAATACACAGATGGAATGGATTCACTCCAGGGAGAGTTTCTGAGGCATCAGCTAATTCAGCTGATAAATCTGCTAATGCATCTTCAGAACTAGCTAACTGAATGTAGAAGTCTTGAGGAGAGTTAACAGATGAAACATATCCTTCATGTAATCCAAGAGGAACATCAGGAGGTAAGAACAGAGGAGGTGCTATAAATAAAATTGTAAAAATAAACAACAGTGCAACTTTAAGTTTTTTTAAGGTCTCATGTCTTTAAATTTTCTTTCATCATAAGGAAGCTAAAATTACTGCCTAACCAAGTTTTAAATACTTTACAAGCAGCTTCATATATATATATATATATCCATAAACATATATATGTGTACATATAAATGTGTTTGTATATTAATAAAATATACTATACTGACATAATATTCCAAAAAATTTTTAAGAAAACAGTACTTTAATTCACATTACTTAAGCTTTATGTCAATAGTTTAAACACTTCTTTTCTTAAAAATTACAATTTTACGGGAACTAAAATATTACAACTTTACAGTACATTTTCTCTTTTTTTGCTGTACTGCTAATTTATCAGCCAATTTTGAGCTTGACAGAATGCTTTCAACTAAATTTAGCAAGCTGCAGAACATTTTACATCTGTCAGCTACAATTTAAAGCAGCATTTTCAGGATCTGTTTATGAATTTATATCAGGCATTCTGCTAGATCATGAGGATATATAGTGTTACCCCTCATATTTAAATTTAGACATTCTAAACACAACTGTAGTCCAGATAATGACTTCCATTTTGGCCTGCGATCCATGCATTACCTCTAGCTATAAAATGAAATGGTAAATCAGAGCATGGTATTGAAAAACAATAATGTAAGATGTGTGTACCCTTCTCATTCTGAACAGTAATGACCAGGGTTGCCAAATAAAAATACCGAAAATAAGGGACAGGTTAAATAAAAACAACGAAAATAAGGGACGGGTTTTGATAATTATACTACTGGGGAGTATGGCATACCCCCCTGGAAAAGGGTGCCCGGGAGTACTTCCCCGGAAATTTTTCAAAATTTAATCTTTCAAATAACCATTTTCAATGCATTTTTCGTTCAGTTTTGCAACTTACATAGAGTTTAGGTTAAGTAAACAATAATGTAATTACATAGTTAAATCGCAAATCAAAACCAAATTTAAAGTTGGTTAAGGCATATACTACAAAACTGATTTTTATTTTATTAGTTTATTACAACTAAGTAAGTGCCCTTATTAAGTGTTAGGGACGTGTATGTAAAATTCGTAATTTTATTATTGTACAATGTACATAATATAATGTGCGCAGGAAATCTTTAGTCATAAAAAAGTTTTCGAATGAGCGTGTTCCCACAGTCCACTTTCAGAGGAAACTTTAGTGGTGAAAAACTTTGACAGATTGCTGCTAGATGAAACAGTTATATTGTTTTTCTTGTGCTCGGCACCCTGAGCATGTTGAGTTACGTCACTCCGACCTCCAGGGCAACCGAAAAATTCTTATTACAATAGCTACAACATGCCTTATTGACATTGTTGGGACTAGACCTGAGCCAATATCTTTGTCCTTTATCCATTCATCCCTAAAAACACAAAACCTTTTTTTTGGCCCATCAGTATTGGATTTTGAACGTTTACCCTTACCACTGTTCATATTCAGGGATTAGTTTATAACAAACACTTAATTCAAACGCCACTATCTATTAACACGATCACACACTACTATGCATTCATATTTAGCACTAGACTGAGACTGTTGTCGTTGTGACGTTCGGATCCCGGCGCATACAGACAACCTTCTCGTCAAGGGACTGTTCACACAAGAGTCCGGTAGTGGAAGCGTTAAAGTATCGAAATATATTTAACCAATGACAAACCCCCAAACGATTAGCAACGAAATTTTTAACGCCTATGATTGGTTTATTTCCGTCTCAGCGCCATCTTTCCTTTTATGCTTCCACTACCGGACTCCTGTGTGAACAGGCCCTTGTATGCACCCAACTCGTATACAATAAATTTCTCATTTCGGCGAAAAATGGGACTTTTGCTGTCGTGTATCCAAGTCCCCCAGGATGCGGGACAAAATTTACAAATAAGAGACTGTCCCTTAAAATCCAGGACATTTGGCAACCCTGGTAATGATAGACGCACCTGATTTCAATTTTGATTCTAAGACAATAAGCTCAAGTAAGAATTTCCCATCTAACATCAACACCATTAAATACTGAGAGAAATAGTTTTAAAATAATATAGTAAAATTCCATAATTTGACACAACCTTGGAAAACGAAATCTTAAATCAGAAATAATGGAAATCTTGACTACAAATAAGAAAAAAAAAAATAATAATTCATGTGATTTACAAGTTGTGAGAAATAAACATTTAATAAGTTCACAGGGACCAAAACTCAAAATTAAGAGAACCATTGCAAAAATTTTAATTTCCTGCATACCAGGTAGCCTTGGATCTAGATTTCACCCTTATTATCGGCTCCTAAAGCAATGTATAACCGATATGCTGAAGGGAATGAAATTCCAAACATAAAATTTCTAAATTTTTAATAGTGATTAACAAGTGCAGTCATCCAGCCCACTTTGGAAAGAAATATCATTTATCACAAACTGTGGTATAAATTTTAGAGTGCACAAGGATGCTAAAACTGCGGTATAAATTTTAGAGTGCATGGAGCATGCCTTCCTGGGTTGGGTGGAACAAATTGTAAAAGTAGACAGATAAATTCCACTTTTGAATTCCTCTCCTTTCAGTGTACTCATCAATTAAGCCTTGATCAGTTTTCCCTTGCCCATGGCCAAGAGCAAAACCTAGGTTTAAGTCACTGGAGATGTATACTTTAGCAACTAGCTCTGCCCAGCATGGTGTGCATTTTGTTAGGATAAATTTCCTAAGTCACAATTAATAAAAAAGGTTTTTTCATTTTACATCTCTAAAAAATTAGAAATGAGCATACAATAATTCTATCCTTTACCTCAGTAAAAGGGTTTTAAGTACTTTATTATTTCTAAAATTTCCATAAGAAAAGAATTAAAGATTCAGTAAAATAAAAACAAAATGAATGTCCCAGCTATAAAAAGTAAATAATGATAATAAATATTTAATGAACTATTAAATATTTACTTCTCATTACATGTTAGTAACATCAATTACATTTTTTTCTTTGTTACTTAGTCAGATGAATACAGAACAGCAAAATTTCTATCACAAAATATTATATAAAATCAGGGCACTTTGTCCCATGAACTCATTCACAGGAATTTCCCGGATGAATTTTAATACTGATGTTTGACATTAATAGAATCTGATTTTAAAGAATAGAGACTTACACAAGGAAAAGGATAAAGGTTAAATGCTGACTAAATAAACTAGTAAAGTTCCTCTAAATAATATAAAATGCCCTTTCACAAAGAAACACAACCTTAAATATATATTACTGGAATCAAAACACAGCCTTAGTAAACTTATTTTATTTGGTTTATTGAATCTTAGACCATCTACCAGAGGATGGTCCAATTCAGAGATATCCCATACATGGAATAACTAGACATAAAAAAAGGGTCAAATATTCTGCCTTTTTTTGGTTTGCAAAAATTAAACCTCAACAGCCTTTTTCATGATTCATGAAAATTTATGTGCCCATTGAAAAGAAAATGGTTAGAGGAGCATTACTTACACTCATATGACTGACTATTATTTGCCTCATTTCAATAGTCATTTTTCCAATTCTTAGGTCAAAAACTCCTTAATCTATTTAGTATATAACAAGTTACTTTAAAACTTATTTGTAGGAGGTAGTTATGTTTTAATTAAAATACTTTTTAGGCCTCTAAGTTTATACTTAACAAGTTTGGAAATAATTAAAGGAGAGGTAATATGGAAAATAGTAACACAAGTATTATTTGTAAAAATTCATTTATTTCTGTACCATTGTACTATCATTTTATTTTTATTCAGTTCATGGAAATAATATTCTAATATTTTAAATGCAACTATCGTCATAAGAACCTATTTTGATATGAGAACAGTTTGATTAGATTAAAAAACTCAATTTCTGTTATCTAAAAAACCAGTTAAACATTTTTAAAATGATATTAATAACTTAAAATTATGGCCTGGTTAGATGATTTAGGTTATTATCATTAAAAAATTAAGAACACCCAATCCATAAATATGACATTTTTCATTTAGTTACAAGGCTCTATAAGAAAGTGACCCGTGTCTGTTCTGTTTTCAGAAAAACACCACGAGCACTTGTACAGGATCTATTCTTGTCAAAATATATTGGAGGCAAAATAGCATGGCAAAGGAATACCCAAAAATATTTTTGTTTTGTGAATTAATGTCAGGTGATATAAATTTGTACAACAGTTCCATAGTGCTGGTCATGAAAAGCAATGGAATTATAGCAATAATCCTTTATAGTCTTCCAGTGGCAATATCAGGAAACAGTGAAATTTCACAAAAAACAAGAAACAGTAGGAATTTTCTTGTAAAAAAGGATAAAGGATAGCAAAGAAATGTTTTTTAAATAACAGGTATAATATAAAATTATTTTTTGAATTTTCTTAAAAAAGTTTTTAAAATACGAGGGGTATTTCTTTTTTCAAGGTCCGATAGGTCACTAAATGAAAATCACAGTCAGAATCAAGAAAATTTTATATGGAACAATGTGATACAACATTAAGCTAGTTTTCGACGTAATTGCCATTCCGATTCATACATTTGTAGTAGCGTGGTACCAATTATCCAATACCTTCATCATAGAAAGCAGCCGCCTGTGTTTTCAGCCAATTCTGTATGCTGGTCAGCAGCTCGTTGTCCTCCTAACCAGTGTTTCATGTGGGCAAAGAGATGAAAATCTGAAGGAGCCAAGTCAGGTCTGTATGGTGGGTGATCAAAAACTTCCCATCCAAAACGCTCCAGGAGGATCTTTGTTGCAACTGCAGTGTGCGGCCTCGCATTGTCATGAAGAAGGACAATGCCTGATGACAACATTCCTCTTCTCTTGTTCTGAATTGCCCTTCAAAGACGTTGAAGAGTCTTGCTGTACGAAGCTGCATTGATGGTTCTGCCACGTGGCATGAATTCCACCAAGAGAACACCTTTGCGGTCCCAAAACACTGTAGCCATACACTTTTTGGTGGAGAACGTGCGCTTCAACTTCACTGGTTTACGACTCGGGGAGTGTGAATGCATCCACTGTTTGGATTGCGTTTTCGTTTCTTCAGTTTCGTTATGGACCCATGTTTCATCTCCTGTGACAATTTTGTCCATAAACTCATCTCCGTCGTGATGGTAACGCTGAAGGAACGTTAATGCAGTGCCCATTCACTGAGTTTTGTGATGGTTAGACAGCATCTTGGGAACCCATCTTGCGCAGAGTTTGCGGTACTCGAGTCTTTCACTCACAATGGTATAGAGAGCTGACCATGAAATTTCCTGAAACAAATCACTCAACCCAGAAATTGTGAACTGTCGATTTCCGCGAATCGTCTGATCCACACGCTGAACAAGATCATCGGTTGACACTGGCTTCCTTCCCTGGATGCCAGCATCATGAACATCTGTGTGTCCAGCATCAAAGTTACTGCACAATTTCCGCACTTTGCTGTCAGACATGAAAGTTTCTCTGTACACTTTACTCATTCGCCTATGAATTTCAGCTGCATTGCTTCCTTCGGCATGCAGAAATCGAATGACTGAAGACAACTCACATTTGGCAGGAGACTCTATTTTTCGAAGCATGTTTATGTGCTCCCTACGTACTCAGAAATGACAACCGCAAATCGGCGCGTTCCCCTGGCCAACTACAGACACAGCGCAAGACGTCTGCGCACAGACCTAGCAGATTTTCCCCGAAGCTTTCCTTTAGCGACCCATCGGACCTTGAAAAAAAAAATAGCCCTCGTATTACACTAACATGAGAATGAAATTTGAATACACGAGTGGAAAAACTTTAAAACCAGTAAAGATGTAGGTCAATGTACAATAATAATGTAAATTTTTTCTTTTATTGACATACAAGGCACATTTAAGGGACAAAAAAAAAAAGTTTTTTTTTAAAGTGGTAAAAAAATTGAAACAAGAAAAAATGAGCCCTAAGCTATTTCTACATATCAGAAAAGAAAATCTTCTAAAGATTAAATATGAAACCACATTGTATTTTCATAAGGATCTGAGCAGAGATCTGTTTCTGTCTAACAGGTGTTATCTGGTTTTACCTTTTTAAATAACTGACGATACCTATTGTTCCCATTAATGAAACTTTCTTATTGAGTCCTAGACTTCTGTTTCTCAATGTATAAAAGCATATACACATAAAATATTAATAATGCACTTAGTTTAATAAATTTTCACATAGTGTTTATTTTTGGTGAAAATGAAGAGCTTAAGAGCTTTCAAAATGACTTTCCATATTTTCTCAGATTAATTTCGCTACTGATTCAAGATCAAAAGACAACCAACCTCATCAGACAGAGATAGTCAATTCAATTAAAAAAGGAGGATAGTTTATGCCAGAGAATAAGGATTATACATGCAACTAAATCAAAATTCCAGCAAGTGGACTTTTTGTATGAGTAGCCTGGAGTCATTTAAAGCTCACTGCCAAGTGCTCCCCAGATTGGTGGTAATATTGTACAAACCAACACCCTTTATAAACCAATAATTCACAAGTTAGAGTAATTACAAGACAGAAACTTATCACTAGAAATTAATGTTAATTGAGGAAAATTTTAAACACATCAATCTCTCTTTAAGATTATTCACATTTATGTGAATGAGATCATATTACTTCAAAGCAAGTTACACCTCAAACTCATATAAAAAAGTCTTACATAAACATAACAAATTCTTATTTCTCATAGAAGAGCAAGAATACTATACCAGTGATAGCAGTCTCAAACATTTCTTCCTTAGTTCCAAATAACAGTTCACTAACATTCATTTCTTGGTCATCTTTATCAAAAAGCAGGGATACTGTACAACAGTTAGTATTGAAGTTTTCTACTTTAGCTGTGATTTCATCAACTTCTTCCACAGTATCACGAAATAATGTTGTCATTTCAGGTAATAACTTTGAAGGAGTATTATGCAAACAGCACATAAAGCACAATGATGGATACTTTGTGAATTCCGGGTGTAGGGCTTTAACCTAGAATGAAATAAGATATGACACATTAACAATTATAACTATGACTTTAAATACAAAAATAAATATATTTCATAATAAATATTCTAATCTGAAGTTTAAAATGAAATATCTGCATTGTAATTTCAAAAAAGTTGATGTTTAGGTGATGTTTCAAAAGAGTGATGTTTAGGTGAACCTGTACTTCACATTCATACAATATTCCTATGACAGCAAACTGAGTTTTTAGTATGACTATTAAATTTTTGGTTCCTTTTTACAACAGAAATTTAGAATTTGCTTAGTGAAAAAGAAGCATCTATGATATGAACAAAATCCGTAAGAACATAACACTCCATGAATAGTTCTGGCACTAAGTATATTTTTCAACAATTTTATCCTAGGTGAGATTTCAACCGAGGCAAAGTACACGATTTATACAAGTATAACATGCTATGCACTTTTCTGAGTGGGATAAGGAGTTCTCCATAAGAACAAACTCATGTTCTCGGTTTTCAAATCATCAACTATGGTTCCCTTTGCAAACCAACCATATAAAACAAAATTACTAATGTAAGAATCGACCATTAAGTCAAAAAAAGTTTTTTTTTTTTTTTTTTTTTTTTTAAAGTTTAAATGCACAAGGGCGCTATAAAAGAACAATAAAGAAGACTTTGAATGCAATACATGAGATAGTGCATTCATAAATATTGTGCTGTGACTATTAAACAGGTGTGCAATATCTGCAACCCTTCCAAAAACAAGTGTGCAATATCTGCAACCCATCCAAAAACAATCTTGCTATTTTTTTTATGATGACATTTCACAGATGTATTTATTTGATCTAAGATAAATAACAGGTAATCAGGTAGTGTAATATACTAGGAAGAAAAAGAAATATAACTCAAACTGTTGTTATATAAAGCTGTTGTTTCCAATGAAATGGGCATTGCCAATTACGACATTCATCCATCCACACCGCAAATGTTGTTATATAAAGTGGTATAATAATTCCTGCTAACATTTACACTCCAATCTTACAACTTTCAATTTTAGTGGTAGTGAGATAAAACAGGGGTAAGGATATCCTAATTCACTATTTTCCAACTTACACAAACAAAAATGCACAAGAGTGACATTTGTTGTAATTTACCATTTAAAAAAAATTTGGTTTTCAAGCTCACACAATGCCTCTCACCAACCTCTATATTGAACTATTATACTATTTTAAAAGAAAAATCATTGCTAAGTACTCCCTTTTGCGAAAATAAGTGTTACATTAAACAATTAAAAAGAATGTCCAAATATAACACTTATCTAAGGACAGAGGGAGTATTGAGAAGTATTATTTAGGACCATTTAACAGTGTATTTTTATTATCTTCATAATTTTTTTATAAATGAACAAGTTTGTCTCTAATTATCCAGTTTAACACACATAAAGAAAAAAGAAACCCATTTTCTGTTTCTCAACACACAGGTGATGAAAAATTAAATTAGTTATTCTGTTGGCCATTTTTTCTTCTTCTAATGAAAATGTTAAATAAAAACTGAAATTTCTAAGCATCACTTGTCATCCGTATAAAACAATTACAATCAATCTCAATCATACATAAGTTCCTTTGTTATATGCTGATTATTCAGAGAGGAAAAAAACATTATTACTCTCAACATGTTAAAAACACATCAATGCAAGCAACTCATGAAAAAAAAAAAAATCTTGAAAGACTGATCAATGATTGGTCTTAACAAATTGATCAATTTGCTTCTTATCCAAAGATGTCTAAACAAAGTTGCCACTGTTGTTTAGATTGCTTTCATTAACACATCACTCTATTTTTCATTTATCTCCCTAATATAGCTTAGGCTTTTATTATGCCTATATTTGCAGAGTTTTGTAATATTTCTCCAGCCAAAATGGAAGTTGATTAGGTACAGTCAACCAACTTTTTATAGGCTCAGGTTCTGGGCTTAACCTCTCTAGAATTCATATGACTACAAGAAACATGAATGTACAACTTGCCTTGACTATGAATGTTAGATAAATGTGACATTTACCAAAATCAACTTAAGGAAGAAAGTTAGCCACAACCATACTAAATCGATGAGAAGAACATTTGCAAATGCAACTGGACCTTCCAAAAGGTTCATTGAGTGGTTATAAATTTATGATCAAAAGTATACTTCTCAAGGAGGTTATAACAAGTTTACATTGTAGTTTCACAGCAATTTTAAGAAACAATTTCACGATTGTCAAAGAATATAATCTCAGTTTACAAGGTTATTATCTCTATGGTAAATGAAAAAAATTTAAGTAAATCTTTTTGATATGAAATGAAATTTTTAAAAATTTTGTTGACATTTTTTCTGATAGTTTTTTTATTAAATTTTTTATTTGAAATATGCCTTTTAATTTAATTCAGACATAAAAATTCAATTTTTCATCCTTTTAACTAACATGACTTTTACATGTAAATTCTAAATTGATAGATAGCAGTAGTCTTAGAAATGGTTGCCAAAGAATTTTCAAGACAATTACAAGCACTAAAAGTAATGAAAATAAAAGAACATGTTTTTCCTTTAGGCCTCAAAACAAAAGAATAAATAGATATATAGATACATGTCACTGGAAATGCACAGACCCCCCCCCCCCCCAAAAAAAAAAAAAAAAATATCACAATTTATATTTTTGTAAAATATGATTTAAATTAGGGGTCTTTAACCCATTACCCACGGACGGTCCACCAAAACATCTCAATTAGGCAATATGTAAGTTTGATATTTAAAAAAAAACAAAAAAAACCTTAGAACAACAAATCCTCTCAGACAAAAAAAGATCAAGAGTGCACAGTAAAAAGTAGCCCACGGCACATAGGTTACAAGTGAATCTCAACAACATAGATTCCCCCTGATATTGAACCTTTAGTTAAACAAAAGTAATTTCAAGTTTCTCATTAGCATTCAGGTGACATCCATCCTTCCAATAATGTAAGTGTTTTAATGTCATTGGATTTTGAAATGTTGTCATGTCCTGTTCATGCAATATAAAGTACAAAATACATTGTTTCAACTCTCATTTTTTGTTGCTTCTCAAAAACATTTTTTAACTAATAATAGTTATAAAGGTACATAATACTTTTTAGAACACACCATACACACAAAACTTCGGTGACATGTTTTGAAGGAACTAATCCTTTATCATGGTGCTATAAAAAAGCAAACCAAACAATCATCTCAAAGGTTGAAGCTTGTTTGCAAATAATAAATTTTTTCTCTGCCTATGCTACTTATTTCACAGATGTGTGGCCCGCGGAACTTAACGAACTTTTTTGGTGTAACCCTCAAACGTAAAAGGTTGAAGACCCCTAATTTAAAACTTCCAACTCAGAGCACTTAGCTAAACTGCATCCTTGATCATTAGATATGAATACCATCAAGCATTTAGATAATATTTTTAGCTAAAGCATTCACAATTGAACACACAGTTACAGGTGAGGAGGGAAAAATAGGTGTAACAAAACTGAGGGTGTATTATAACTGCATTAACAAACTAAATTAAAAATTGGCAATACCTGTAATTTAGATACTACTTCAGAATTCCCATAGTCTATGAAGAATACTTTTAAATTATCTCCAGGTTCAACTGATTTGATCTGAGCTCGATACCAGGCCTCATCTTTAGAATACTGTGCTAAACAGTAGTTGTTAATAGTTAATTGTGAAGAATTTAATGGGAGAAATTCTGATAATTTACTGCCAATATCTGTCATAAGCTGATCTAAAATATCGGATTCTTCAAGTAACTGACACCAAAATTTGGATGGATTTTCAATGTATGTAACTATTACTGAAAGTAACTGTCCAGACACAAAGGAATCTTTTCTTTCTGGCAAAATTTGTAGAGTTATTTCTGGTACTTTTATCTCTGGGGAGAGTTCTACTTTGGGCTGAGATACTGGATAGTCAGATATAGCAAGTCCATCAGTAACAAGTGACTGAGCAACATCCTTTTGATTACAAGTTATATCAACCATAAAGAAATCCTCTTCCTTAGATATGAATTTACAGACAGCACTGCCTTCAAAATATTTTCCCAAGTTCTTATTAACAGTCCATGTTTTACCAGGAGGACTTATTCCCCGAATACGACATTTAATAGCTTGAACAGGAAGCAACGTATAGTCTTGAATTATACATCGAACTTTCTTTCTGTCAACTGTTTCACAGTTACCATAATCTACATAAAATACAACAATTTTATTTGCCTCTACTTTTTTTATTTCAGCACGATACCAGGCAGAATCCAAAAAGAATTGAGCAACACATATCATTCCCTGGTGAGGTCTATCAATCAGAGATTCAGCTTCAGTAACTTTATTGTAATAATCCTGCAAGTTAAACATCATTTCTTTGAAATCTTTAGCATAGGATTTTAACTGACAAAATATTTCTCCAGGATTTAAACCATAAGTGACTTCAACAGGTTCAGACGAGCCTACTGTTATAGATACTGGGCTAAAAGACAAATTATTTGAAGCTGCATGGGAATTCAAAACTAAGCTCTTACTAGGATCCTGAAGTCGTCCAAATCCCAAATTAACAAACTCTTTATTAAAAATATCATTTTCTAATTTCCCAATGCTAACTAAGTTAACAGCATAAATACCATTGCTATCACAATCCACAAACTGAGCTACAAAAGACTTATCCAAAGTCATGTTGATAAAGGCATTTATTTCATCTTCATTCCAATCTTTGCCTTTAGGAGAAATATTGTAAGATTTACAATGAATAGCTTGTGATGGCCAACGAAATAAGTCACTTTTCAATTTTTTAATTTTTGAATTTGAGACAGCACTGATATTTCCATAATCAACAAAAAAGACATCACATGAATTCACTCCAATATTTTTTATTTTCCCTCGGTACCAAGCTCCATCTTCATAAATAGCACAGCATGGTGCATCCATTACAAATTCTGAGAGATTCAAAGTATCATTAATTACAGTATAAGTGTCTTCAACAGTTTTCATTAACAACTGCAACTTAGGACTGTCTTCTTCAATTTGACAGTAAAATTCACTTGGGCTTATAACATGTGAGACATATACATGTCTGCAAGCCTTAGGAGGAATGGAAATAATGGAATAATCTTCAAACTCTTCCTTAATCAATTCTGTTTTAGGGGAAAGTTCTTTTTTCTTTGGATATTCTTCATAATGTTGTTCATGTTTCTTAATTTCATGTCTATTATTGAACTGATTAACTTTATTATTATTATATCTTGTATCAAAACGTGATGCTTGGATGTTGTTTGATTTTTCTTGATATCCACCTTGGATATTGTTTGATTTTTCTTGATATCCACCTTGGATATTGTTTGATTTTTCTTGATATCCACCAAGTCCAGCTCCTGTGAAAAAAGAAAAAATAGAAAATTACTTAAGTTTAATATATATATATATACACCAAGTGGGCAAAAAGTCTGTAAAAACTTTAAAAATTCATAAAAACCAGAAAAATAACCAAAATAAAAAAACATTTGCAGGGTTAGAATCACTAGGTCACAGGATTTTTTTTAAGACAGGGAAAAAAAAAAGAAAAAACCCTCAAAAAACAGCAGACAGGTGGTGCTGACGTACGCAAGTCAACCGGTATATCAATCTGGTCCATCTTTCTTTTGGAACTGAAAGATGCGATCCGCCGAGAGGTGTCATGTATATATTCAGACCTGCTGATCTCTGCCGTTGCTAAATTTGTGACTCACCTGCAATGTACACTCAGGTCCATAAATAAGGATAATGCCAGCTCCGGCAAATAAAGGTTCAGAAACAAAACAAACGTGACTTATTCATAAAGCCCATTTATTAAACAAAAGATAAAGAACAAAAAAGATGGTGTATGTATGATACCATTCATAAAAACTATGATTTTTGCTCCCTGGAGCAATTGTAAAAAATATCTCCTTTACAAAAACTTAATATTACATGGTTGGTATGATGGTTAATGCATTGTATATCTCCCATGCGATGAAATACAGTCCATATAATGCCTAGGCATGCTGAGTATCAAATTATCGAGCTGATCTTGGGGAAGATTACTCCACTCAGCAAGCAATACTCTCCCAAGTTCCGGTACACATGTAGAAGGTGGTTGACGGGCTGCAACTCGTCGGCCAAGCATGTTGCACACATGCTCTATCGCAGGGGTTCTTAAACTTATGTAGTCCGAGGACCCCCTCTTGAACAACATTTCTTTTTGCGGACCCCATCCCAACTCTAGGCATTTTAAGTTGTTTTTGAGACTTAATTTCTGGCTCAAAAATCTCATAGGCACTATGTTATAATAAATATTGGTAAAAATGTATCGCTGGTTATTTTAATAAATGGTCTAGCGCATTTATAGAGATGAACATTTTTATTAGGACATAGAATAAAAAACATAAAATGAATAAAAACAGTAGTAAAAAGAATTTTAAATGTTACAAATCATAATACATAAAACTCATACACACATTTCTTGGTCAAATATTGGTCAAAATAGATCTATCTTATTATAATATGTTTTCTGTAAATGATTCTTAGTTAATGAGATGGGTGCAGTGGATCTCTTGAAACCAGAACCGCAATGTCAGGCTCTATATTGGAAAGTTTTATTCTGAGGTCCGCATCTACATTGAGTTTGTTTCTATACTTTGATTTCATATATATAACAGTACCGAAAAAGCCTGTATACATAAATATGTTGTGCAGAATGGAATCAAATGTTGGAGGGCTTCATTTGCAAGTGCAGGGTAATCAGATCTGAGAAATAATCAAAGTTTGTGAGTTCAGTTTTGTTGAATTGTAGTTTAAAGACGTATTGCATGATAATTCCATGAGAATATCTTATTCAAGTATAGATTGTTAATGTAAAAATTTTTTCACGGACCCCCAGTAATGGCTACACAGACCCCTAGGAGTCCACGGACCACAGTTTAAGAATCTATGCTCTATCGGATTCAAGTCAGGCAAAAATGCTGGCCATTCCATACAGGTGATATCCTCAGATTGCAGGCATTCGTTTATGATGTTTGCTCGGTGAGGACGGGCGTTGTCATCCCTAAACAAATGTACATGTTACAGAATGATGTCCTGATAAATGTGGCCATTCATGGATCTGATTTGAACATGCAGATCTGTTCTGGAACCCAGTATAATTCCCCCCCCCCCCCCAAAACAAGCAAACCTGCACCACCGTAACATTGTTATTCAATGATGTTATCTTGGTGGTAACGGGTACCTGGCGTTCTCCATATGAAAGTCCGACGCAAATCAGGCTGAGAGCTAAACCTGGACTTGTCAGAAAACATCACACAAGCCAACTGTGTCGATGTCCACATTGCATGTTCTCTACTCCAGGCTAATCGCTGCCAACAGTGAGTTACCGTGAGCTGAACACATCTGACAGGCCTGCGAGCATATAGACCAATATTTCCCAAACATCTGTACATGGTTTGCCTTGAAACTGTGGTACCCGCGGCTGCAGATAGCTAATGAGACAGGTCAGATGCTGTTCTCCGTCTGCTTCTTTTGGCAGTTACTTCCAAATACCGGTCTTCATTCGGTGTTGTAACTCGAGGGCGACCTGTACTGTAACGTCTACTGACATTTCCATCATCTTGGAATCGTTGCCAAAGCCTAGAGATGACACTTTGGACAATTCTAAGTTCCTCGGCTACTTCCATCTGAGTACGCCCACATTCCAGGCGCCCGATAATCCTACCACGTAAAAAAATCATCCACATGCGTCCTTTGTGTCAGAAGTATTCGGTTATGAGCGGCTTACAGAACACTTGTGAACAATTTTACTTCTTTGCCACCACTCCTTATATACCCCTCTCTTAAACTCTCGTCATCGTGACGTACTATCGGCGTCATCTGGTGGCTTCCTGTAATTTGCATATTATTCTTGAAGATGTGTGTGATAATTCTACAGGTGAAATTTTTATTTTAGAGTTTGATTTCCATTTGATTTTGAATTATTCTTAATTTATGGACATGAGCGTACTATCCCCCGTGTTGGGGGTCATGTGGAACACCTACTGCTGTAGTAAACGATTTAGAAACATTATTTTTGTTAATTACGTATTTTTTTTTTAACTTGTGTACGTCAGCACCACCTGTCAGCTGTTTTTTGAGTTTTTTTCCCTGTCTTAAAAAAAATCCCATGACCTAGCGATGCTAACTCTGCAAACATTTTTTTATTTTGGTTATTTTTCCGGTTTTTATGAATTTTTAAAGTTTTTACGGATTTTTTGCCCACCCAGTATATATATATATATATATATAAGTAGATATATGTGTGTAAAGAAATATCTTTTATAGATAGTTGTGAAGGCCAGAGAAAAAAAAAATGCATGGGAATAACATATACATGAAATTTTAATTTTGACTAACAAGGCATTTCTAGATAAATATGTACAGAAATAAACAAATAAAAGGACTATAAACCAGTTTTGAAGTGTATTCTGTTTTGATTCACATATTAATGTTCATAATTATTCAGTATCAGGATATTACATGGATTTCTTTATTTAATTCAATAGATAATCTATACTTGCCTAAATTAAAGTACATGAGATACAAACTTAACTTTTGAACTAAAATAATATGTTGCAATTTGTAAGTATACAGGGCTTAAATTTTGTTTTGTGATATTGGTGCCATTATTGTGTTTATATTCAAACTGTTGCTTTTCTTGAAGTGACATTTCAATAGACCTTACCAATAATAAAATCTATGTTAACCATCAGAAATATATTTTTTCTAAATTATGCATTCCCAAAAGCATATTCTAGAATTCTGTTTCTTGCAACTGTAATATGATTCATGTATTCATGTAATATGGTGGTAAACTTTAAAAATTCCAGGAATTTTTCAATAAATAAAAAAAAAGTACACTACATTTTTAAAATTAAATATTTTCAAAATTTCAAAAGGCGAGACATCACTTGCTAAGCACTCTATACGATATCAGTAACTTAAAAATTTGGGAAACTAACTACAAATCCTCAAAGGACTGTTTTTGAGCTTTTGTGTTAATTGAAAATTGTATGACTATTGTGTTTCAAATGCTAAGTACGCGTATTCAGCTTCCAGCTCCACATCTAATCAACTGAGAAGAAAGTAGAGGAAAACAAACTCTAGATGTACAGTAAAGAAAAATATCAGTTATTAGGAATTGTTCATGTAAGGATTTTCAATGTACATAATTGTCTACACAAAGTGTTCCTATCAATTTCTATTGACCATTCCATATTGATACTTCAGCTTGGTTGAAAAACAAAGCAAAATCAATGACTATTGAGAAGTTCTTCTAGCATGTTTACCAACTTTGTATCATTCATTATGTGTAAGTAATGAAGAAACAGAGAGACCAAAGATACATACAATTTCTTAAATAACGCAACTTCAGTGATCTCACAAAAAACATTTTCTTCCATATAGGCTTTTCAATAGCCATGTATCACTTTACTTAAAATTTTAATGGGATAATTTTTTTATAAAGTTTCAATACTAATAATTACCAGATGTAAATTCTTTAAAAATAGATAAAACCTGATATGAAATACAGAAAGTATGAAGACAATTTTTTCTTTTTTAATAAAGTAGGAAAAAATTATAAAAGTTTCAAACATATGGATTTTATAACATTAATCATCAAAGGTTAGTTATGATTTTTTGTTGTTATATGTTGATCATAAATACATATTTCTGAAACATATTTATATTATATCTGAATAACATTAACATCTTCCGAGAGAAAATAATAAGTTAATAATTTAAGCACCATGTTCTTAAGTGAAGAAAAAGCTTTAATAATTTTTATTGCAAAAAGATTTATAAGAAACTGAAGACACATAAGAAACATGGAAGTTTATATGCAACTAGCCGCTGCACGACCAGCATGGTCGCTTTTAGTTTTATATTTTCTTTTGCAAAACAACTCAACTGAAAGTAACATATGTAAGGAATGTTACCATTACCTGTCATCATAAATATACGTTGTTAAGGGGTATTCTCTATAAGGCTGATTCTAAAACATCGTGATTAAAAAAAAACTGGAATTTTCGATACTTCAGAACAGAGTTAAAGATAAGACTGAGAAACCCAACACCAATGATGTTAAAAATTACATCCCTCTCTTAATGTACTATTTTTCAAAATTAAGATATCACCACTATATCATTACATCAAATAAGAAATTGTTGGAGAAAATTTTTTTTCACTTAAAAAAATGGAGTAAAAATTCAGCAAGTACTAAAATCCCTTAATCATATCAAGTAATAAATTGTTGGGTAAATTTCTTTATTTATAAAATGGAGTAAACATTCAGCTAGTACTGAAAAAAGTGTAGAAAATTAACTATTACTGGCTATTGGTTGTTATGTCGGCGACGATTAAGCCTAACCTCACGATCATTTATGCTCTCTCTTAAAGAAATATTTCTTCTTCGCTTTTTTTCTTGAGACTGTTCCCAATTTTCACTTCATCGTGTAGCTCTCTTTCGAGCATTCCTGATTTCTTCAGTGTGTAAATCCATGACATGCGGTTGCAAATTACGGATGGCCGTTAATGTTTACATCTGGTAATTACAGCCATTGTCTTTCGTAGTATAGAAATATCGTCGATTTTTTAGCCGCATACCTACGCGTTTTATATATATATAGATGTTATAACTAGGATCCCTGAAATTTGAAGCATTTTAATTATATCCACAAAATTTAGCAAAACATCAGCTAGTTATCAATAATTTTGCTCATAGCACTAATGTTGGTAACCCGGATCTTTACACTTCCCATTTTAAAGTAATGCTGATTCACACTGTATGTATGATGCCAGTTTGAAGGAGTGAGGTCACAACTCTGTTTTGTTGTTTTTGTCTTTTTGTGTATTGATACTAGCTCCTTCAATCGATATGTAAATTGTACGTAAGTACTCAGGTATAAAAGGAGAGTACATACTTGTGACTACCAAGTATTGGGCATTTGTTATTACCTTGACTTGTATATGCTTTCAAGCTGTTTGGGTAAGTTACCCAATACTGTGTTAATTATTCTAAATGTGAAAAAACTGACTTTTTATTTTAACTTTCCTTTGAGCAGTCTTTTTTTTAAATCAAGACTATGCTATTCTTCACTGAGGCAACTTTTTAAAGATTAATCAACATGGTTATGGGCCTAACGCCTTACCAAAGGTAATCTACTTTTGGAAAAATGACTTGAGGAAATTTTTCATAAGCTGAAAGGGAATGCTAAGAAGGAATGCCTAGACATCCCCAAGTGTAATTGCACCATTAACTTTTGCTTTAAATGATATTCCTGAACTGGTTCCGGAAATTATGTTTTCACTCGTGCTCGCCTTGTGCTCATATTGTCAAACCCATAGTGTGATACAATTTCATTAAACTCATCCTGGAAGTGGTTTTGCTTTAAAGAATGGCATCAAATACCAGTGAAGTAAATTTTAAGATCACGCTTTTAAGCGAAAGTAATTACTCAACATGGTGTACAGATATGAGGATGTTGCTGATGGAACGGGGGTGCTGGGAAATTGTTCAAAGAACTGAAAAAGCACCTGAAGCACAAGAAGGTGAAAAGGTGGACGAGACTGCAGCAAGGGACTTTAAAAATCACAGAAACAGAGCGCTTACAACAATTTACAGGAGCGTATCACCTTGATATCGTGCCCTGCTCGAAAAAGCTATTGACAGACCTGATGCCTGGGATAAGCTGAAAAAGTACTTTGAACCAGACAGTCGTGCTCGTGTCATGTCACTTAAGAATTAATTCTATTCCTGCCGTATGGAGCCAGATGAGGACATAGGGCTGTATTCAAGTAAACTAGCCAGTATTTTTGATAAGCTGAGTAAGGCTCGTCATGCTGTATCCGAAATTGATAAAATTTTTCAGCTTATGTGACATCTCCCAAAAGGGTTTGATAATATTGTTCAAACAATTTATTGGTCGGAGAAGGATCAATATACTTTTGTTTCTGTACGAGAAGAATTACTTGCCGAAGAAGCAAGGTTGAAACAGAGAGTTGCAGATCAAGCAAATGTTTCCTATCTAACAAGAAACCGGTCAGAGGGGTTCTCGAGACAAGAGACGATTGACAAGCCCAAGCAGACAGATTCTCATCCATTACAGAGAAGAAAATGGTACAAGTGTCACCAGCCTGATCATCTTTGCAAAGATTGTCACGTATCCGGAAAATAAAGGAATTATAAGCAATTCAAACTGTCAAGTTCCGAACGTGAACGATGTCAGTATACCAGTCCGAGTCAACCAAATAGCAGTTTCCCGATGGAAGCGTTAAAGACTGGAATTAAGGAGTGTTGTTGGGTGTTCGTTCAGCCTCCTCGTCCCATTTTTGCAAGGACAGACACATTATGTCTGATTTTACACCAGTTACAGATCAGAAATTATTGAGAGCAGTAAACGGTGACTCGACCCCTCTTACAGGTAAGGAATCTGTAGTTATTTCTCTAAATGGTGAAAAATATACCTTAATTATGTACTTTATACACCAGAACTGAGGAAAAACCTCATATCTGGTCCTTGTGTTGACAAATGGGAAGTCAAACGTATAGGAGGTTATGGAAAAATAGATGTGATATCAGGAAACAAGCTACTTTTTACTGCAAAGTTAGTAAATGGACATTATTGCATTTATCCAGAGTATGAAAAATGTCATGGTGCTCAGAATTTTCAATCAAAAATTGTAAATGCAAAACACACCATCTCTAAAAATCTAATTGCTTATTAACTTGCTGGTACAATTTTTCATTTCCTAGTGCTTTTTGAAATTTCTTAAATCTTTAAATGAGTCGCAAACCTCTGTCAAAACTGTGGTCTTCATACTATTATTACTTTTTATTTATTACTTACATTTTTTTTACAAAGGTATTTCTAATTTTACTTAAAAACCATCAACTACTACATCCTTGGCTGTTCGCACGGGAACCTGTGACGGGAACGGAGCCTGTGTGGCGAACAGCCCACGGCTGTTCGCCAATACGGCTGTTCGCACAATTTTTAGACGATTTTGGTAAGTGGTAATAAAAATTCGTTTGCCGCAAAAGAAATAATTCCAATTGTACTATGTTTTTAAAAGTCAAAATTATCGTCTGCGGCTTGAAAGTTTCGTTTTTATTCAAAATGGCGTTTTTAACAAAGCAGTGGTTCGAAGGCTACATTTATGGTCTTTCCGAAGAGAAATATGCATATTCCGTTATCCAAAAACAATGTGAGAGTCATGGTTTTGTGATATCTAAAGCATCGATAGGTAATATCGTCAACAAGAAAGGAAAAAAAACATCAAATTGGAGCCTCAAGTGGGACAAAAATTCCAGACAAGTATCCAAGGAAAAAACGGACATCTTCGACTATTGCACTGTGAGGTACGTTGTTTAATGTTAAAAGACAATCCCCCTAGTCAAAGGACAGTTACAAAATCATTAAAATGCTCGGTGTCCACTGTAAACAAAATGATAAAGGTTGATTTAAATCTTAAGAAAGCGAAAAAATGCAATGTGCATCATCTTCTTCCAAATCATATCGCTGAACGCAGGACTCGCTGCAGAATTCTATATGAGAAACACTTATCCAAAGAAAAATGGAAAACAATTGTCACAATAGATGAATCATGGGTGAATTTAAATGATTCCAACAAAAAAAGAGCCATTTATTATCATAAAAGGGGAGAAAAAAATTTAAGTACATGGTTCAAAGAATTGAAAGAATGTTTTTCTAAGGGATTCATGATTGTTGCTGGTTTTTCTTATAATGGCAAGTTAAAAATAAAGAGAGTGGGAAAAAATGTCAAGATTAACTCCAAATACTATCAGGAACATATTTTATCGTCAATTTTTCTGAATGAAATACCATCGCTTTACCCACAGTGCCATCAATCTGTGAGACTCCACCAGGACAAAGCTAGCAGTCACACATCAAAATCCACTGTAAATTTCCTAACAGAAATGGAACAAAAAACTGGTATCAAGGCCATACCTTTCACTGATATCCCTACTAAATCTCCCGATGTATCACCTATGGATTTTTGTGCTTTCGGACTTTTAAAATCTGCATTATCCAAACATCATCCCAAAACCCTTACAGGACTCTGGAAAGCTGTTCAGGAGGAATGGGATAGAATACCTCTTCTGACACTTCAAAAGGCATTATTATCCTGGAAATTGCGGTGTCGAAAGATAGTTCAGAATAAGGGATGTCAAATAGAACATTTAAAACACAAGAATTTTATGTAATTTAGTTTTGTGAATACAATATACATACGTCTAAAAAATGTGTGAACAGCCTCAGTATATATAGATTCCTCTGTAAGAAAGTAAAAAACAAACATTTATGACTAAAAAATTCATAAGTTACAATAATTCAAGCTTAAATTACTATAAAAGTTTGTCAAAAATGTTCATTTGCTGACAGTTTTTGACATTTTGTTTCCGCATGAAAAAACAGGTTTTAAAACTTTTAACAGTACAGAATTTATACCATTACCACACTCTAGTATTTATTTATTTATTATTTTTTGACATAACAGATCTAAGAAACGGAAACTATTTTTGAAAAGAAAAAAAAACATTTCAAAAACTTTTAGACAAAAAGAAAGTTGTTCTCAGGCAGGTTTCTTTTTTTTTTTTTTTTTTTTTTTAAATCTTCCCTCACTCTTTTCTGATTCATTCATTCATAAGTGCATAATGCATTCTTTTTACTGAAAATTGGATTTCTTTTTAATCCTCAAACCTTCCCATGAATTTGTTGCCACTATCAGGACTATCGGTCAAATTGACCCCTAAGCCTAAAAAGCTGTTATTTTTGCGTGATTACGATGGAACTGCATGTTGATATTGTGCACAGGATTGTTTGATTTATATTAGTGATGAATAGTGAGGAAAAAAATTATGTACACTTATTTATTCAATTTATTTTGATCTGGTATCTGCATCATCAAATCGTAGGGCTCCTAAAAGAATTGCACAATGTTTCTCAGACATAATTGCACGAAAAATTAGCCTGCCAGTGATTGAGGTAGAGAAGAGTGATGTCAAGGCTTCACAGGATACTTTAAAAATCACACAGAACACTGAAATCCCTATCAAAGCATTGATTTCATCATTTGTTGTGTCCTTATAGTGGTGACTGTCAGGTTCTTCAATTCTGGCACAAGTTCTAGCAAGCTTCTGATTTGTGTGATGGACAATTTCGATTATCATTTCATCCATGAAAAACAACATCATTTGCTCCAGTCTAACAACTAAATTTGCTTAAGTGTAACCTTACTTCCAAGAAGAGCCCTCCAGTTTATTCAATTTTACTTGAAGTATGTTCCGAGCAGCAGTTTGCGCTGAACCTTGCACAGGTCTCTAATTCCACATAAAACAGTTCTTTTTACCATATAAAGTGGCAGATACCACTTCACTTTCAGAGCATTCGTTCTCATCCGAACTAATAACGTTTATTCATCTTCTAGTGAACCTACTCCTAGTTGGCCCTACAATTTCTTCATCAGACAACTCGTTCTCCGAAATAACCATTGTGTTATAACCTGGAGTGGGCTAACAGACAAGGAAGGTGGCTAGTCTATAAAATTTTCATTTCACTATCTGAATTATTCTTTCCCTCAAAAATAGTAGCTTCTTTTGACTCTGCATATGAGTCATATCTGAGTCATACTCCTCGTCCGAAGTGTCAAGCTCAGTGGCAATAACAGGCCTACCGGTCATTTTGACCGCCATACTTTTACAAAATTGCAACTTACTGGCAAATGGCGAGCATTTGTAAAATGCTGATCTCCCTGATGTCCAGGAACTGACTGAGGATGTCAAAGCCAGCCAAGCGTTCACGCCTCTCCCCACTCCTGCTCCACCCCTTAGTTCCGCCACTGCCGGTCATAATGACCGGTGGGCCAGTTTGAGGGTTAAATATAGTATAAAAACAGAGATACATAACATCAGAAGTAAATGTAACAACAGACATAGCTGAAACAAAATGAGCATTTCAAAAATTTTTATAACTTTCAGACAGAAGTTTTGTGTTTGTATTATGTCTTTATATTATTTAACTCTTTACAGAAAAAGTAAAACTTGTTTTTTTAATGAAGTCTTACTTTTACAAACCAAAATGATGCATTGATTATGTATTTTAATTGTTGACATTTTTGTCTGTTTCATAATTTTTTGAAATCTAGGTAAATATATTTTTTAAATCTATATGTCATTTAGCTATTCCTCTTTGAAAGTAGAAAAATGTTTGTTTATCCTTTTGAATTTTGCTTATTATTTAGTTTACTTCTAGACTTTTCTTGCCTTAGTTTAAAATATACCTAAATTTCACTGGACTGTAATATGACATTCCCATTTTTCCATGCAATATTTCTTCTATCTTTGTTTATATTTGTGCCTATCTTGTAATTCAATATATTGTTTTACTTAAGGCTTCAAAGTTAATGTCTCTGCAGAGATATTTTGGTAGGCAAATAGCTTTAAATGCTTTTAAAAAACAATAGTTTTAAAAGCTTTTCACAAATAACTGACTACTGAAGAAATAATTTTTATTCTCCTATGAAATTTTAAAATTAACCCAGTAGTTTATATACAAAGCACATATCTTGGTTTGATTATCGATCATCTAAAAAATTTTAAATCTTAATTTTTTATACAAAATTAAAGAATTTCAAAAATATATTGAATTCTTAAATATTTTTTTTAGTTATACTGCACGTTTATTTTAAAAGTTTACTTTCAGATGCCAAAAACAGAATTAAAAAAATATGCTTAAGGGAACACATAAGAAAAGATATTTCATTATTCAATCACATAGGGTCTTCGGTACTTTCCCATAAAACTGACATGTCGCTAACCTCTTGGCGAGGAAAAACATTCTCCTGTGCTTACAGAGACCTGGGTTGGACCTCTGGAACAACTACTTACAAGTGTTTATTTAAGTACATGCAAGAAGTGGACAGAAATGTACATGAATAGGAAATTTTAGGATTCATTTTTGAGAAGGAGTGTGGCTCTGTCCTTTTCTTAATTACACTTAAGTAGTGTTACTTTGTCCACTTCTTACATACCCTTCTTCATGTGAACGAATTCTCGCAGGAAAGGAATAGCGATATATATGCCACCGAAAGTAGAATGTAGTATGCATAAAATATGCGATGTGAAAAATTATCATTTTTTTTCTTCTATTCTTTTAGGTTTCAATTTTAAAATGTAGTTTGCAAAAGTGGAAATGTAGTGTGAAAAGTAAGTATTTTCTAGCATTCATTTTATTTAAATGGTGACTCTAAGTATTGTACGGCAACGGGTTGGTATAATGGGAAAGTACCGGGTTTTCTGATCTACAAGGTCTACTGATGCACTTTCTTAAGCTTAAAATAATTTCTACACTGAGCATTACATGGATAAATAGATAAATAGAAAGACAGGTAAATATAAAAAGAGAGAGAATGAAACTGATGTTCTAATAAGTGATGTGTTCTAATAAGTGATGTTTCTTATTAAAGAAATTTTAGAAATATAAGTTAATGTTTAAAATATTTTGAATTTGAAAAAAAAAATTAGCCATGCACACATTTCTTTTAAAAGTTTACTTTCAGATTCCAAAAAACAGAATTAAAAATGTTTTTGGGGAACACATGTTCAGAAGAGATATTTTCATTCATGAACACTGGATCTTCTGATTTATGCAATCTACTGATGTATTGCTTTAACCCTTTCGACCCAAATTTTGCACGATTAAAATTTAACTATGAAAAGTAGTTTAATTTAAAGTTGACATGCCAAAAGAAGTGTTAGGACGCCTTAACCCTTTCGACCCAAATTTTGCACGATTAAAATTTAACTATGAAAAGTAGTTTAATTTAAAGTTGACATGCCAAAAGAAGTGTTATGATTTTCAAGTTTTTAACTTTTCCTGTTTGCAGGAAATCTCCTGGGACAGTATGTCCCAATCGTATTGCCAACTGGGACTATTTGTCCCAATCATCTAGGACAGGGGTGTCAAACTTGAGGCCTGCAATGAACATTTTTGCAGCCCGCAAATGTTCTAATAAGTGATGTTTCTTATTAAAGAAATTTTAGAAATATAAGTTAATGTTTAAAATATTTTGAATTTGAAAAAAAATATTAGCCATGCACACATTTCTTTTAAAAGTTTACTTTCAGATTCCAAAAAACAGAATTAAAAATATGTTTTTGGGGAACACATATGAATATGTGTTCCCCAAATGTTCAGAAGAGATATTTCCATTCATGAACACTGGATCTTCTGATTTATGCAATCTACTGATGTACTGCCTTAACCCTTTCGACCCAAATTTTGCACAATTAAAATTTAACTATGAAAAGTAGTTTAATTTAAAGTTGACATTGGATATTGTGATCGTTAATTTTTTAGCCTGATTTTCTTTAAATTATATATTTTCTTTTAGCTTAATATATTTACACATATATACAGCATAATATAGTAATATATAATATATTTATATTAAATTGAAATAGATTAAATTAGATTGTTAAATTTGAATTTATTTTTAATTTTATTTGAAGTGTTTAGGTTTGTCAATTGAATATTATTTTAGAAAATTATTTTTACTATATAAAAAAAATCAAAATACTTTAAACTTTATTAAATTAAACCGAATAGTTATGTTGCCTATTAGCAATATTGTTTCAAAAAGTATGAGGCTGCATTAGTTAGACTATTCAAGTCAGAATGCAAAATTGGCAATAAGTGTGCTAGGACAGCGTCCCCAATAGGTTATTTATAGTTGATATTTCTAGGAATAGTTAGAACAGATGTAGTATACGCAACGAGCCATCACCAATTTGGCAAAAAGTTGGCACCAAAATCCCGTTGGGCTTAAACTGAGAAAAGTAAACAATAAATTGGAAAACAAACTGGCTTTATGAAACTCGTAGGGGCACACGGGATCTTCTCTTCGCTCAGATACCCTTGCTTCACTCTGCTACGCATCCGTCCAAAAACATTACAGAAAATCCCCAGCCCGGTGGCTTCGCTACATACCGCTGGCTGTAGTACAGTGAAAAAAAGCCTCCGCTGGCTGTAGCAGTCAGTAAAACAAAGCTTATCGCACAAAAATTCAAAAATATCATCCAATCTAAAAATCCTCCCTGCCAGAATATAAAAACCGCCAAACAACCATCAGATTTGGCGAAAAATCGCCCCTTGGCGTTCGTTGCGTATACTACATCTGTACCAAAAAGAGGAACATTCCAGCTTATTTTACTAGAAGAACAATGTTTTTCAATAATAAAATGTCTATTTTATATTAAAAAATCATCACCAAATAAATTATAAGATTTATTTATTAATAAATTTCGTTATACTCTAATTTTATTGAGAAAGGTAAATAAATAAGTT
Source organism: Dolomedes plantarius (assembly GCA_907164885.2). Taxonomy (NCBI): domain Eukaryota; kingdom Metazoa; phylum Arthropoda; class Arachnida; order Araneae; family Dolomedidae; genus Dolomedes; species Dolomedes plantarius. Next base: position 142,965,382 of record OU015498.1, on the reverse strand, counting down.
GTGTTGCATGTAATCGACGATAAGCGACCAGTAGTGCTAAGGGCGGGGCTTAAGAACCAGTCCTAATCACTTGCCATACAGAGTGCTGGGGAATACAAAAACGGCACCAAAGTTGGCATAAAAAATTTGGCTTAGAACACAGATAAGGAATCTGTTCTTAATAACCTTACACTGCATGTGGATAGATAATAAAATTAAATGAAAAGCACCGAATATTTTACTGATGGGACATATTTATCCACCGATAAACACGATTGGGACAATATATCCCACAAAAAGAACTTATTCAAAATTTCTTAAATCTGACATTAAAAAAGCTAAATTACTACTTAATAATAATAAGAACTATTTCATACCAAGTATGCTTAAATATAGTTGTACTTACTGTAAAATAAAAAAATTAAAAAAATAAAGAAAGACAAATCAAAACTAGAGTAATGGGCATGCTCAAAAACATTAGTGCGCCATTTACAATCTGGAAGTGTTGCCAGGTTTCTTTAGTCATATTTTTGTTCCCTAATTCCTTAAGCACACTGAAAACATAAAAACCCATTTAAAAGTAGGTTTTATTTACTCAATAGGGAATGAAATCTAATCTCTGGGACGTATATGCCCATTAGGACTGATAGGGTTATGCTTCAAATAATTTCTACATTCATTCAAAGCTCTCTTTGTAAAGGTATTATGTATGTATACATATTAGTTTTCTTTCCAACAATTGCTTTTTGGCAAATTTGTCTAATTTTCAAAAAGCCTGTTTTAAAAAAACCTACACACTCTCATCATTAAGAATATACAACTATTAGCACCCTATTAGGCTTGAATTCAGAATAGGCATTACATAAAATCATTAAGATAATTTATTGTTTTTAAGAGAGATAATACTTACCATGTATCGAACGAGGCATAACTGATTCATGTTGTCTTAAAAGTTCTAATACAGCAGCATTCCCTGAAAAGTTTTCATCAAGTGAAACATACCATTTATCATTTTCTTTCCTATTGAACTTAATTTGAATAGTGTTTTCTAATATAAGACTTGATAATTTGTCATTAGGTATTTCTGATGGGCAGTTTTCAAAACCACAATCCGTGCCAAACTGAGGATATTTTGTAAAACTCATGTCTAAAGAGTGTACATCTTTCACAGAAATCGATTCTCTGTTACCATAGTCAATAAAAAATACCTCACAAAATCCATCTCTAAATTTTTCTACTCTAGCACGGTAAAACTGTTCATCATAATTGAATCTTGCACATACCAAGCTTCCTTCTTTGGGAATGAATGAAAGATTTTCAGAACCAGAATAAAATGTATTTATCTCCTCTTGCATTTGTGATAGCTTGTCTGAATCAAGCTTCTCAAACTGTACAAAAAAAGAGCTTGCCGAGTCAAATGAGGTAACATAAACTTTTTCAATATCATTTACTGGAACAATAGGAACTGAGAGGAAGGTAGACTGTAATTTTTCGTTTATAGATACACTTGAGTTCTTAGAATACAAAGTTATACCATACCCATCCCCACTTAATGAATGAACTTGTGCTAGTAGACACTGATCTGCAGTCATTTCTTCCAACATATCAAATGCATCATCCCTAGCTTTTGAATCTGATGGCAGAAGAGTTTCAAATAAATAGCATTTATATGCTTGGATTGGATACTTCAATGCATCAAAACCGATCTTTCTAATGTCACTTAAATTCACATTATCATAATTTCCAAAATCAACAAAGAAAACTTCAATATCATTCTCATGATTGATCTTCATAATCTGTGCCCGATACCAAGTATTATCTTCAGAGAATTTAACACAAACTGGTTTTCCAGGGGTACATTCAGGAAATGAAATAGGGATGAAATTATAGCCTGAATTAAGCATAGATGAAATTGCATTTTGCTGCTCTTTGAAATGAGTCAACTGACAGTAAAATTCTTTAAGATCATTTACATAACTAACAGTCACTTCACATTTTGCACCTGGATTCAATTTTTGCTGCATATAAGTTTGAGATGATAACAGTAAATCTTGTCCCCTGCAGAGTAATTTTACAATATATGAATCAGCTGAACGGCTTACAACAAAACATTCTAGATGTTCAAAAGTAATGAGACGTTTAAACTCCTCGGGTTCAATAGTTACTTCCTTCGGTAATGAACAACATATAGCCTGTGCAGGTAAATGCATAAAAGTAGGAGGGATGGCTCTTAATTCTTGAATATCTTTTAATTCTGAAAAACCATAGTCGACAAAAAACACTTTACATCGAGTCTGTTGAAGTAAAGTAATTAGAGCTCTATAGAAAGGAGGTTTAGAGGACAACGGAGCTAAACAGGGAGTATTAACCACAGGTACTTTAATAGGAGTTAAACTTTCCCTAGGTAACCTGTTAATAGCATCCATTAAATGTTTTAGTTCCATTTCGGCTGCAGATAACTGAACGTAAAATTTATGTGCACTATCAACATATGACACCTTGACCAAATGAGTCGTATTTAGATCCATGCCATTGATCTTATACGTTAATGATGCTTGTGGTTGTGATGGTGATTCCGGTTTAATGTGGGCCAATCCACTGTTAATCAACCTTTGGACAAATGGTTCACTCTCACCCTTTTTGGCAACTCGAACAATTGGTAGCTTCATATAATCGGAAACTACATAACATGATAACGTGTTGTACAATAAATGTTGCTCACAAAAATTGATAGCATCCAGTGACCATTCCGTTCCACGTGCCGGTGTAACATCAGCCAGAATACATTCAACGGCTTGTGCAGGAATAGACAGTATCTGATCATCAACACTTCTGACATCTTGAACAGAAACTACTTCTTCATTACCATAGTCCATCAACTGTACAACAACAGTCGAAAATCCTTGTCTAGCCAAAACGCGCGCACGACACCACATATGTCCCTTGATCTTAGATTTCACAGCACATTTAAAACCAATTTGTAATTGTTCACTCCGCACAAATCCACACAGTGAATCTAGTTCATTTTTTAATTTCAAAAAGTGACTTTCGAAATTTTTTATGGTATCCAATGCATTAATAGGTAAAGCCCAAAATTTCAAAAACCTTCCATCACCTTTGATACAAGTGATGACTAAATCTTTAGCACCGGACGAACGATGCTGGGCCATTTTAATAAAATGTAGTTAAATACAAATCTTTAGAACTGCTTTAAGATATACAGATCGACATAATCCGGCATGACATAGTTACGTTTCACACTCAAACACAAAAAATAACTTAAATACCGTTAAAAATACAGTTAAATTGTTTCGCTCATTGTTCCAATAAAGTCTTAGGATGAAATCAAGCAGGAATGATGTGACCTTTAGTTACTTTGATTGAAATACGTAGGATATTAATATACTATAAGAAATATAAAACATTGCACCAAAATTAATTTTGTTGAAAATATAAAATTATTGTATATTTTGTGCATTTTTGGTTCACCCCAAAATTGCAATATCCTGATTGGAACAACATAGTCCTTCAGAAAACACTAGTGTTCCCGCTTCTAGCGAGAGGTGAAGCATGTTGACATTAGTGCTTTTCCCCCTTCACTTAGGGACATATGCGCTGTCACGTGACAGTCGAGGAAAAAAAAAACCTCGCTCGTCGGATGTGCTATGCCGAGTGACGTTAAGAATATGTTCGTCGTGTTGTCCTATTAAATATATATTCCAAAACTTTCTGATGGAGTCGTGTCTAATTCTCTAGAGACATCTCGAACCAACATATATTAAAGAAGTTACAAAAATAAAAATAAAAACATTAGAATTTAGTAAGTTAAAGTTAACACACAAAAATTAAATCAGCAAGACTTGTCAAAATAAAATGTTCCAATATAAGATAAAATGAAATGCAAAATATAAAGATTAAACTCTCAAAAGTCGAAGACGAGCCACAGAAGACCGCGAGCAGCAAAGATATTAAACGCTGGGATCAAACCCATGATGGGAAAGAACTATCAAGCAACCCGTTCTTGAAAACAGGCCGAAAAAGGAAGCAAGATGATGAATTTGTATTACAGAGGTTAAAAAAGATCAAGCTTAACTACTGGTCGAGAGCAAAATGTGTCCTGCAACCTGATTGGTAGACGAAACAGGATCCAGGAGCTTAGCATAAGATATTATCAGGGAGGACGGCTCACAAATTGACCGTGAGGATTTACAGAGGCATATTACACCAACGAGACGACACACTTCCTTTTTCAAAAAAGCGTAAGAGGATGTGACTGCATATAATTAGGAAAAAAAGGGGGGGAATTAAACGGTCTAGAATGAATTTAAGGGAAACGGAATGACATATGTAATAAAACCTCCAAGTACAACTACCAAGCTGCGAGTTGTTTTTGTGCTCAACTTTCCCTCCTCCCCAGTGTCGAGGGAGTGGTGTGTTTTAGAGTCATCACCGGGCGTAATTTAAAAAAAAAGTAAGTATAGTCTTATCAAAAATTTATATCCACATTAATGTGGTTGAGAGTATAATGATGGAAATAGTCAAAGGTTTTGACCTATCTAATTATAAATGTTTTGATTTTATTTGACTACTCTTGCAAAAGATATTTCCATTACTTTTAACAATATTAGATTATTTTTTTAGCAACATGAAGGCTGAGAAGAATTCAAATACTGATCATTTGATTGTTATCATCACTTCCAAAGTTTGTTTATAGATATTTTTTTCAAATTCAGTTGCAAAATCAAATTTGTATTGAGAGTATAAGATTATAGATACTGCTCTCCACACACAAAAAATGGTGTGATGCGATGACTGTACTGGACTTTTTCCTCTTTTCACAAAGAGGAAAAAGTTCAGTACAGGTTGCCTTCCTATAGCCATCCTTTGGTTTTCCAGTGTATACTAGCATATTCCATGCATATGCACTTTTAGAGTCACAGACAATCCATATTTTTATGCCATACTTCGACGGTTTTTGTGGCATGTATTGACGGAAAGGGCACCGGCCTCTAAAACCGACAAGTTGTTCGGCGATTGTAACATTATTTCCTGGATTGTATAATTTGGGCAAATATTCAACCCAATTGTCCTACAATTCTCGAATAGCAGCCAATTTATCACTCAGTCGCCTTTCTGCTCTAGTGTCTTTATTGTCAAAACGAAGGACTCTAGATATAACTTTGAACCTCTTTAGAGACATTGCAGCTCGAAAAATAGGTCGTCCAAACTGTTCATACCACAAACTTGTCAGTGCTTCGCCATGTGATTTGAAAGCCCTAGCTAAGATTTGAAGCCCCAAATAGCAATGCAAATCATTGTAATCCATTTTTTCCCACTTATCTCTGAATAATTTAGCACCTTCAATATTAGTCATGTCTATAATAATTTTTTCAGTGGTAGGTGGAAAGTACAACAGAAAAGTAGATTTTACATCTATTGCTCTTGATGTTGCATATGTTGTTGGTCCCGGTTTTAGTTTTATGATATTTACCGACGAAGTTCATCCAGGTCTTGCGTATGGAGTATCACGCCATTCATTTTATTTATCTTTCGAAAGCATATATTTACATGGATATAAGAACATGGGAGTGGTAAGCAAACAAGATAATATTTCTGGAGTCACCAGTGACCCGAAAGGTGTAGTGTGTAAAAAATGCAAATTCGGGAAAAATAAAATAAAATAAATACAATATAATAGCATTATTTTATATTAAAAACTAAAAGAATAAAAGTTACAAAATGTCATTAAAAACAAATGGTTGATTAACAAGATATATTAAACAGAAATTGCATTGGGGTCATATATGACCCCAGGGACCAACAAGGGTTAAAAGTGTTCAAAGCATCGAGTTTTCACAAGAGTTAAAATGTCTAAAATCTGGAAGGGATTTAAATCAAGCAAAATTTTATCACTATGCCCACTTTTAGATGCTAATGGCAGAATTTGAGTCGATGGTAGACTCAGAAATGCTAACGTATCTGAAGATATGAAACACCCAATAATCATCTCTCGAAATTCTCATATGACAAATTTAATTGTGCAATATTTTCATCGTCTACACCTCCATTCTGGACCTCAACTATTGTGAGCTGTGATCCGTCAAAAGTTTTGAATACCTTGTGGAAGATATGTTGTGAGGCGTTTCGTGAGAAACTGTATTACATGTTTTCGACTTTCTGCTACTCCAAATACTCAACTTATGGGTGACTTACCCCTATCAAGAGTTACACCATCAAGGGTTTTTGCTATCATTGGTGTTGATTAAGCAGGCCCTTTTCTATGCAAAAAAAGATCTGTTCGATTTCAAAATCTTTAAGATTTATGTTGCAATTTTTGTACGTTTCTAGACTAGTGCAATCTATTTTGAGATGGTGTATGACCTTACTTTCAATACTTTCATAGCAACTTTAATAAGATTCATTGCCCTACGCAGTAGACCAAGCAAAATATACAGTGACTGTGCAACTAATTTTTTTGGAGCAGACAGCGAGTTGAGAAGAACAATGAAATCACTTCTATCTTCTTCAAATGATGCCAGTGTTGTAAGTTTCTTCGAATCACAAGGAATCAAAGAGGGCTTCAATCCACCCTGAGCTCCTCATTTTGGAGGCCTCTGGGTGGCTGGTGTGAAGAATAGAGTATGAAATTTCACATCAAGAGAACCATAGGTGATGCGTTTCTAACTATTGAGGAGTTCCTAACTCTGATTTGCTAAGTCGAGGCTTGTTTAAACCCAAGGCCCCTTTGTCTAAGCTCAGACGACCCAAATGATTTGTCAGCACTTTCACCGGGTCCCTTTCTTGTTGGTGCTCCCTTGACTGCTCTTCCAGAGCCCGACTTCACAAACACTCCAATCTCACGCTTACAGCGTTGGGAACTTGTGCAGCGACTTCTACAACAGTTCTGGCGTCGCTGGAGCAGTGAATACCTAAGCCAGTTGCAGCAACGACCAAAGTGGTGTTCATCTAAACCAGAGGTCCCCAAACTTGTCCTGTAGACCACGTGTCGACTTTTTCTGTTTTGGTAGACCCCCTGCTTTCCTAATATTGATTATTTACAAATTCATCAACTTTAAATGTGTTTTTGAAGCTGACACAGAGCTACTCAATTTTATAGGGTTTACTGTAGTGTGGAAAAAAATTAAATAAAAAATGTTAAGTTTTATAGTTGTACATTTATTAATTAAACGACACAAAATGCAAATCTCGTAACACTTTTACAAAAATAAATACACAACAAAATCAATGCTTTTAATGGGAGGGATGAGCTTGATGCTTTGTTAGCAAAATTTCTATATTTGGCTTCAATTTAGTCAGGTTTAACCTTAAAATTCCTAGGCGAGTGATTTCCAATCTGTTCTTTCCTTCTTTATTTTTTGTAAGGAGATTGGCAACAGCGCTGAAGCCCCTTTCCACGAGGTATGAAGACGGAAAAGCTATCAAAAACACTTAAACGATAGTCCATAATGCAGGATATGTAACAGGTATGTCTCTCTGAAGCCAGAATTGCTGTTATCCCTTTCTAAACTGCACCTTGTTCTTCGTTGGTGATTATTCCGATCATTTCTTCTTGTAACATGACATTCGTTTCTTCAATGTCACCATATGGATTGATAATCCTCTATGGTATTTCCATAGTCAATACATCTTGAAACCTAATTTTATAGTCTGTGTGAAGAACATTTAAATGTTGAACGTATGCTGAAACGTCATCATCCTGGCAGTTCATCTGCGCCAAATTGGGAAACTGGAAAAATTTGTGCCGTCCAATGTTTTGCTTCATTAGTTTCATTCTGGTAGGAAAAGCTGCAATGATGGACTTTATCAAATTTATACTGTTACCTTGTAACTGAACGTTAACCTCATTAAATTTAGCGAACAAATCTGTTAAATAGGCAATGTCTGGTTTCCATTTGATTAATTTTTCTTTTAAAATGGGATCTTTAGCATCCAAAAATTCTAAAACAGTCTCAAAAAGTGAAAACAAATCTTGTCAAACATAAGCCTTTCGACAGCCATCGTACTTCATTGTGTACGAGAAATCGATGAACGTTCTCGCCATTTTCTTCACACAACTGCCCAAATAACCTAGTACCTGTTAATTGGACCACCGGTTAATCGGACCAGCCTCTTATTCGGACCGAATCCTAAAGAACCGAAACAAATCTTATTGTATAAGCATGTTCGTGTAATCGGACCAGTCGGTTATTAGAAACAAAATGATCGCGTCCCGATGTGGACAGATTAACCAGAATCGACTGTATTCAACGCGTTGTTCCGAATTTTGTTTACTGCGTTTATGGCGATTTGAAGAGATTGATGCAATCTGCCACTAAGATTTTTTGCAACTAAATGTTGATGGGTGACGCAGTGAATTGCAAACGCCTCGGGTACATTTTGTTTTAAATGGCTTATAAAACCACGATAGTGCCCAACCATGGCAGGAGCTCCATCTGCTGCTGCTAATATATTTGATAAAGGGTTTGCCTTTTCCATGAAAAAATTTCTCAATAAATATTGATTCGCCTTTAAAATCTGCCATCAAAGTCCTCGCAAAGAGCAGTTCACAAACCATAACAAAACGAACATAAGCCAATAGTAGTGCTTATTACCAGGTAAAGTTGACTCGTCTACTTCTATGGAGAAATGGGTCGTTTGCAGATAATTACACAAGAAAATTTTAACATCATAACTCATTTCTTCGATACGTCTTTGAGCTGTGCTGTTGCTCAAAGTAATTCTTTTGAGTATATAATAAGCAGGTTTGTGTAGAAGATTTTTAAAAACCTCTTCAATGGCTGGCAAAAGTAGCTGTTTTTGATGTCGAAGCGAACATACTGTCCACCGTGGGTCTCTTCTGAAGTTGTTCTTTCAGTGTTTAAAAGATTTCAAATCATTATCTGTTTTATTAGGGTGACACCTTCTCAGATTATCCTAAAGCTTGGATGCAGTATTGCTTAATACTTTATTGCGTAAAAGGCACATGGGCAGGTGTTTGTCTGGCAATGATGGAATGAAGCCAAACTTCAAATAATCAACGCTGTACTGCCTACATTTTTTTAAGATTCGGCCATCTTTAGTAGCATATATCTGGGAACAAAAATTAGCTTAGGAAATAGCTTAGGAAATTACTTCAAGACTCTTTCCAACATCAATAAGTTTATTCAAAGACACAATTAAGTACACGTTGGTTTTTTCTACTCATACCAAAAGATACAGTTTGGTTTACAGTTAAAATTTACATCAGTTCAGTTCTCATACACATAATAAAAAAATAATAAATGCTTAGTTAAAATTATAAAAATCATCTTAAGTGATAATAATTATCTACTTTACAGTGACAAATTTAATATTCTTATTATTTTACTAATTATATTTCTTTTTACTTTTCGTAACATCGATAACTGTTAACTGGTTATGATACAATACAACTTTATTAGTGCAGCCATCAATTGGCAGGAATCAGAATTATTCTGTGCCAACAAAAGTACCTCTTACGGTAAGTACCTCTATACGTAAGTACCTCTATAGGTACTGTGTTAGGTGAATTATTACATTTACGGGTCTACAAATTACCTGTCTAATTCGTGGTCCCCCATTTACATCTCATGCCCCCCAATTTATTTTCTCATTGGAATGGACCCCTTGCAGGTTTGAGTCGACCCCTGGGGGTTGATATACAGGGTGAATCTGAACAAGTGCGCAAAACTTTACGGGGTGATAGAACGCAGCTATACGAGCAATATTCGTCATAGAATGTATGGTCGGAACGCAAACAGTGAGAAGTTAAAAGGAAGTTTTCCACTGTCACATTTAAAGAATTAATACAAGAATGAGAGGAGATGCAGAAGAAGACATTTTATTAACAGAAATGTAATTGATTTACATGGTCAAAGAAATTGCTCAAAAGAGCTTCCGCCAGCTGTAATGCAGGCTTCACACTTGCGGGATAGGGACTGACGCACTTTTGGGAAGACACCAGGCATTTCCTGAATATCGCCGACAACAACGGTGAACCTGGCTACTAGTTCCATATTGGTTTCAATGGGGTACTCGTAGATTAGGCTTTTCATATGTCCCCACAGGAAAAAGTCCAAACATGAGAGATCCGGCGATCTTGGTGGCCAAGCCACCTCGACCAATCCATCGCCCTGGGAATGTTGCATCTAAATTCTTCCGCACATCCAAGCGGAAGTGTGCAGGCGCACCGCTGTGCTGGAACCACATTCTCGACCTGATGGGGGTTGGAATCGGACGCAGCAGCTCCGGCTACACCTCACTGGAATGTGTGATACGATTCGCCGTACAGACGGTGTGGCAGGAGGTATGGGCCAACCAAATGGTCATGGAGGATCCCTGCCCAAACATTTACGGAAAACCGCCGCTGGAACGAAAGAGGACGTGTGACATGCGGGTACCATTTACAGCGCCACCTAGCGGCTCGCTGTTTGCGTTCCACCCATACTTTCTATGACGAATATTGCTCGTGTAGATGCGTTCTATCACCCCGCAAAGTTTTGCCCACTTGTTCAGATTAACCCTGTAGATCACTTTGGGAATGACTGATCTAAACCCAATATTGCTAATGGTGATCTCGTTCTCATAAAAAATGAACTTGCCCCTTCCTTACACTGGAAACTTGACAGAGTTTTAGAAGTTCATCCAAGCAAGGATGATAAAGTTAGAGTAGTAACTGTGAAATGTGAGAGTGGACTCTTAAAAAGACCAATTTCAAAACTATGCAAATTACCAGTTGATTAACTTGATTATTGTTGTGATAATGATTTTTTTCTTTTTGAAACCCTTGAGTGGTTTCAAGTTGGGGAGAATGTTCAACTTCATTTAAACATAAAACCTTCCGGTAGTGGGCGGGGGCCCATTTAGTGAGTTTTTGACAGTATTGCTTTTCTGTGTTTCAGTATCTTTAATTTTTTTGTTTACTTCCAGTGTGGCAACAGGTTAAACATTTTGAGTTTTTTTTGTGTGTTCTTTTTGTTTGTGATATATTTTTTTCAAGTGAATATTTCTACGAAATATTAAAGTAACTTAAATAAATTTTCAAGGCAAATGAAGTTATTTAACGATGCTTTCAACTTACAGTTCGTTTAATATCGAACTTCAGTTCGAAACAATAGTAAACAAATCTTCAGTCACATTCACCTGGTAAAAGCATACCTCCAAATTCTCATCAATCCTGATGATGTACATAAAACTGAGATTTGCACTCCCTTTGGTCATTTCGATAGCACGCGCATGCAGTTTGGCCTTTGCTATGCGTCATCTACTTTTCAAAGTTTTATGGATGAAGTAACTCGTAACTTAGGATTTATTTACGCATTTGTTGATGACTTGCTTGTCGCTTCAGATAATGAAAATGAACATATGCAACATTTTCAGTTGTTGAGTTCCAAACTAAAGAATACGTACAGACTGTGCATTGATGTTGATAAATGTCAATTTGGGCAAACCACTATTGAATTCTTAGGATTCAAGCTTTCAGCTGAAGGAATTGAACCCCTTCCTGATCGCGTGTCTTGCATCCTGGAATTTCCCCAACCGACTACCGTAACTCAATTACGGAGTTATTTAGGTCTTTTCAATTGTCATCGACGATGCATTCCCAAAGATGCCGATATTTTAGCTCCTCTCGTTATATTCCTTGAAGGACATAAAAATAAGAAAAAACATCCCTGTTTCAGTTTTAACAAATCTGAGCAATTACAATGGAATGACGAAGTAATTCTCTCCTTCACTGCTTCAAAAGAAGCTATAGCTCAAGTTACACTATTAGACATCCTGTTCCTGGTGTCTAGATAAGTTTATGGGTTGATGTTAGTAATGTCGCAGTTGGTGGATCATAAATGCAATTCTTGGAAGAACAGTGGGTTCGATTCACTGCGTTCAATTCTTGTAAACTGATTAAGAGTCAGAGAAATTGGTTATCTTACGACCGTGAATTATTTGCTATCTACTCTTGCATAAAAATATTCAGGCATATGCTGGAACGTCACAATTCCGTTATTTACACGGACCAAAAACCTCGTATATTTGCTTTCCAACAAAACCCCAGTAAATGTAACCCTCGACAGCTACGCCAGTTAGATTATATTTCGCAGTTTTCTACCAATGTTCGGTACACCAAAGGCTCTGATAACACCGTGGCCGACGGATTATCTCGCTTTGAGATAGACTCAATTTCTCCTTGTCGCAGCAATGGCGATACTGCGAATAGAATTAAAACATGTCGCAGAAATGGCGACACTACGAATAGAATTTTGAATACAAATGTTGGAGTGATCTATGGGTAATGGAAACCGAATAATAGCGATATGAATACGAATAATGAAAGGGGGTACTTATCCCTGCTTCCAAAAATCTTTATTCCGTACGGCGAGAGAAGAACACATCAAAAAATAAGACGTAGCCATTTAAACTGTATGCAAGCGACTTTTATTCTCCTTTTACATCTCAAAGTAAACATTTCTCTTTTTGCGGTTGCCACACAGGAGAAGTTAACGTTGCGGTTCTCACGGTAATCGCGAGCGCCGCCACCTAGCCGTCAATAGCTCCCTTTACCGGGTTTTTCGGAACATAACCTCCGGGAGGGGGGTAATCCTGAGAAACAGGAAGAATTATCAACCGGTTGACTGGATGAAGAACCTCTTCAGGCTGAGTCTTTACTGTGACCACTCTGCAAATTTGATCTGCACCAGGATGTAGACTGATGACTCGACCAAGTGGTTAATCCAAGGGAGTGAGACGACTTTCTTTTAACAGAACGAGGTCGCCAACCTTGATGTCTTGATTTCCCCGATGCCACTTCTGTCGTGACTGAAGAAGATGAAGGTAATCGCGAGTCCACCTACTCTAAAAATTGGATTTTGCCTTCAGGAGGAGTTTCCACCTGGAAGAAAGACCCAGAACATTATTAGTGACAGAATGATTATTATGTTCAGGTAACTCCAACATAGGGACTCCAATAAGAAAGTGCCCCGGTGTTAAGGCTCTTAAATCCGTGGCCTCGGTTGAAAGAGGGGTTAGAGGTCGCGAATTGATACATACTTCTATTTGACAGAGTAATGTTGTCAGCTCCTCAAAGGTTAACAACGTACCTTGACATGATTTGGTTAAGTTCCTTTTGGCAAGTTTGATTGACGCTTCCCACAAACCGCCAAAGTTCGTGGTGTATGGGGGGGATGAAGTACCAAACAATATTCGCTTGTGCACAGAAATCTTGAACTGTAGGTTCTCGGGTGAGTTCCATTAAAGCCTTAAGGAACTTAGCTGCATCAACAAAGTTCTTCCCATTGTCCGAATAGATTTCAGCGGGGAAACCACGATGTGCAATGAAGCGACGCAGTGATGCTAAAAATGCTGAGGTAGTGAGGCTAGATACCAGCTCTATGTGCACCGCCTTGGTAGCCATGCACACAAACATGTAAATATACGATTTGAAAGTGCTTGCTTTCCTCTGGTGTTAGCACTTAGTGTTAACTGGACCAGCGAATTAAACACCGATCTTCTCGAATGGTCTGGAGGGGGTGATTCTCGAAAGTGGCAACTCGCCCATCCTCTGGTATTTAGGTTGTGCTGATGACCGAAAGCACCTTATGCACTGTCTCACTTCTTTCGTCACGGCCGATCGTCCATCAGGATTCCAATACCTTTGTCAAATTAAGGATAAAACTAACTCTGGTCCAGCATGAAGACTATTTTGGTGAAAATGTCTGATGATGGCTGTCGTTACAGGATAGTTTCTGGGAATGATCATCGGAAATTTATGATCAAAGGTTAGAGTCTGATGCTTATTTAGACGTCCTCCAACTCGGAGGATCCCTTCTTTATCTAGGAAAACATTCAAAGATCTAAGTTTACTCGATGTGGCTATACCTTTATGTTGACTGAGAAGTTTGATTTCATCCGCAAATTCTGATCTTTGGATCATCTTGATAACGCTCTTCCTTGCACTTTCCAATTCCAGCGCTTGCAACGGACCTCTGGATTTAGATGGCGATTGTGTATTTTTAATGAAGAGGAAGATCCATGCAAAAGCACGAACTAATCTGGAATATGATGAAAACCTTCGTAGGAAATCAGAGTTATCATCAAGCTGGGTCGCGTCTAAGACTGGCTTAGCTCATCACATTCATTGAACGAAACGTCTGGTTGTGTTTTATCTGGAATAAATGGAATGCTAAGTGACTCCTGAAGCCAGACTGGTCCGTTCCACCAGTCAGAATTGGCATTGAGTTGCTCCGGAAACATTCCACGAGTGGCGCAATCCGCCGGATTAGCCTTGCCAGGAATATGGTGCCATGATTCCTTTGATGTTAAAGAGTGAATTTTAGCGAGTCGAATTTACACGAATTGATTACCCTTTACAGGGGGATTGGCAATCCAACTAAACGTTATAGTTGAATCTGACCAGAGAAAAATCTCATGAATTTGACAAGTAAGCGATCTTTTGATGGCATCAACTAGTTCAGACAATAGAAGAGCGCCGGATAACTCAAGCCAAGGGAGAGTCACGAGTTGGACAGGTGCAACTCTGGTTTTAGCTGCAACCAAAGAAACTTGAAACGTGTCTGAGATTGTCCGCATATAGACAACGGCAGCATATGCTTTAGAGGATGCGTCACAAAATCCATGTAATTCTATCTCATTCCCTGTATAGAGGAAGATATGTCTAGGAACTTGCATCTCTTGGAAATGTTTCATTTCCGAATTGAATTTATTCCAGACATCTAGAATGGATGTGGGAACTGGATCATCCCACAAAAGTTTTGATTTCCATAAGTCCTGCGAGAGAATTTTAAGTAGAACTGTAGCAGGTGATACCAGGCCTAGAGGATCAAATGCTCGTGCAATAACTGATAATAATTGTCGTTTAGTTGATATTTTATCGTTGTCAACAGATTTGACCAAGAGAGTCGGCTTGAAGATTCCAATATAGTCCCAATATCTTTTGGGATGATTCACCATCGAACGAATACATTAAAGTGCTGGCCTTTAACGCATCTGGCAAATCCGAAATAACTTCAGGATCGTTAGAACACCACTTTCTAAGTGTAAAACCGCCTGCATTCAATAGTTCTTGCATTTCCTTGATAAGAGCTTTCGCTGAATCGACTGAAACTGCTCCGGCCAGGAGATCGTCAACGTAGAAATGTTCAAGTGCAATTTCGGATGCACGGGGAAAGTTCATATGTTCGTCTTGGCATAATTGTTGTAGTGTACGAAGTGCAAGAAAAGGGGCACAAGCTGTGCCATATGTAACTGTATTAAGTTTATAGGTTAAAAGAGGATCAGATGAATTTTTTCTCCACAAAATTCGTTAATACCTCAAGTCTTCATCTGCGACTAAAATTTGACGATACATCTTAGCTATATCGGCTGAAAAAGCGACTGGATAGGATCGGAATTTGATTAAATTTGCGAAGATGTCTGTTTGTAATTTAGGTCCCTTCATCAAGATATCATTTAAGGACCTTCCATTAGAGGTTTTTGCTGAGGCATCGAATACCACCCGTAGCTTTGTCGTGGTGCTGCCTTCATTGGTAACGGCATGATGCGGCAAGTAGAAATTCGGAACCAACTTATCTTCTTCAGGAGCAATAGGCGTCATATGTCCCAAATTCTCGTATTCGTCCCTATTCAGTTTTTGTTCTAACGACATGAATCTTTTCAACGCTTTAGATTTGCTCTCTCCTAAATCATGACTTTCCTTTAAAGGGAGCTTGACTGTATATCTGCCGGTTAAGTCTCTGGACATATTCTTGCGGAAGAGTTTTTCACATTGCTCTTCTTTTACGTTATCAGGTTCTGGCTTTGAAATCGATTCAAGCTGCTAGAAATTTTGAAGAATATTATCAAGACTTGTGTTTGTGTGGCACACTAAGGAAGAATGGCACTTTGTAGGAACATGCACTCGTCCACACAAAATATAACCAAGTTTGGTTGGAATAGCTGCCAGTGAGCCGGGCCCTCCAAGAATTGAAGACCCATTAATGAGTGCTGGGAATAAGTCCGCTCCCAATAAAATGTCCACTGGCTTTTCCACGTAGAATTCAGGGTCGGCTAACACAAGATTTTTTATATGTAGCCAGTCATGCTCTGCCAGATTGAAGTTTGGAAGAGGGGAAGTAACTTTGTTAACAACGAGAGCCTCAACCGAAAAGCACTCGGGAGAAAAATATGGGGAAAATTGAAATTCTGTTACCTGTAAGCGATTAGCGCACTCTTTTGAAATAAGCGAATTTTGGCTAGCATTATCGATTAATTCTCTGCATTCAAAAATCTTTCCCGTTTTCGATTTCACGTTAATATGTGCGGTGGAAAGCAATACACTACTGATTTCAGCATTTGACTCAAACTGAACACTGTTTGACACCGATTCGAAGGAATTGTCGTCATTTTTTGTTTAACTATCAACAGTGTAAATATGCAAAAGAGTATGCTGACGTGCTGAACAAACCTTTCAACTGATATTGATTTGACACGAGTCGGTTTTATGATTCTCCCTAAAACAGTTTGCGCATAGTTTTTTAGTTTCGACAAGTTTCCACCTGTCTCCGACTTGCATTAGATTAAAATTTGGACATTTAAATAACTGATGTTTCTGACTACAGTTAATACAAGCATTGTTCGATTTTGCAACAAGTGCATTGTTTATGATTGGTTTTCGAATTGATCCAGTCTTATCAGCTGGTTTTGTATACAAGTTACTTTTATTTTCAAATTTACTATGTCTTGTTTCGCTTAAACTCCTAGCTTCCTTTTCGATGAATGCCTTGAATGTATTAAGTGTAGGAACCGAATCACCATCCAAAGAGAGCTCCCACCAGTGTTTAATGGACTCATCAAGTTTAGATAACATGAAATTTATTAATATTAAGTCACTCAATGAATTAGATTCTAAGCCTACTGTTTTTAAATTACGAACCGATTCATTACAAGTATCTAATAATCAGGGCCCGACTTTGACCCAATGGGGCCCTGGGCAAAGCAGACTTTGGGGGCCCCCTCCAAGGACAGATCCAGAGGGAGGCCATGTGCTCTCTCCCTCCAGGAGTAGATTTCCACATGAACATGTGGGACACTGACCAAGGCCCCCCCCATAAATTCGGACCGGAAATTCAAAAAATTTTCGACCAAAAAGTCAAACATTTGAAAAAAAAAATAATAATGTGTTAATTTACTTTTAATGTTAATAAATAAATTCAGGAAATTTTCTTTTGAAATGAATATAGTGGGTGCACTGTGCCCCACCCAGGATTTTTTTCTGTATCCGCCACTGCCCACCTTTACTGAATTAACCTAAAACCAAATTTTCTAAAATATGTACAACTTAATACTAAATTAGGGGGCCCCATAAATTTGGGGGCCCTGGGCAAGTGCCCCACTTGCCCATGCGGAAATCTGGGCCTGCTAATAATTCAAGTAACGATTTTGAATTATTTGCTTTAGAAATTTTAACTGAAAAGATTTTATTTATTTGGCTTAATGCCAACTGTCGTTTGTTCTCAAATCTATTTTGCAATATTTCCCAACAGTGAAGCAAATTTTCCTTTCGTAATGAAAAACCTCTAATTAATTTTGATGCATTGAAACGACATTTGCAATCTGCCCTGAACAGCAGATTGCAAATATTGTAACTTTTGAATATCTGATAACTGTGTATTTTTCAAAATAGAAGATTCAAATATCTCTTTGAATGATATCCATGTTTTTGAATCACCATAAAAATGAGGCAATTCAAATTTAGGTAACTTAACTAATGCAGGTTTAGAATCAGAGTGTATTTCGGTTTTGTTATTTACAATTTTACTTTCGAGTTCCACTGACACATTTAACAAAATATCCTGATAGTTTTTATAAGAATCAAAATTATCACCACTCTCAGAATTAGATAAGTCCGACAATGCGCTAATCAAACGTTCTTCAAGAGATTTTAGTTTCGCTTTCCAAACCGAAATTCGAGATTGATTATCATCTCCTATACCTTTAACCTGTTCACAAAAATGATCAATTTCTTTACACAATCAAGATTTATTTTAATATTTTGGTGCCATAGTTACAGCTTAAAAGTTGTGAATGTTGAGAATATAAAAAGAAATTAAGAATATTACGAATAACAAGATTTAAGATTTAGAAATTTCAAATCCATAGGTCGCTCCGAGCTGGAAGTTGTGCCTTTTCTGTATGCAGTTTTGTCGTTGGGCGCACCACTGTCGCCGCGCGTCTCTATGCTGCAGTGTCAAGGACAGCCGCAATAATGGTCATCGTGCAGACAGTCCGTGCTGCTCCAGACGTCGTCGCACTGTCCGTGCGGATACTTGTCGTGCTGAAAACGAGCACATTTCCAGACACAAGGTCAGCGATGTGGCTGTACAATCCTGCAAGGCCAACCTGACAGCATGTATGTCCTCTCGGGCGTTAGTGGCGGGAGGCCGTTGAGATCCTGCATAGCGTTGAGTAGGACCCTCCTGAATTCATCGATTCCATATTCTCATGACAGTCGTTGGATTCCGACCATTTAGAGTAGCAATATCGCGGAAAGACAAACCGCACTCTCGATAGGCCACGATTCTGCCGCCATCGAATTCCGACACGTACTGGTAGCTGTTTTTCCTTCTTATACAAGGCATAACACGATCTTCTCACAAACAACCAACATTCAAATGCGATTTCCGAATGAGAAACCCGCTGCGTAACTTTCCTTTTATACAGAGTTTGAGACGCCGTTTCTCCCTCCTCCGTCGTTCGATTGCGCTTAAATGATAATCATTTGCATATCCCAGCATCTTCCTTTCTTGCGAATTTGACGTTTGTATCATCCCTCCTTCACGGTTGTTACCGCTTCTCTAGCGCTTGGCGCCACGATTGTTCCCCCTTCTGGGGTGCTAGTTTTGCTTTGTACGGCAACCTTGTTGATGCCGAAGTTCATTCACCTCGAAGTTCGTTGTAGTTCATAGCTATGTCTCGTTGGTGCGTTGTGTGCACATTGAAAACTCTCGTTGTTTGTTGAAAATAAAAACATTTCGAACCAATTTACAGTCCATTAATTAAAATATGTTAACGAACCAGCAAAGTTTAAGTGGTAAATCGTACCACTGATTTGGTCCGCTCTCTCGGAGATCGAATCTTTTAATATGAGCTATATTTAGCCATTTCGTTTTGTTGTCGGATTTAAATTATGGCGGATGAAGACATTACATCGTTGAATAGGAGGCGTGGTGGAATCAAGGCGCAAATAACTAGACTGCAATCATCGATAAAGGATCAAGAAAGTAATAGAGATGTCGAAATAGAAGAAATCAAAGTCAAATTGGATAAAGTTCGTAAAATATGCGATCAGATCGAGTGTTTGCGTCTGGAATACTACAAAGTCGTTAAAGATGAAGATTTGAATGAAATCGAAGATAGTTTTGCTGAAATAGAGTCTGATATTCTGAAACTTGAGGTAAGCCTCAAACGTATTTATAATAATTGTATGCATAATAATGTTGAAAATAGTAATGCTAGTACTCAAATTAAAACTAATAATGTCCAAGTTAAACTACCAGAAATCCCATTACCGAAGTTTTCGGGTAATATTGAGGAGTGGAACATATTTGAAACTCAATTTGATTCGTTAATTTCGTCGAACAATCAACTATCTGAGTCGCAAAAGCTATACTATTTGCAGTCATGCTTAGTGGGAAGTGCGGCTTGGATAACGTCAACTGACGACTCCTTTTGTTCTTTATTAAAGGCTTTGGAAAATAGTTTTAATAACAAGAGACTTATGGTAAATACTCACATAAGAGAATTTCTTTCGATTGAAAAGTTACACAACGAATGTGCTAAAGATTTAAGATCACTAATTGATCAGCTATATAAACATTTAAGAGCTCTAAAATTATTAGATTTGGATTTAGATAAATTAAGTGAAGCTATGTTGATAAATATTGTTTTGCAAAAGTTAGACAAAGAAACGCGGAAACAATTTGAAATGACTTTAACGTCAAGTGAGTTAACTAATTGGAATACATTTACAACTTTTATTGAAAAAAGATGTCAAATTTTGGAAAATCTACAAAATAATATCACCCAACCACCAAAATCGAAACTGAATTTTCAGAATTCCAAAACGCGCACTTTCGTAACGAAAATGAATAATTCTTCATCTAAGTGCCCAATATACCATTCATCAAATCATCCTATTTATAAATGTAAGAATTTTCTTGACTTGAATGCTATGGAACGTTATAATATGGTTAAAAATCTGTCACTTTGTATTGTATGTTTAAATTCAGCGCATAAATTGACTTCTTGCCGCCAATCTAAGTACAGTGATTTCCGCTTATAAGAATCACGTTTGTTATTACTGTTTTTGATTCTTATAAGCGGTTGATTCTTATAGCCGAAATTTATGTTTTTGGACACACGCACATACATGCACACTCACATATACATATATTAGATAATTTACCATTAAATATTCTTTAATTTACGTTAACTATATTTTAATAAGATTATTATTTATAACTTTAAGAGTACAACTTAATTTCTAGACCTATAAGTAGAAACACATGATCATAGTAAGTGAAGAAAAAATATTATATTTGTAACAACATACCTGCTAAACGGTTTTAAAATTTCAAATGCAGGCAGGGTGCAAAAGAAAGTTCTCGATGGTTCATGGTGAATTTTTTTGAAAAATAACTTTTGTTTTTCAGAAAAACTTAGAGTTATCCTAGTTTATATCATTTTTGAATTCGACTATCAAAAAGTTAGAAAACTAAAGTGAACACTGGCGACGAATGCTCATTACAGTCTCAGACAAACATTCACCTTAAACCTAATACCACCGTTACACATACGCGAATAAGCTCCCCCCGTCACCTCTTGACACATTTTGGAGTCGATTAGTACCCCCCCCCCCCCAACGTGGGGGAAGTTTTTCGTCGCTTTGATCATTCATCTTATACTGCGAATATGCATTCTCGAAACAGAGAGCGAAGTGTAGGGGAAAGCAGTGATTTATTGGTCCCCTCGCCGGGGGGAGGCTTTATGGGCGTCCCTCGACCCTTTGATGATTTGTCCTCAGCCGCTCCGAAGAGCGGTTTTAAGACGGATAATCAAAGCGACGAAAAACTTCCCCCACCTTTGGGGGGGGACGAATCGACCCCAAAACGTGTCAAGAGAGGACGGGGGCAGCTTATTCGCAGCTTATTCGCGTATGTGTAGTTGAAGCATTGAGAGCGCTCTCCGGAGCGGTCTGAGGACGAATCATCAAAGTGACAAGGGACGCCCATAGAACCTCCCCCCCCGGTGAGGGGACCAATAAATCACTGCTTTCCCCTACACTTCGCTCTCTGTTTCGCAAATGTATATTCCCAGTATTACGTTTCACAGTTTGATAATGTGCTGAATTTATTAATGTCACGTTCGCCTAAGTGATAGTGGACACTTCGCCGAAAAATTTATGTGTTGCAGGGTCCAGAAAGCCGCAAACAGAATTGTGGGTGGGAAAAAAGAGTCCCTGTCTTTATTTGTGAGTGGAGGAAAGGGAACTCTGACCTGGAAAGACAGAGATCCCTCTAGGACAAGCTAATAGGACAGTGTTAAACGTTTACGGGGAAACGATGGTGTGATTTCTAACAAAGAAAGGGATGCATTTTACGACTGTATTCCACAACAACGTCTTATCAGTCTTTCTTTTCAAAAAGTAAAGAAAAGAACTTCCTTTTGGCCTTTTTTTGAAAATTGATAGGAAAGCGAAGACTGTAAGCTGATTCTTAAAACCGGTGGATTGATTCTTTAAAGCGAAAATTTTAACATGGAAATAATACATTTGTTTTTGTTTTTGCGATATTGATTCTTATAAGCGGTTGATTCTTATAATCACTAATCACTATAAGCGGTGGTTACTGTATTTGTGTAAAATTTGTAATGGCCGTCATAATTATCTCTTACACCGATATGGCAATCCCTCTAACGAAGAATTGAATATTGCGCTAGCTGAAACAATAACTCCAGAGCTGAAAAATTACTCGCCACCTGCAGATACTTCTTCCTCTGCTTGTTTGTTTATAAAAAATAAAAGTGTTCTCCTTTCAACAGCTGTAGTACTTCTGCAAAATATTTATGGCGAATTTATGAGAGCAAGAGTAATCTTTGACAGTGCTTCTCAGTCTAATTTCATATCTAAGCAATTTGTTGATAACGCTAATTTAAGGAAACAAAAAATAAATATTTCGGTTTCGGGATTAGGAGGAATACCTACTCCAATTGAATTTGAAGTTTTTGCTAACATAGCAAATGGTAATGGATCGTTCTTTTCGTTGCAAAACTTTTTAGTCGTCGATAAAATTACGGATATGGTTCCGGCAACAAATTTTAATTTAGAAAATATAGAAATTCCACAAGTTATGTTAGCGGATCCTGAATTTACAAAGCCATCCCAAATTGATATGCTGTTGGGAGCAGAAACTTTCATTGTTAAACTTTTAAATTGTTAAGGGTGAACAAATACGTTCATCTGTAAATTCATTCATGTTTCAAAATACTGTGTTTGGTTATGTCGCTAGTGGCTATGTAAATACAAATAATCAGGGGCATATAGTAATTTCTGTAGTTTAATTTGTCAAAGTGAAAACATAGAAAGGATAATCGAAAAATTCTGGTCTGTGGAAAATATTAGTGAAGATCAGACTATCCTTAGTAAAGAAGAAGAGTTTTGTGTGTCACATTTTAAAGAAACTCACAAAAGAAATAAAGATGGTCGCTTCATAGTTAAAATGCCATGAAAGAAGGATCTTTGGGTGAATCTTAGGCCTTAGCCAACGTTAGACTTAATCAATTAGTCAAGCGGTTGCATAAAAATTCGATGATGCAAAATTTATATAAAGAATTTATAACCAAATATGAAAATTTGGGTCATATGGAAAAGGTAGATAAAGATCAGAATTTTGAAGGGTCGTATTATTTGCCGTATCATGGTGTTTACAAACCTGAAAACTCGACCACAAAATTAAGGGTTGTATTTAACGCTAGTGCTCCTAGTTCTTCGGGACAAAGTCTAAATGACTTGCTTTTTGCCGGTGCAGTGCAAGAAAACATTTTTGATATAATGGTGAGATTTCGGACATATAAGTACGCCTTTACTGCAGGTATTAAAAAGATGTACCGTCAAATATTGATTGATGAATCTCAAAGAGATTTACTAAAGATATTATGGAAAGATAACATAAATGAGTTAGCAGCTACATATCGGCTTAACACTGTCACCAACGGCACAAAATCGGCCCCATTTCTAGCTATTCGTTGTTTGAAGCAGCTCGCTTTGGATGAAGCAGACACATTTCCGCTCGCCGCTGAAGTTACCCTTAATGATGTTTACATGGATGATTTTGTCTCGGGTGCTTCTACTTTAGAAACTGCACGAGAATTGCAGTGCCAGTTGACGCAAATGCTTCACACTTGTGGAATGCAACTCCACAAATGGAAGTCGAATTCCCATGACCTTCTGAATAGTGTTTTGGAGAAGTGTCCTGAACATAAATTTACTTCGGGTTTAGATCCAACTGTCAAAGCACTCGGAATAATTTGGAACCCTCATGACGACATATTTTGTTTTAAAGTAGTGATAAGTGAGACATCTTCTTACACTAAACGTGATGTCTTGTCAACAATTGCAAGACTGTATGATCCTCTTGGATTGATAGGCCCAATCATTTCTAAAGCTAAGAATATTCTGCAAAGGCTGTGAATTAGAAAGCTTTCTTGGGATGAACCTTTGCCAGAAAACATTTTGTTAGAATGGAAACAATTTGTTTCGTGCCTAAGATCTGTTGAAGAAATAAAAATTAACATATATGTGTTGACTGACAGTGCCGGTAAGATCATACTTCGAGGGTTTTCTGATGCTTCCGAATCTGCGTATGAATCAGTTGTCTATCTAATTTGTATTGCTAAGGACAATACTGTGTCTTCTCATCTCATAGCCAGTAAATCTCGTGTTGCACCATTAAAAACTATGTCTGTGCCTCGCCTTGAGTTATCAGGATGCCTACTCTTATCCCAATTGATAGTCAAGGTTCGCAACTCTTTAAAGTTGAAATTTGACGAAGTCTGTCTTTACACTGATTCGACAATTCCTCTGGCATGGATCAAGACACCGGCATATAAACTTAAGACTTTCGTTGGAAACAGAGTTTCTAAAATTCAAAGCTTAACGGAATCGTACCAATGGAAACACATTTCTTCATCTAGCAATCCTGCTGATAAAATTTCTCGTGGATCTTCGCCCCGTGAACTTTCAAGTTTGTCGCTATGGTGGCAAGGTCCTGGAGCTGTAGAGGAATCCATTGGTACCCCCATCTCAGTTGATGTACCTCTTCAAGATTCGCAGCTTTACCAAGATGAACTTAAAAAACTTTCCGACATTAACTTAATTAACACAAAAGAAAATGCATTTTGGAGTGATTTCCTTAATTTGTCGAATAACTACGTTAAATTAATATGTATTTTTAGTTTTATTTGCAGATTTGTATTTAATGTTAAAAACAAAATGAAAATAATCGGCCAAATTGCAAACGAGGAATTAGAAAGGGCTAAAAAGAAAGTAATTAAAATTATTCAGGTAAGTGAATTCGATAAGGAAATCAAAACACTAAAGAATGGTGAATCGGTGAAGAAAGGCCAGGTAAGCCACTTAAATGCTTTTTTAGACGAAGAAGATTTGTTAATGTGATAATAAACATCAAATAATACTACCTAGAAAACACAAACTGACTACTCTGATATTCCAGCATTATTATTTAAAGAACTTTCATGCAGGACCTCAATCCTTATTACATTTTGTTCGTCAAGAATTTTGACCCATTGGAGGCAAAAACATCGCAAGAAAGGTAGTGCACAACTGTGTAACTTGCTTTAGACACAAACCTACTACACTGCTGGCCACTGTAAATGCAACACCCTGAAGGAAACATGCAAATAACATGAAATTTACAACATGCATTAGCGGAGGTGAGATATGCAAATGATTAGAATTTCAGCGCAGACGCACATCACGAGCGCCTGTGGCGCCACTTCAAAGCGCTATTTAAGGCTTTGAGATTTCGACGATTTCAAGTTCGGCAATTGTGTTTTTCTTGTGGTTTAAAAAAAAAAAAACGATCAATTATGCCTCGTCGAAAACAGCGATCATCTTTTGATCAAGTATCCGAGTTCGACAGAGGAAGGATAGTGGCCTACCGAGATTGTGGATTATCTCTCAGGGAAATCGGTAGCCGTGTTCGACGAAACCAAACAACTGTAATGCGGATATGTGATCGTTGGATGCAGGAGGGTACGACGGACCGGCGTGTTCGATCGCATCCATCTCAGCGCGCCACTTCACGTGATGACAGGCAAATTGTGCGCATGGCAGTGACGGATCGCTCAGTCACACCACGAACTATAGCACAGCACATGCAGTCTGTAACGCATCATCCAGTGTCTGCGCGTACCATTCGACGCCGTTTACAGCAGAGTGGTCTGTCCGCAAGACGTCCATTGCTTTGTCTACCCTTGACTCAGAACCACAGACGTCTCCGCCGCCAATGGTGCGATGACAGAAGGATGTGGACGGCAGAATGGAATAAAATTGTCTTTACTGACGAGTCACGCTTCTGTCTGCAACACCACGATGGTCGCATTCGAGTCTGGAGACACCGTGAAGAGAGGATGCTGAACAGCTGCGTGATGCACCGCCACACTGGTCCTGAACTGGGTATTATGGTATGGGGCGGTATTGGATATCACTCTCGCACACCTCTAGTACGCATTGCTGGTACTTTAAACAGCCAGCGCTACATCTCCGAGGTTTTGGAGCCAGTTGTCCTTCCTTACCTTCAGGGCTTGCCCATGGCCACATTTCAACAGGATAATGCGCGACCACACGTGGCACGCATTGTCCAACGGTTCTTCGTCAATCGCCAGATTGAATTGCTTCCCTGGCCGCCTCGCTCTCCGGATCTTTCGCCGATAGAAAACATGTGGTCCATGGTTGCTCTATGATTGACCCAGATTCCATCCCCAGCTGCCACAGCAGATCAACTTTGGCAACGTGTGGAAGCTGCTTGGTCTGCTGTACCCCAAGAACTCATCCAAAGTCTCTTTGAATCAATGCCGAGGCGTGTGGCAGCGGTGATCTCCAACAATGGCGGCTACTCTGGCTACTGATTTTGGCAGGAACCACACTTCACAGAAGTCTATAAATTTAATCATTTGATACTTGATCAACATGTTATCTACAAAATAAATTTTGTTGTGATATCTCTTGTCTTTCTTGGTGTTGCAATTTGGGCGGCCAGCAGTGTACTTTAGATCAAATAATGGGAAATTTGCCTCCAGAGAGAGTCAACCCCAATCCTGTCTTTTCTAACACAGGAGTAGATTTTTGTGGTCCCTTTTATATTTGGTATAAGTATCAAAGAAAGGGTAATTTACACAAGGTGTATGTAGCTATTTTTTTTTGTCTAGTTACTAAGGCCATACATCTTGAGATTGTTTTCGATCTAACATCACAAGCATTTATTGCTTGCTTGAAGAGATTAATCTCCCGTAGAGGGAAATGTTCAACCTTATTTAGCGATAATGCTAAGACTTTTATAGGAGCTAGCTTAGAATTGAAAAAACTCGCGTCACTTGCTAATTTTCCTGACGAATGTCTATCTAGGTTTTTGGCTACGGACAATATCTCCTGGAAATTCCTTCCCCCTAGAGTAGGGTGGTTCGAAAAAAACTTTTTTTAAATTTCAGATCGCTAGAGTGCACAAAAGTTGCCATTAGTATAGACGTGAAAAAAGCACTAATTATTATTTTTTTATTAATTTGTCTTCCGGTCACGCAATGCCATCGAAGTTAGCAAAAAATTGTGAAAAACCTTAAATTTTCATAATTTTTTTAACTACGCCAGATGGTTTTAATTGCGTTTCTATACCATGAATTGACTACTAAATGTATGTAAAATCAATATATATGCAATTATTATACATTTGTTTTATATCTTCCGGTCACGCAACATAGTACAAAATGAGTAAAATTTGTAGTTTTTGCAAAATTTCAAAGTTTGACTGTTTAGTACATTTTAATCATACGACTTTTAGAGATGCTATAGTTTAATTCTATTACAATAATATATTTAAAATCCAAGCATATCAGATAAACTTTGATATCGAGGTGGAATTTGGTCGCGCAGCTTCGTCAAAAACAGCAGAGTAGCCTACTACCGAGAGGTGAGGCGTACGTAACGAATGCCGCGCCGTGACGAGTGGCCGATACGTGACGAGTGACCGATATGGCGTATCGGATCGCGCTACGGCTGCTATTGCTTCAAGTGTACTGCAAGATATTGGGTTGATTAATTAATCAGATACTTCTTATGTTGTGGACAAGAGTAAAGTCCGAAGAGAAAAACTTGTGTGAGAGCTAGTTTGCAAAGTGATATAAGTTTAGAAATTTATGGTCTTTACTTTGATGGACGAAAAGACAATACATTGTCAATTGAAAAAACTGGCAGAAAACGCTTTCGCAGAACCTATAAGGAGGAGCATTACTCTTTAACTCAGGAGCCAGGCTCCACTTACATAGGACACACTTGTCCTTCTTCAAGCTCAGCAACCGACATAGCCAAAAGCATCACGTCTTATTTATCAGAAAATGGCTTTTTACTTGACAAATTGGAAGTTGTTGGATGTGACGGTACTGTTAATAATACGGGCTTAAGAAATGGTGTAATTCGACAAATAGAGATATATGAGGGAAGACCTCTACAATGGAGTACAAGATGCGTTAAGCTAGTGACCGAAGCTTCAAGTAAAGTGTGGGGACACAGTTCCAGAGACGGCTATATTAGAACCACATTAATGTCACGCTCAGCGATGCCAACTTTTTCACACAAATCTGAATTTCGATGTTTATCGATAGATAAAGACTAGAAAGGAAACATAAAGAGAGAGAAAGCGAAATAAATTTGTACATATTGTAAATAACACACCCTACATTGGATGGTTGGTTGGGTAGGGTGTGGGTGGAACTCGAAGTGCAGCCACCTCTCCGTGGTGAGTTCTGGGTCGTTTTGTAAACAAAATGAGCGAAGAGCTGCACCAACAATTGAATATTGAAACAAAAAAATTACCAAATATTTACTATTAGAAAACTTCTAAATTATCTGAAAGGAAACATTGTCAAACAGCAAAATTGTCAGACAACGATAATGGCTGCTACCAGCTGCGAGAGCATCGCTGGCATTCGTCACGTGCGCCTCGCCTCTCTGTCCAGGTAGGCTACTCTGATGTTTTTGACGAAGCTGCGCGACCGAATTCCACTTGCATATCAAAGTTTATCTTATATGCTTGGATTTTAAATATATTATTGTAATAGAATTAAACTATAGCATCTCTTAAAGTTGTATGATTAAAATGTACTAAACAGCCAAACTTTGAAATTTTGCAAAAACTACTAATTTTACTCATTTTGTACTATGTTGCGCGACCGGAATATATGAAACAAATGTATAATAAGTGCATATATATTAATTTTACATACTTTTAGTAGTTAATTCATGATATAGAAACGCAATTAAAACCATCTGGCGTGCTTAAAAAAATTATGAAAAATTAAGGTTTTTCACAATTTTTTGCTAACTTTGATGGCATTGCGCGACCAGAAGAAAAATTAATAAAAAAATAATAATTAGTGTTTTTTTAACGTCTATACCAATGGCAACTTTTGTGCGCTCTAGCGATCTGAAATAATAAAAAAAAGGTTTTTTTTATAACCACCCTCCTTGAGCCCCGAATTTCGGTGGACTCTAGGAGTCAGGCGTCAAGTCCTTCAAGCATCATCTAAAAAGAACTGTTGCTGATGCCAAATTATTTTATGAGGAATTTTTGACGGTTGTCACCCAAGTTGAAGGCATCTTAAATTCAAGGCCAATTTCTCCATTATCATCTCATGCCTCGGATTTAGAATCATTAACTCCTGGACATTTTTTAATAGGTCGGCCCATAAATTCGATCCCAGAGCCTCCTTTAATAAATGAATCAGACAATAAATTATCCCGTTGGCAACGATTAACCAAAATGGTTGAGCAAATTTGGAAACGTTGGTCCATTGATTATTTAAACCATTTGCAAGAACGGAAAAATGGCAATTTGCTAAAAATAACATTAACGAAAATGCAATGGTTCTACTAAAGGAAGACAACCTTCCATCCTTTAAATGGTGTCTTGGCAGGATAATTCAAATCATTCCAGGCAAGGATGGCAAAATTCACGTAGCAATTGTAAAAACTAAAAATGGTTACTTTAAAAGACCAATTTCTAAAATTTGCCTCTTACCCATTGAAAATTGACCTCTTTGAAATTATAAACAAAATAGATCTGTACGTATTTGATTGTATATATTTTTCTGCATGTATATTTACTTTAACTTTTATTTTTCTGTACCATTATATATTTTTCTGTATATTTACTTTCACTTTATTTTCTGTACAATTATATATACTTTAATATTTACAAAAAAATAAAACAAAAAAGGAATGTCAATTTGTTGCATTGTGCTGAACTTCGAAAAATTATTGTAACTTGTCTTGTAATTTGTGTTGCATGTCATAGACAAGTAACGCGGGGCGGTATGTTACCGCTTCTCTAGCGCTTGGCACCATGATTGTTCCCCCTTCTGGGGCGCGTTGGCGCTAGTTTTGCTTTGTACGGCAACCTTGTTGATGCCGAAGTTCATTCACCTCGAAGTTTGTTGTAGTTCATAGCTATGTCTCGTCGGTGCGTTGTGTGCACATTGAAAACTCTCGTTGTTTGTTGAAAATAAAAACATTTCGAACCAATTTACAGTCCATTAATTAAAATATATTAACGAACCAGCAAAGTTTAAGTGGTAAATCGTACCAATGGTGTTGCAATTTTAATGGCCAGCAGTGTATATCAGACTTCCAATATAAATTTGTAAAAATTAAACTTTATTTTCCGGTGATCAGTATTAAATTTGATACTTATTACTGTGTATTAGAATGCATCAGATTGTAAGGCAGTCTAAAGTAATGCTGTTTTGTGAATAAAATTCACTTTCTCTGTTTTGTGTTCATAATCAATTTATCAATACATTGTAATTACTTGTATACAAGAGTTACTGGCTCATACTTATAAAAAAAGTGTTTGTTAGAAATCAGCTGTTTTACAGCAGTTGCACAAACATATTGATACTCCTCGTCCTAGTACACTCTTAGACAAAAAAAAACTCTGCACCAAGAAGGAGTTATCCGAATGAGACGAAAATCGGTAGATGTGATGTACATGTACAGAAAAACAAATGATTACAATTTAAGAAAAAATGGATGATTTGTTCAAGAGAATGAGTTTTACAAGGTGAAAAAGTCAGTAGCTCGTTGGTCCACCTCTGGCCCTTATGCAACCAGTTATTCGGCTTGGCATTGATTGATAGAGGTGGCGGATGTCCTCCTGTGGGATATCATGCTAAATTCTGTCCAATTGCCGCGTTAGATCGTCAAAATACCAATCTGGTTGGAGAGTCCTGCCCATAATGCTCCAAACGTGCTCAATGGGGGAGGGGTCCGGCGACCTTGCTGGGCAAGGTAGCGTTGGGCAAGCACGAAGACAAGCAGTAGAAACTCTCACCGTGTGCCGGCGGGCATTATCTTACTGAAATGTGTGCCCAGGATGGCGTGATATGAAGGGCAACACAATGGGGCGTAGAATATCGTCGACGTACCGCTGTGCTGTAAGGGTGCCGCGGATGACAACCAAGGGGATCCGACTATGAAATGAAATTGCACCCCAGACCATCACTCCTGTTTGTCGGAAGACAGTCAGGTTGGCATCTCCCCGCTGTGATCTTCAGATACGTATCGTCTTCAGATACGTATTTGCTGGTCATCGGGGCTCAGTTCGAAGCGGGACTCATCACTGAAGGTAACGGGTAAAGAAGAAGATAAAAATTTCTTGTCTTGATCTATTACACAAAACGAAAGAAGTTAAAAAAGGAGTTAATTCGTGAAATTTTGTCTTTTTGTTCCCCTACTTATATTTTTTAATCGAGGAAGATAAAAGGAGCATGCATTTGTAAAATCTCAGGTATCGTCACACGCACATTCATGTTCATGTATATAAACGCTTTGTTCTTACCAACTTGTTCAACAATTTTTTTATTAATTGATAAGTTATGTTATTAATATTAAAAAGACTATTAATTTATATTAATGTAATTGGAGTGTGAAAAGATGCCAAAAATCACCATCATACGCACAACTCTCCCAAAATGCTTATACTGTGAGAGCAGAAAAATCAATTTTAAGTATACCAGTCTTAATAGGTTTCACTTGAACTGTTTTTGATTAAACAATTCTGCTAATATCTACTATATTAAATTATAGCCGGGCTTCGGCCAGCTACGCTCAGGCCATCCGTCCACCAGACAGACGGCTTTGAATTGATTCAGTGAGAGGGAGAATTTTCATAAGAGGCACTATTAATTTGCAGTCTCTACCCCCCCAGCCCACAAAAAGAAAAAATTGTTATTCTTCTTAACACCCACCACCACCTGGTATGATATGAGCATACCTACAATTCAAAAAGATAAATTTTCATGTGCCAGTCTGGAATTGAATTTTAACGGAACAGCATTAACCTCTTGAGACTCGAGCAAAATAAAATTTAAATATTTTTTATAATTATAGTTTTTAAAAAACAAATGAGCATTAAAAAGCTTGTTTTTCAAGAAATTAATGAATTTAAATTTTTTAATATTTCAGGGGAGCACATCCATTTTATTGGATGTTGAGGTCATAAACACGATAAATGATGACAAACCTGCACAAAAACATTTAAACAAAAAACTTTATTTAGGTAAACTAATAAACTTTATAAAGTTAATACTAAGTTAATTTTTGAATTTTAAACTAAAATTTAATTAAAAAGTTAATTATTGAATTTTAAAAGTGTATTACTAATAGTTAATAGCAGTTAATTACTCATCAATTTACATTAAGATTCATGAAAAACTTTTAAAAAAAATCTTTCGGCTGTAATGCACAAAAACATTTTGCAAACTGTACCACTAAAAACTGTATATTAAAAATGTCAAATTGTGGAATAATTGTTAACCAAAATCAATTTAAAAACTAAACACAATAACATAAGAAAAAAGCATGTGAAATGTTATACGCATGAATAAAAAGTAAACCCAATATAAAAAATATAAATTTATAATTAAAGTACTCAGAATTCAGCTAGATTTATTCTTTCATCATTGGAGCAAAAAACCCTGAAAAGTAAAACGTAAAATATATACATTTATAATAAACCACTAAAAGCTGAAAAGTAAAAATCTCAATTTTATTAACCAAATTCAATTTAAAAACTAAACACAGTAGGCGTTTGGTTATTTCGTATTAAAGACTTCCAGGTGTTAACAGCATGAAAATTTATTGAGAAGTAGAAAAACAAAATTCACTCTGTCACAAAAAAATATATGCACCCAGAAGGAAACGAGCTACTATCACGAAACTTAACATGTATGTAGTGTATGAGGAGATAAGAAAATGATTACAAATTCAGAAGAACAGACTGTTTTATTAAGAAGATATGGCATGAAAAATGTTACAAATCAGAAAAGTAGTAAATTCATCTCTGGGAGCTATACAAGCGGAAACACGGCGTAGAATCGAATCAATGAGGTCACCTATGACCTCCTACGAAAGATCATGCCATAATCTTTGCAACTGGGCAGTTAATTCATCAGTATTCCGGGACGGCTGCAGTTGCCTTCCAAGCACGTCCCAGACGTGCTCTATTGGCAAGAGGTCTGGTGACCTTTCAGGCCATGTGAGTACGTCATATCCTTGAAGACATTGTTGGGAGAGTCGCGCAGTATGTGGACGAGCGTTGTCTTGCTGATAAATGGCACCTGGGCGGCTTGATAGTATAGGCAGTACAACTGGCGTTAAAATCTCGTCCATGTAACTGCGTGCCGTGAAAGTGCGTTGAAGGACGACTGGAGGTGATCGTGTGTCCCAACAAATCGCTCACCACACTGTCATACCTTGTGCAATCGCCGTATGCCTCTCGACAACAAATGCCGGATCGGACCGGTGGCCTGGCCGCCTCCACACGCGTATGCGCTTGTCATCAACATTGAGACTGAATCGGGATTCATCGCTGAAGATCCCACACCTGCAGTCGGTCACACTCCAGCTTGCCCGAGGTCGGCAAAAATCCAATCGACACTGCCTATGATGTGGGGTCAGTGGTAGGCGTCTTAATGGACGTCGGCTCCTTATACCTGCGTCGGTCAGTCGTCTCCGAATGGTTTCCCTTGATACCACCGGATGTCTGGAAGGTGGTAAATAGCGTCGAACCGATTCTAGTGACGTTGTTGGTTTGGACGTGGCCGCTCTTATGATTGCGCGATCCTCGCACGCATTTGTGTTCCTGGGACGCCCTGACCCTCCGCAATGGTAGACTATACCTTCCGTGATCCATTGTTGCCAACACCGAGCAACTATCATATCGCTCCGACCGAGGTGGCGGCCGATACGCCTGTTCGACCAACCCTGAGGCCTAATATACGCCCCCTCTCAAAGTCCGACAATTGTTCGTACTGTCGCCGGTTAAATCTCAGATGCATCTCTAGTCACAATACCGTCCATCCAAGTCCACAGATTTGTTTGAATAATCCTATAGCACGAGCAATCATGCTTTAAACTCTCCCAGCTGCGCATCTCATATGCGCATAGCGCGCTTACCCTTGTCTCATTGGTGTTGAAATTTTGATCACTTGCATATCTCTTACCAGACTACATTCCTACCAAGTTTCGTGATAGTAGCTCGATTTCTTCTGGGTGCATATATTTTTTTCGTGACAGAGTGTATATCACAACGGACTGAGATGCCGTACTCGGCGATCCCAGCGAAGTTCCACTTCCTTCTGTCTGAAGTTCAAACATCACAACATATCAACGCAAAAGCGTAATTACAACTTAAAACGTATTCCATTATATTGACTGAAGTATCTACCGAAGTTTCCATCTTCATTTATTGTAAAGTATCAATAACACAAAATATAGTATCAAGCATGCAAACAATCGCAGGTGCAGGAACCAAGCAAATATAATATTACATCACACTGGTATAAATGTGTATAAGCGTTACACTGGTAGGCTGAATTTCAAACATCACACTGAAAAAGAATATACACACTTCAATAATAGCAAAACAAAACATGATGGTAAAATAGATCTTGTCAGTGATAAATTTTTTAGTGAGAATCACGCTGCGAATGAATCTTGCTGTGTTTACGTTTTGTTCAGTGGAGTATGCATTCAGAATTGAAATAGCTCTAAAACTATTAAAGTAACTGAATAAGTGTACGCAGGAAAAATTATCAGTTTTTAAAGCGCTTTCCAAATATGTAACATTTATGTACTTTCATGAAAAAAAAAATACATCGATTTCAACATCGATTTTCAAATATCATCGATACATCGATTTTCAAATATGGCCGAATTTCATAATGGAAGCGTTCACCCAGAATTGTGACACGACAGACATAGCATTTGCATAGATTATAAATCGTTTATTTATATATATTTAGTCCCAAAACATTAACTTTAATGTATGCATTTATTTATACAATATTAGAAATGTTTTGACGTTTACAATTTTTTACTTACCGTAAAATCTTGAGTTTAATACGCATTTTTTTTCACATTTTAGACCGCAAAAATGAGGGTGCGTATTATACTCGTGTACAAAAAATGTAGTTTTAAACATTGAATAAACGACAAACAATGAATGAGTTGTATTCTAGTGAAATGATTAAGACTGATAATATGACTGTATTGTTTATTTTGAATTAAAAAATTAAGTTTTTTTCGATACCGAATCTGACGTTTTCGTTTATTTTTATTACAAATTTTATTTATATTAATACATATTTGTGCAATTTTTAAATAAAATATTGAAAAGTTATGGGTGCGTATTATAGTCGAATTATAATTTTTTCCGAAAATTTCGTGCAAAATCAAGCATGCGTACTATACACGTGTGCTTATTATAGTCAAGATTTTACGGTATTTTTGTGAAAACATTGAATAATCAAAGGTGGAATTTAACTTATCACTTATAATGACATGATTCTATAACAAGACTTTTCAGTGTATTTTACTTCCTGATATTCTCCGCGTTCCATTCGAGTACATCCTAAAAGCGTGTAGCGTGTTTCAACACAAAACCACTGATTTTTTTTTAAACCAGTGGAAATCAGTATCAAGTAAACACAAAAGTAGGGCAAGTATTTTTTAATCCTATGAACAATTTTAAGAACTTTCCCGTTACTTGTGCTCGCTTTATCGAGGAAAATAACGTCGTGTAAGCCTTGCTTTATATTCATTGAATCTTTGTGATAGCAATTTGTATGTGAAATAAGACTAAGGAGCTTTTAAGAATTTGATTTTGTAAGAGTGAAACTGCCTAGGACCCGAGGTAGCCTATAGGCTTTCGGTACAGAGGGTGCTCGGATCGAATCCCGACAAGCGCTGTTAAATACTTTCATTTCTAGGACTGAAATGGGCACGTAAAATACGTAGACGGGATGAGATCAGTGGGTGGGGAAGGTACGATCCCCCAGATGTCGCCTCAAGCGGTGTTCTGTCAAAATTGTGGTTGCACCTAACCAAGTCGGACTCCGACCCTTGTGGTTCTACTATAAACCGGAGCCGCACTACTCAGCCCGAAGCTTATATGGTTCTGGTCTGGGACGGGGGCATTGGGAACAACGACAACAACAGACTCCCTTTTTTTCCAGCATATATTACTTTATGCAAATTAGCTCTCATTAAATTTTTGCTTTCCATCTAATATACCTCGTGTCTTAGTAAAAGCATTACTTAAAAATACATTGCATTTTACTATGATTTTACGATTTATCTGTAGGCTTAAAAATGAATTTTCTGCAGTAGTATTTATTCTTTATGCTCATAGTTTTTTTGAAATTATTAGTATCACTGATATTTATTAGATTACTATTATAATGTTATTAACATTGTAAACATGTAATGTTAAAAATCTATTAACCACTATAATAGGTACTGCAACTGTCTGAATGTAAATTGTTTTTGCAATTAGCAGTAGAAAATTCAAGTCATATTTCATGAAGACAGAGTATAATAATTAATTGTTATACTGTATTATGAAATATGACTTGATGTGAGGATAAAAAGTACTAAGAAAGAAGTATTCTTAAATTCATTAACCTTCTTATGCAGCTTAAATATATATATAATAGTATATAACCCCCGTCAAAAATGACGGAAAGTTGATCAGCGTTTCCTTCCCATAAGAGTTCAAACTAACAGAAAAAAAAGCATGAAGATTCTATTTTTGAATGTAATGGAGAAAGATTTTAAACATATAGTACGTTGAATACAGGTACATAATGCTATATAGGTTCCAGAAAAATATAATTTTCCTTTAAGTGTAAAATTCTGCATCAATATTAAATAAATAAAAGTACTAAAAGTTAGTCAATTAAATAACACAAACTGTACTTAAACAGCAGTAAACAACAAAACAAAACTAAACTAAATCGAAACTAAACCAAAACTGTTTCAAAAGTGAATGACTCGCCACACAGCAGGCATTGCTTAAAACGATACTTAAACAGCAGTAAACAACAATAAAATAAAACAAAATAAAACAAACTAAATAGTTTCAAAAGTAAATGACTCGACACACAGCAGGCATTAATTTATAATAATTACATAATAATTAGTAAAAGGAAACACAATTAATTAACATTAAAATTAAACATTAAAAATGTAGTTATTTAAAGGGAATATGAAAAACCATGGAGTAGAATGAATTCGAAATTCAAGTGAATGACTCAATTGAATAAATGATTATTTTCAATGAATATTTTAATTTGAAGATATTTAAAAAACTAAACGGTTTTGAGCTAGGGTGTTCGCTTGAAATTTTCATATTTTTTAAAGGGCTTTCAAAATACGTAACTTTTGTGGTATTATTTTTCAAGAAAATTTCAGAAAATGGCGTCGCAATGTTAAGATGTTCCCGACTTGGTCCGTCCCTGAATGGTTACCTACATCTAGGCTTTTATATAAGTAAAGATATATATACCTAAATAACATAAGACCGTTGGGGTTACATTGAAACAATGGTTAGCATAGCAAATCACCCAACGGTTGACTCTCAGTTGGCCAAACCGATGGGAGAGCAGTTCAACTATCCTTTGAAGTTGGGACAACGACATTTTATAATTGTTGGCCCAACACCACTTATTTGCGGTTGGGACAACAACATTTTATAATAGTTGGCCACATTGCAAACCTTTTTCCGAAGTCTTCCGAACTGTTCAGTGACTAGTTGGTTTCATCGATGATTTTTTCCTCTTTCTCGCTCTTTGTAATGAGATAAGTACTACTGCAATAGTCTCTATGATTTTTATGTACCTTTAACATTTAAAAAATATATATAATAATAGGGTAAGTATGCCGAATATGAGACCCATTTTGATTTTGATTTATAACCAGGAAAATAAGTGAGGGATTAGATTATAGTACCAACTTGATATCCTTTTAATGCATATATTTTACTACATATAACAATGACAGGAAAAATGAAAATAACCTTACGATTTTCTTGTACGAAATTATAAACACAAGTGTCCCATTTTTTGGGGTCTGAAAAAAGTAGTCCTAATATAAGACCCCATTCTACAACTCTAAAAATGAATTAGAAATACAGAAAAGTTTCTTAAAAAACAAAACTGTACACAAAAATTAGATAACAGTTACTATATACACTAAAAGGTGAAAAAGAAGTGACATTTTAAACAAATTAGTTGGTTTACACTACAGGTTTTGTTTACTTTTTTTTTTAGATTCAAACTTTTTCCATTGTTTACAAATAAAAAGTTCGTCAGCTCTCCAATCTTGATGGACCCACTTGAAACACCTTCTACATTGATGCCACTGCTCTCCCTGTTTATCTTCTGAAAATAAACAACCACAAAAAAACATTCAGCGTCGCTTTCATCAATGCTATCATCACTGCTGTCATGAAGAGAAAGTTTTTCATCATCTTCAATTGAGCTCAGATCATCATAGCCATAATTAGGCTTATTCGTTCTCTGTTTCTCAACTAGTGTTGTATTTTCTTCCGTCCTTAATTTTCCCCTTCCTGTAGGGACCCCTTTTCCTTTTCCTTTTCTCTTTATTGTTGCTTTATCCTTTTCTTTTTATCTTGATTTACTTTCCCTTGTTTATCCTTTGATTTCTTATCTTTCAGGTCTATTCCGTTTTTTCTTGTAGGAAACAAAATTTTTTTTCAAATATGCTGCAGTTCTTTTATTAATGCTATCTATCAATCTATTTTTATAGGGCGATGATGTGATAATATCGGCTTTACGGGCCCTACTTGATTTCGAGGTGTTTTTCTCAGGTAAAGTAGGCAAGGGATTTATTTCTTCAGGAGTCACTAAGAACTGGTTTGAATTTGTTGTTTGATCAATACCTTCCACATTATCACTACTGCTACATGGTTGTGGAGACCGCCTGGGCGTCATTGCATCTGCAGCTTCAGAGGAAACAAGGTTGTGATAGTGAAAACTAAAATGCCTAATATGAGACCCTATCTCATATTAGGCATGCTTTGGGGTCTCCTATTGGGCACGACCATGTTGTTGAACACGCCAACGATTTTCTTAGGTTAGGATTGAAGTCAGCTTAAAAACAAACAGGCATGTTTACACTCCACATTTATAGGTACTTATCCAATACTAACAGTTTTAATAAGAGATCTTGCTTTGAAGGTGGAAACAGCCAATGAAAATGGTGATGCAAAAAAGTCGACGAGCACACATTCAGGGAAAAAAATGCTGCTCCTTTGTGTGCGCTTGCAAACACTCGACTGACTCACCGATTATGAATGATGCAATAGACTACTGTTTTCCGCTCCAGTCGCCATGCGACAGTACTTGATACGTCCTGTAAGCCGGGGTCTCATATTAGGCAAGGTCTCATATTCGGCATATTACCCTAATAAAAATATTCTGTGTTTAGTTTTTTAATTTTATTCATGGATTTAACTTAAAATAGTGTAACGTATATTTCACTAAAATGTTATATCTGAGAAATTTGAGCTCCTAGGCAAAAACTATTGCCATGTTTAAATTTAGGACATCAAATTCATATGAATTCATTCATCAGCTCCAAATACCCCAGCACGAAAACCACTGTTGGCCTGTGTAATGAAAGTTTCTTTTAGTGCTCCAGAACCAACCGAGAGAAGACTTTGAAACTTAAAACTGAATGGAAATTTCCTCTGAAAATAGACATATTTTCCTCCACCTATTGCCCTGCCCCTTGAAAAACTAGTATATACTGTCATGACACGAGAAGCGTGATATGCTATCGAACAGAATATAAAGTTGTACAAAGCGTCTGACAAGCTGCGAAAAGGCAAACTCTTTAGGTTGTGTCATAATGTATAGATTGTCTTATTAAGATTTTCTTAAGGCTGCTATGTACTAAGAAAAAAATCGTATTTCCCTTTTCCTCTTCTTGCAGACTCTTGTGGTGGGAGGAGATCAGTTAACAGTTCGAGAATTCCACCCCCTTTAGGATTCACATTTTGAGGGATTGTAATGGCTCTCTCTCTATAGGGGGGTTAAGTGCTGCCCCCAAATTTTTTATTTAAAATATAATTTTGTCAACTATTTACAGGTACATAAATGCTGATAATCAAATAAAATTGGTATTGTCAGATAGCCTGAACTTTTCTGCAAAGAGCTACAGAATTCATTATATAAATTTCGTCCACCGAAGGAATTTATGAGCGTTTAAAACACACTATACCAGATTTTCCCCCGAATAAATTAAATTTTAAAATATTAATTGCATTTAAAAAAAAACGAAAAATGTACACAAATGTAAAATTTCTTTCTCTATGACGGAGTACAATTTTTTTTAAAAAAATCTTTCAATCCAAGTCGGCAATCCGTGGACAAATTTTCTCCATAAGTTAACAT
This sequence comes from Dolomedes plantarius, assembly GCA_907164885.2. Classification (NCBI taxonomy): domain Eukaryota; kingdom Metazoa; phylum Arthropoda; class Arachnida; order Araneae; family Dolomedidae; genus Dolomedes; species Dolomedes plantarius. Next base: position 142,925,290 of record OU015498.1, on the reverse strand, counting down.
TGAGGTGAGTGAATCCAATGGGGTTACTACATAGCAGCCTTAACCGCATAAAATGTCTTTTTATATCCAGGAAGTTTATCATTTCATTATTTCACTGCACGTAATTGTAAATACAATTAGGCTTTTCATGTAGTTCTTTAGTTCTGTTATGATGATACACTAATTTCTTGTTCTACACGTGGACAATATAGTCATATGATAAAATAATTTTAAAATTACCTTAAGGTGTAAACTTAATGTCTATTTCATACATCCCTAAGTATTACAGCAACTATTTCCCATTTTATAATTTCAGGAAAAAAAACTGCCATGCATCAATAACTAAGAATTAAAATTACTATTAATGATATTTAATTTTAATTTAGGAGTTTTAATTTTTATAACAATTGATAATTTTGAAATTTTTGATAAGAATATTGAACAATAAAATATACAGTCAGACTTTTATTTAATGAGACCTATAAAATATTTGTTACTTGCAATATCAAGTTTCTATTTTTACAGGAAAAATCCATTTTCCAATTTAACAATAAATAAAAACGAAATATATATATATATATATATATATATATATATATATATATAAACGAAATAATATATATAAATGAAAGGGAAAATGAAAATGATGGTTTATTTCCTTTTCCCTTTCCTTTATAACGAAATATATCTTCATCAAAACTTACTTTCATAATATATATATTTCTCAAACTCGACTAATCAAATCTTAAAAAGTTGTTCGATTTCTAAAAGTTAAATTCTTTTATTTATTTATTTATTTTTTAAAGAATTCATCTAAATTTGTTCAATAAACTTTTGTTATTTCAGTTCCATGCAAAACTGCTTCTTTGTGATAACTGTCTAGCGTGTTAAAAGATGAATATCCTGGACAGAAATCTTAACTGAACATAATTCACAAACAGAGGAATACCCTATTGGCGTCATTCTCAGCTCATAAAAAAAGATATCCACAAAAAATGCCAGTAAGTCGAAAAGCTAATTAAAGCTTGGGGAAATATTCATTACGAATGAAAGTGATCTAAAATCAGAAACCAGAAAGTACCTTACGAATGGGAGCCAAAAGTGGCAACCACTCTGAGTGAATTCGTGTAATGGAACAACCGTGATGGCTGAGTACAGGTATCTAAAATAGAGGTCGTGCTGTAGAAGGAAAATATAAAATAAAAGCATCCGTGCTAGTAGCCACCTTAATGGGTTGACCTTGCCATTGCTGCATCAGGCTACGTCTGCCCTCTTCAGCCTTTAAAAGCCGTAAAGAGAACGCCTAATCCAATCTGCACAAAGGCAACTTGGCATAATGTTTGGGAGAATAGCCCTCTCTCAGATTGTGTAAAGTTGTAGAGGAGACTTTGATAAGACTTGCAAAATCTTTCTCCAGAGCTGTCTAAGGGAATTGTTTTCGGAGAACCTTAAATTTAATTAGTGCGTGGCGAGAAGATCTTAATTAAAATAAAAAAGATAAAAAATATTTCATCTTAGTCTCTTACATTGTATGTGAAGAAATGCGAAAAGCGGATCCGAATTCAAATTAGTAAGCAAACATGCTATTTGCATGAACTGATCAAGTTATGTTTGCTGTAAATGTCAATTCACGAAATCTGTAGTAGTATCAAAAATCTTAGAGGTATCATTCTCTGATTGCGGGGTGAAACAAATATTTTAAATTAAAGTGAATTTATTTTTCTTTTGAATCAACTAGGAGATAATGATGTATTTCATTCTTATAAAATTATTCCTGGAGATTTAAAAAACTTTAATAGTTTTGGTTATTTTTTGTACTATTGATGCATAAATTAATTACAATATTCTGCCAATTAACTAGATATATATCAGAAAGTAAATCTAACTATTTTTTCCTTTTTTTCCCAGTAGCGGTAGGAAGTGCATAACTCAGTGGTAGGAAGTGAAATTAGTCTTTTGAAATCGTTAAATATCTGCTTTATGTATACACACACACACACACACACATATATATATATATATATATGTCGGATAATATAGATAGATAATTGAGTTATAATTTCAGAAGAAATCCACCGATTTATAAAGATACTTTACTGTTTCTCCATGAAAGCTGAATGTTTTATTTCTGGTTTCATTTTCACTACAACAACTAAACCGAAGTACATACCTCGAACTTATATCTCGAGCTCAAAAAAATTTGATACTTTTAGTTTCCATTTTTATTTATCCATCAGTTTGTAGCTGTCTCTTAAGGTTATAATACTCACTTCCCTTTTTCATCTCAAATATTAGATGCCAACGGTTTCAAACCCTACGTCAGCTTGTTTAGACAATTAACCACCTCGGCCACCTCTGCTTTCGCGTATCGGCTCATGAATCACCGAAGACCAGCGCTGCATAGCAATTCCTGCAAACTCAGACGATGGTTGATTTTCCCTGTTCGGTGTATGTTTTATATAGGCCTCAGCGCCAGATGGACAGTACAGGCGCCAGATGGATCTGCTGACCAATTTAAGCAATCCTGGGTCCCCGTCAGCTTGTTTAGAACAAAGTTGTTAGTTTAGTTGATCTACTTTTCTTTAAGGCTGCTGTGTACTAACCCTATTGGATTCGCTCACCTCAATGTTAACCTAATCCTTGGACACATTTTCTCCATAGATTAATCAATGGCGACTCCAAGGGGGGGGGGGGCAGTAGGAGCAATTGCCCCCCCCCCAAAAAAAAAGCTCGGCGTATTTTTTTTTTCATAATCGAAAATTATATAATCGTAGACCTAATACTAAATGAGTTTAAATCTAAAATGGGACGATGTTTATTTCTTATATATATATATATATATATATATATATATATATATATATATATATATATATATATATATATATATATATATGTATTGTAACGACGACTTTTGGTTACAGTTTTTATTAATTAAATCTGACCTCTTTTTATTAACTTTTAGTAATTCTAGTCCAAAATTTATAATTTAGTTTACTTTCTTTCAATTAATATATGGTCCCTTTTTTGACCATTCCTCGGGGTCGTTCCTGGAATTCCCACGCTACGTGTGTTTTGGTCCAGTAACGTTTTTCTTAAAGATAATTGTATTTCGCACAATTCATAGTTGGGCTCAGTTTAAGGTATGATTTGTATCCCGTCAGCTTGTGTACGCTTGAAAGCAGGGCGTTTACATGTCAATCGCTTTTGTACTCAGTGTTACCATGTTCAATAGGATTCTCGGACCTGTTCTATTATTCTTAACATCTGTAGGGTGAACTGGTTTTTTTTTTGAATTGCTAGCCTTTCTTTAGGGTCCTGGATTCGTTCCTACTAGCCTCGCATCATGGTCCATCTTGTCGTTTTCTTCGAAAAAAGCGGTCTGCTGACGTCAAAGTATGCCGAGACCAATACAAGTTCTTTTCGAAACTTAAGTACTTAGCTTGGCGCATTCTTCGCCGTTTCCTAGTGCGCACGCAAGGTTGTTGGCACATTATTTTTGGAGGCCGTCTTCCGCGCTTGGCGGTTTCCCGTGCATGGCAACCTTACTTCCTTCCCCGCTCTTTCCAGATTTGAAAAAGTGGATATTAATTACAGAATTAAGTTTTTTCCACTCACTGCGTGTGAAAATTTGTAGTTTCGCTCAGGATAGAGCTTCGGCTCGATCCTGTGCGAGAAGCCATGTTTCTTTTACTGAAGTTTTTGTCACTGAAGTGCATTTTCTAGCGTACCTGTTAGGTCGTTCATACTCGTGTCTCCTATTTTTTTAGACCAGCAAGGTCCTTTATTCCTCATGTACGATGTTAGTATTTTGTTGATCCAGACCTTCTCCGAAGAAAGCAATTTAAAAATAAAAACTTTTTTTACCTTTAAAAGTTGTAGACTGGATTTTTAAGAGTTAGAATTTTATTTATCCCGTGTATGCGATTGGCGTTGTGAATCAGGAGTCTGGGGTTCACAAATTGATGGTGATTGATTCATCTGCAACAGGTACTACCACTATCTGGCATATGATTTGTTTCCTGATCGCCGTCTCCCAAGTGTTCCGATTACTTCATACCAACTGTACTTGTTAACAGCTTTTGGTGCAGCTTTACAGGGTTGACAGACGGATATGTTTTCTGATACTACAGAATTATCGACTTTCAATTGTGGGACATTCTGCGTCGTAGAGTATGCGGACAGTTTCCACCGGCGATTCCCATACCTCCTGAACTCTCTTCACTTATATCGTAGGATACAGAACTGAATTCATTTGTACAGATATATGATACCGTCTAAACTCACCCTCACTGAAATACTCTCTGAAATCTCCCTTACACACACACACACACACACACACACACACACATATATATATATATATATATATATATATATATATATATATATATATATATATACAGTGGTACCTCGACTTACGAGTTTAATTCGTTCCATGACTTAGCTCGTAACTCGAAATACTCGCATCTCGAATCAATTTTCCCCATTGCAATGAATGGAAATGCCATTAATTCGTTCCGGGCTCCCCCAAAACACCGCAATTGTTTTGTTACATATTTTTCAATAAGAAAAACGTGCTTATAAACGGCGAACATTGTATAAAAACGCAATACAATAGAATGTACTGCAATAAATTTGTTTTATTAAGTGTAATGTACAACATTTACCTTGGAGATTAGACTTGAAGATGCTGATGGAAGAGGAGGAGAAAGATTGAACTGAAAAATTAAATCTTATTCGTTGATTTTTGATCTTTTCGCCCCGCTTTCCTGACTTTCGCTTTTATTACTAGATACTCTCTTAAAGTGAACGAGTGAGACACGGAAGCTGGGCGATTGTTGCATCGTTCACTGTGGCTGTAATGTCCAGATTCTTCTTTCTGAGAATCCGAAGAAAGTTTTCTCAGAATCCAATCTCTCGGTTTAAGACTGGATAGTAGTCTCAGAATAATATGTATACAGTTGTATAATAATTGTAAATAAAGGTTGTAAATATTATATGTTTCTTGTGTTCTCATTTGATGAGCACGTAACATGGCATTCGGTGCTCAAACTAGCGGTGGGATATCTGAAGCTTGCTCGTAACCCGAATTTTAGCTCGTAACTCGAAGCAAAAAATCTACCGAGAGAATGCTCGTAGCTCGAAAAACTCGTAAGTCGAGACACTCGTAAGTCGAGGTACTACTGTATATGTATATATATATATATATATATATATATAACCCTATGAGCCGACGTTGCCCCTCCCCCCCCTAAAACTCTGGACTGGAGCCGCCCCTTAGATTAATACTGAGGTGAGCGAATCCAATAGGGTTAGTACACGTCAGCTATAAACAGAGTAAAAGTTCAAACACTAGAATTTACTTGTCTTTTACTTTAGAAAGTTTTACAATGAGTATTTCGAAGTATAAATATTCCTCTAATCGGCAACATACAAAAAACTTTTTCGAAACAGATCACAGCCTCAAAGAATTTATAGTTCTAAAGATTTTTGTTCCTTTTGGACCCGGCCCAGGCAATTCTGTTGCGCCTTACCATCCTATGGATTTTTGCCGGTAAGCCACCCGAGGCCTGCTTTCAAACATTTCGTGAGGAAAAAGGAGCGTAGCTTGGGTTGGTCGAGGATGCGTCATTTCAGACAATAAAGATGCCTCGAAGGGAGCGATTGAGACTGTTTAAGACTTAAAACCGTTTAAGGGATTTTATCATTACCTAAGGGCAAGACAGCTGGAGACTCACTGGAAGGTTAATCCTTGGTATACCGAATTTTGAGAAAAGCCCTTGAATTCCAGGTATCAACCGTTACTTTTGAACTTCAATTTTACATCAAATTTTGATTAAAAGAGATATTTTAATTTACCCTCCATTATGCAAATCTTACTTCATCCTTTCAAAAAATTTTGATGATTCTACATAATTTGATATTTAAAGTTTAAACTTAAAGAAATGTAAAAAAATAATTTTTAGCACAGGGAAAAAATATAAAATTTAGCATCATTAAATTAAATATTTCTTTTCTGAATTCTTCTCAAAAATAATTAATATGGATAGGTTCTGTAAAACTACTTCATTCAAATTATATGTTAGATATATATAAAAGGTTTATATATAAAATGTTATATGAATTTTTAAGAAGTAGAGTAAGTTGGTATATTTTTTTTCTGGTTTTAGAAAAATAGTTTCTTATATTTTTTAAAATTTATTTATTTATTCTAAAAATTTATTTATTTATTTCTTTATTTATTGTAACATAAGTAATTTATTTTAAAAATTATTTACTTATTTTAAAACTTATTTATTTATTTTAAAAAATTATTTATTTATTTTAATACATATTTATTTATTTATTCTTAAAAATTAATTCATCAATTTATTTGTTTACTTATTGTAATATAAGAAATTTATTTTAAAAATTATTTACTTATTTTAAAACTTATTTATTTATTTTTTAAAATTTATTTATTTATTTTTAAAAATTTATTTATTTATTTTAAAACTTATTTATTTTTAAAAATTTATTTATTTTAAAACTTATTTGTTTTTAAAATTTATTTATTTATTTTTAAAGGAAGGCAAATCAGCCAGAAATGTTATCGAGAGCGTTTTACATTGCACACAGAGGTCACCTCTCAAAACAGCGCAGAACAATGCATTGTGAAAACAACGAACCGCATGAAACATCTAATTAGATTACACTAGAACAAAACATCATTTCGAATTCACTTAGATTTTTCACAACCTATGAGCGCGATTTCGGTAAAAGCGAAGAGCCAAATGTTATCGGAATATTTACTTCATAAATCGCTGTAGAATGATCGTCGCTTTTGTGATTTATCAATAAGCGATTACAGGAAGAGGAGACCAAAGGTAGGAACGCTGAATGAAAAACTATGTGCGAATGAGTGAGCGGAGTCTTCCTAAAGAACCATTCGAAGAAAGCCATAGAAAGTACGGAAGAAGTACGGTTAGATTGCTGGAATTAAATAGAAAATATGGAGGTTGAAAATCACTTAATCCTATTAACGTAGACAACAGCTGAAGTTGAGAATCAGGAAGGAAAAGGTTGTACCTGTGTATTGCTAGTCAAAGGGCATTTCTTGTTACTTAATTGGAGTGTACTTACTAACAAGCTGTTGTTTATGTAGTATGAAGTAAAGTATAATATTAATGAATAGTTATTTAATTAAAAAATACTTAGCAGAGCTAAATATAGAAGGCGAAAAATTAATATAAATAAATAAATTTTATATATATATATATATATATATATATCCCGCACTAAAAATTCAGTTCAGTCGGTCCCTTGAAAAACGATACATCGAGATTCCACTGTATTTATTTTTATAGATAGACAGATAAAGAGAATGCTAGATAATTAAATGAACACTTATATACAGTTTCATACAAAACATTTTTTCTTTAAAATTTGATGCTCTTTTAAGTCACAGTATTAAATAAAGCATAATATTAATAAATAGTTATTTAATTAAAAAAATACTTTGAACTAAATATAGAAGGCTAAAAATTAATATATATAAATAAATAAATTTGATACAAAACATTTTTTCTTTAAAATTTGATGCTCTTTTAAGTCACAGTATTAAATAAAGTATAATATTAATAAATAGTTATTTAATTAAAAAATACTTTGAACTAAATATAGAAGGCTAAAAATTAATATATATAAATATATAAATTCTGTATATATATATATATATATATATATATATATATATATATATATATATATATATATATATATATATATATATATATGCATATATATATGCATATATTTATTTATTTATTTATTTATATAGATAGACAGACAAAGAGAATGCTAAATAATTAAATAAACACCGATTTTATACAGTTTCATACAGAAAAAAAAAAAAAAAATTCTCTAAAATCTGATGCTCTTTTAAGTCACAATCTCCTTTCTTGAATAAGTGGAGGTTCTGATGTATAAATAATCAACTATCAAAAATAATAACTGAATTATAAATTATTAGTGTTAAAACATTCTGATTTCTGTAGTCGAAGCTTCTGAAATCCTTAATGAAATAATTCAAAAAATGACAGTGTCCTAAGTGTAACTGAGCACAGAATATTGTAAATAGATGAAATACTTATTGAAAAAAAATGACGTGAACATTCTCTCATTTTTATTTTGTCAATGATTCTGTATTTTCTGTATATGGGCAAATTCTACTTTCGATACACAACTGATTACAGATTGAAGCATTTTATAGTTTGCAGAGATCAGCTACTTTGTCACTTTAAATCACTGTTTAAATTCCGTTCTTCAAATTCGTAGTATCTCTAAGACACAACAGAAAGGAAAATTAAATAAGAGCTTCAACTTTAGAGATTAGAATGTATGATCTTAATCAGTGCCGGATTTCTGCCTAGGCTTACAAGGCCCCGGCCTAGGGGCCCAGGTGGCTTTACATTAGCTCAAAAGCCTGGCTTGCCTTATCAAAAAGCTTTATCGAAAATAATATTATAATAAATATTTTTACTACATTTTGCCAAAACAGGGTGCTCATAATATAACTTATAGAATAACGTAACTACAGTAACATAGCCTGTATTATTCTGATGTTTATTAAAGTCTTATTAAAGTCGATTAAAAATTATATGTTCTGTACTAGTGCATTTAATTTGCTAAATTTCCAAAATAGTTTCGAGATGGTGGGGGGCCCAAATGTCAAGTGCCTAGGGGCCCTGGGTCTCTAAGTCCGGGCCTGATCTTAATACAGATAATTAAAAATCTATCGATTTTTTTGGGTACAAAATGATTTAAGTTTGTTGGGATATTTTTTTTGTTTATATTGTAGTGATATATTTGGGTTTGTTTAAAACTTATGAAATATTCTAACGTTGATTGCAGTTGTTCAGATTATTTATTGTTAATAATGTATTACAAAAATTGCCAAACGAAGAATTGCACTGAAGTAGAAGTACAGTTGATGTTTTCTGACACATATTGTCCTCGAAGCGTTAATTCTGCATGTGTCGATATCGCTTTTGAACGTATTCTAACGAACCAATTTTAATTATCAATAAACGGGCAAATATTGTTCGCCTGACATTAGAATTTATACTACCTCAAATTATTTACCAACGAAAAATATGCTATTCGTGAAATTACGAGTATATACAGGGTAGGGAGGAAATATATTTTTTCGAAGTTAGATGCTTGAATGAAGAGAAAATCTCTCTTTCGCGATCTCACAAGCAAAAGTGTCTTCAAATCCCTTGAAATTTGATAAAGTCCATGGAAATTTATGGAAGGGAGAACCGCAGCGTTTTTATATGATAATGAACAAAATATTCCCCCCCCCCCCCCAAAGAAAAGGTGGAGAGTAAAATTTTCTTCAGTAAATCCAGAAAATAAGTTATATAAGGCGAAATTTAAACCATACATTTTCCTCTTTAGATGAAATTGAAAACCTCTTTCGTTTTGACGATAAAGACCGTATCTCGGGTATACTGATGTAAATTTGGAGAGAACGAATATAAACTAATAATTATCACTGGTTTCCCGTGGGATCTTGTCGTAAGCAAATTTTCCCAATCTGGTGTTTGGACTTCATATTTTAATTATCGTATTTTCTTTTTGAGAAATTGCTTGCCTCCGCGTCAAAAATATGCTACCGAAGTCTAACAACTAATTATTTGGGCTCCTCCAGGATATTTGTTTGACAGATGGATCCTCCTTATAGAAAAAGGCCTTTCATAAGGCTGGTACTTAGCTCCTAGAATCAAATATGGGTAAAACATACAATTTACAAGATACCCTAATTGTACCATCGTATTAAGTTCGAAAACCGAGTAAATAGTAGAGTGTCATTTTTAAATACAGGATACCCTCTATTATCCGTGAAGAAAAAATTTTAAATCTTGATCTAAATTAATACCTATATAATTTATTGAAAATTACTTGCAAAATTCTCCCGATATACCGTATCTTTCGGACCATGAGACGCACCTTTTTACATAAAAAATCTACTTAAAATTGGGGTGCGTCGTATGATTGGAAGATAACAATAAAATAAAATGAATATTTTATTATGCATATTATATACATTTATTGCATATATTAAATGCATATATTATATATGTTATATATATATTTTATTTATTATATTTATTTTATATATATATTTTTAACTTTATTAAGTAAGAATTTGAAAATATTTTTATACAGGGTTTCTACCTATATCCGTTACACTCCCCTTAACTTCTAAACGGTGACAGCTTAGGCCATAAAATTGGTGTCTAGGTATAGTAAAAAGGCTATGCGCTACTTACAACATAAGACAACTTACAACGCCATCTATCGGAAAATTTTGGAATTAGCGCTTTTATGTCAAAAACGGTACGAGATACGGGAAAAAAGTCAACTACAAAGTTGTTCAGCATCATCGATTCAGTAAGAAAAGACACCTTGCGTACATTAATACTCAAAATAGAATGTAAAAAAGGATCATTTGTTTAGTCGTGATTTTCAACACTATGGTATCGTGAAACGCGAGCGAAGCTCGAAAAGACCAGACAATCCAGTCTAAAGTGCAAATGTGTATAGTGGCTAATGGAGAGCATTTTCAGCAACATAAATAAATGATCCTGAAGATAGGGAAGTGTCTCAGTTTCTTTCTTCCACTTTTTATGACATGACAATTTTCGATATCGGGACCAAACAAATGTCCATTTTCTACATTCTGTTTTAAGTATTAATGTGCGCAAAGTACCTTTTCTTACTAAATAGATGATGCTGAACAACTTTTTAACGGACTTTTTCCCATATCTCGTACCGTTTTTGAGATAAAAAAGCTAATTCCAAAATTTGCCTATAGATGGCGTTGTAAGTTGTTTCATCGAGTAGCGCATAGCCTCTTTACTATACCTAGACATCAACTTTATGGCCTAAGTTGTCTCCGTTTAGAAGTTAAGGGGGGGTATAACGGATGTAGGTGGGAATCCTGTATACCTAGCAAAATACAAAATATTTTTTTTCTAAAAAATCCTTCCATAAATTTGAGGTGCGTCTTATCGTCTTGTGGTTCGAAAAATACGATAAATATATTAAAAAAAATATTTTTTAAATAACAATGTTTTTTATTTATTAAGAAGATTATTATTTGATAAAAAATGCTGTGATAATATACTAAAATAACATTTCTTTCCTGGAAAAAAAACCGATGTGAAATGACCGATTTAATTAATTTAATAGCAAATTTAAAAGGGTTTGAGGATGTTTATGAAGAAAATCTTCTAGTGTGGTTAGAAAGGGATTTACGTGAACCAGGGGTTGAACACATGAGTGACACTGTCATCATAAATGCCTCTACGACGATTCAACGTCTGTAAGAAGATGAAGATGGAGAGAGTGAAGAAGAGCTTGGGTGAACTGATCGAAAACAGCAAAGTGCTACCCGTGTGTATACACTTTGCTAGATTGTATGAGTCAATCGAAAATACATTAAAATTTAATAGCAATCGGTTTATCCGTGTTTTTCAATTATTCGTTCTATTCCCACCTCCATTAACCTTTAGCTTACGGGGCCTATTTTTCCGATTCCCTCTTTAAAACGGGAAATTTCATAAACCCTTTGTAAGGACGGCCATTAAGGAAGTTATATATATATATATATATATATATATATATATATATACTGTCCGACCACAGTACGAAGAACCACGGTTGGCATAGTGCCAAGACGATTCTATTCACGCTGTAGGTAAGGCTGCTAAGGAAGGAGGGGGAAAATTCTCGTATTCTCTCGACATTCTTTAGAATCGGTTACTAACTGCGCTTGCTTGCTTTTTCCTCGTCTGTTATATTGATTATTATATTAAAATTAATGGATCCTTTACCCAACACAACTGCTCGGAATAAGCTGTTCCGAAGTGATTGTAAACGTATAATACACAATGTAATTAAATTGTGTGATAAAGAAGCACTAGAACGAAATGTTATTGTTCCACTTTCGCAATTCCTAAAGAGAGCTAGTGAAATGACCGGGATATCAATGTCCAGAGTAAAAAGAATACGCAGAGAAGCAAAGGGTGAAGAAACTCCAAAATTTGAATCTCCGAGAAAACGTCAGAAAAAAAGAACCACTGAAATCGTAGCTTTAGATAATTTAGGTTGTGATATAATCCGAAAATATCCACTCCTATAACACTCCTATTTTTTAAATAGATTTGTTTCTTTCTTTTTATTATTTTGAAATTATTATTCACATATTCGATCAAAAATAAAGTTGTAAAAAATAACTTTAAAATTGCGGACAAAAAGCAGTCTGAAATACATTTCGTATTTCATAAACAAACACATCCGAAATTATGACGTTTACCCCTATTTTCTAAGTAGACTAGCTTTTCTCGCGCATCCAGGGACTTTGCTTCTGTGGTCGAACAGTATATATATATATATATATATATATATATATATATATATATATATATATATATATATATATATATATATATATATATATATATATATATATATATATATATATATATATATATATATATATATATATATATATATATATATATATATATATATATATATATTATAAGTTTTGAACATTGCAGATTCTTTAGAACATTGCTCTGTAGATTTCGGGAAATTTTGGAGTATGAATGTTTTGTCAAAAACCAAGAATGAATATGAATATATATATTCATTCTTGGGCCCGTATTCTTGGGATACGTGCCCAAGATATAAGATGTGCCCAAGATCAGATATAAGATGCTATCCCACCCCGTAAGGAAAAGGTTAACTTGGGTAATCGGGAATACACTGTATAGTAGAAACCTGTTGTATGTAACATTATTCGGATGTCCGAGCAACTCTATTTAGATAAACCTATGTAATAACTTCTGCGATAAGAAAAAAATCCTGCTCATAGAAACTGTTGAAATTTACTTATAGAGACTTTTCAATCTAAACCGGATGTTGCACAGACAGAGAGAGATACTTGGCACAAAAGAAAGATTGTTTAGAATAATCAGATACGGAGAAAAAGAAATATAAATACATTAAGCTTCTGAGAAAAATTCGCGTAAGCTCATCTAATATAGCTGATGGTCAAGACCAATGACCCATATTACAAGAGGAGTCATCAGAACTTACCTGTCTATGATTTAAAAAAAATATTAATAAGGTCCGGTTTTATACAGAAAGTAGTTATAAAGTCAAAATATTTTCGAAAATTTTACATTTATAAGTTCGAAATTTTTGCTATGATAGAAAATGAAATTCTTGCATGCCTCCTTAAAACTTGAAATGTGATTTTTTTTCTATTTAAAAAAATATTCAACCATCCGAAGCTGGTTTTAAAAACATTTATGAATGTCCAGTATAAAAGAACATTTTCTAGGTTGTCTGAATATCATTGACTCACTTATGGGTAGGGATACGTAAATTTCGCATGAAAAATATCGAAATTTTGCAACAAAAAAAAATTACAATGTATAAAATTTCGCATTTTTTCGAAAAATATAAATTCAAAAAATAAATTAAAAAATTTCGCATTTATTTAAAACAGTTAAAATTTTACTTACTTGGGTAGGTAAGTATCAAAAGTCTTAGTTAAAAGTTTACATTGTAGTAGTCTCCACATTATGTTCCTTAAGTCTTTGCCTTCTGCAATTAATTTATATGTTGTACACACTAAAATATCTCAGTATCTACTCTGTTAACGGGACTATATAAGATTAGTATAATTGCCTTTGCATAGTTATGGTAGCAGCATTTCGTTGCAATCAAAAACTGTATAACATCAACAGGAGTCTCTTGGTCGACTACTGCAAGTAGCTGAAATACCCTTGAATTTCGAGCTCAATTTACTTTAACAATCCTACTAAATTGTTCCACAAAACTTGATGGTTGATTTTTACAGTTAGATTTTTACGTTCGACTCCGGTACAGACAAACTGTCCGGGTGAAATCCGGAGCAAATCCGAATGAGAGCGAGATTTCTCAATTCAAGACCGCGGATGGGCTTAGTTAAGCATGTATGTTAAATTATTACTATTATTACCTACTTTCGCTTAAAAAGCAGTTTATCACTGAGTTTTCACGGAAAAGTAGTAAAAGAATAATTTTCGCATTTTTTCACTAATATCGGCAAATTTCGTATTTACTCGCATCTATTTCGTAAATACGAAAGTTACGTATCCCTACTTATGGGGATTTATAATGCACCTTTATCACATAACTTTTTTATAGAGGCAACATTGTTGTCATCATGGAACGCAATCTTCGTTCGTTTCCTCAGTCGATCAAGTTCACTGAAATGTATGGCCTTCGGGATTTTTTTATTTACTGTCCTTAGAAATTCTACAGTCATAGACTGGGGAAAGCTATACTCTTTAGAAATTCCCTTTTGTTTCATGCCAGCAAAAATACCTTTTATAAAATCCAATTTCTCTTAACTCTTCGTCTGATTGACTTAATACTAAAATAAAGGATTAAAAATTTTTAAAATGCAGTGATGCAAATTGTTTTGCAGCATAAACAAGAATAAACATTTTGAGAAATAGTATGATATCTTTGAAGACTTAGATAATGACCAGCAGAGGAAGCAAAATGTTCTTTAGAACATTGCTCTGTAGATTTCGGGAAACGTTGGAGTATGAATGTTTTGTTACAAACCGTATGTAATACAGATTTCCAACTAAAGCCATTCTGGTGCAATTTAACACCAAATTGTTGTATTATTATGGACAGAATATTCTTTATCCGTGTTATTTCATTCTTTATATTAGATAAAGCTTTTTTAAAAATTTAAAATAAAAAAAACCCTGCAAGAACTTCAAACAAATTCCTGAATAGAGTTCATTTTTTGTTATTGTTGTAAGAGTTTTCCTTCGATTTTCCCCTAAGGTATATCAAAGGATGGAGATTCTCCCACAAAACTATGGTCGGATTAAGACAAAATGAAATTCAAAGACCAGAAAAAATTATCTAAGTCTATGTATAGCGAGCCTTGCTTACCAGGCGAAAAAAAGATACAGCAAGACAAGGAATGCTGATGAACTGGCGTTAACTGCACGAGGCACGAACACTACAACAAATTGGGTAGATGAATAGAATGTGGCAGTGGTTTTCTTCCTAATATAAATAAAGATTACTGTGAGGAAATACCTGGAACATGCATTATTTTATCCAGTCTCTCAGGCCATAGGTTGCATCAATATTGGAGTACTTAGAATCGTTATGACAGCATAATTTAGTGTTGCATTCTGGACGTATTGGAGTACCTCAATAAAAATGGCATCAGCGAGGAAACTGAGGGCTTTATTGATGCTCGGTAAGAAGAAAATATTTGATATAAAACGTCATAAATACCAAACAATTCTAATATGGTATTTATAAAGGTTTCCATTAATTTCACACGGTATGCAAAATGGTAAAAATAGAAATTGAGGCATAGTTTAAATATACCCATTTTTGACAGTGTTAACCTGGTAATTTTGACTGGTGTGGAAGTTCTAGTGTTGAATAATTAAAGTGTGGACTTAACCTCACCTTAGAAAATATAGCATAAATACAATATGTTACCTTATGTATAGAATGTATTACTCATAGATAAAGTAAATTTTGTAATTATTAACGCAGAACACCAAGTCAGGTGCGATTTTTACAGAGTTTATTTGCTTAAATCATACTCTCCTGCTGCGAGAAAGTTATCGAATTGATCGCCATTAAAGTAATAATTAACGCCTAAACATAACTTTTTCTACATGTTAAAGGTTCTCACTGAAGTATAAACCGAAATAGTTTTAAATTTGAAACATTGCAAGAAGATACAATTAAGAATGTACCACTACAGTAAGTTTTAACTTCATTTCGATGATTTATTTTAATATTTAGTGAAGGGTTTTAACACGATGTCTTAGACATGACAATGTAAAAGTTGATTACCAACTTTAAAAAAAAATATTTGGCACTAAGTTTAATTAAAAATTATTTTTATACAGAAAAATTAATGGGGAAAAAATTAACTTAGGGAACATTTTAGAGACATTACAATTATAAACAGTCTGGAAGGGAGGATCATTATGGATTCGAAAGCATGGAAGAATACGCAGTAAATTCTAACAAAGCTAGCATAAGTAGTCTCATAGACATTTATTTATTATTCTCTGTTACCCTTATAAATAGGAAATTTTCGTTCGATTTTTTCGGAAACAGACAATATCGAACTGCATTCATATATTTTTAGCTCCTTTCAACTGAGGAAATTTATGCGCTTAAAATTTATTTAGGTTTAATTAAAATTTTAAAGCCGAATTTAATAGCCGTATTTATTGCAAATCTTTTAAGTTTATGAAATATTTCGGTGAAAAGTGATAGATAGTTGTTTTGTTTGTTTTGTGCAGATGCTTTTTTCTGAAATTTCATCAAATGTCTCACATTTAAAGATATTTTATGAAATCATATGTATGGGTGGTTATAATTAAACTTCCCCTATAAACGGCATCCTACAGCGCAAACGGGTGAATGTATTGCAACGAAATTTTGTATATGGGCTATACACGAGATGCGCTCACGGAATTTCGGAAAAAAAAAATAGTTCCAAAATGTCCACTAGAGGGCGCCTTTTCGGGAAAAACATGAAATTTAACACAATAAACGACCAAAACGGAATACAGAAACAATTTGAACGTTAATTGACTAGTTTTTGATCACCTTCTCATCGAACCACATTAAATAAAGGTAAGGAAATAAATAACAGTACGCCTTTGGTGTTTGAGAAAAAAAAATTTAGTTTGCAGAAACAGGTACAGATTATGAGAAAATGGCACAAGAGGAGCATGTGTTAATCGTGTCCAAGACCATGCACCGAGAGAGGTGCTGAATGTGGCCACCGTCAGTCACCTGCAAAGTTTGAAGGCGATGGACAGTGTGTTCAATAGCAGATCATAACAGATCAGTTATGACGCTTCCAACATGAAGCGTAATGACACATGAAGCGTGATGTAAAGAAAACATTAACCTTTCCTTACATTATCTTGGACACGATTAACAACTAGTTCCTCTTGTGACATTTCGTCATAATCTGTACCTCTTTCTGCAAAATCAATCGTTTTTTCCCTCATACACCAAAGGCGTACTGTTATTTATTTCCTTACCTTTATTTAATGTGGTTCGATGAGAAGGTGATCAAAAACTAGTCAATCAACGTTCAAATTGTTTATGTATTCCGTTTTGGTCGTTTATTGTGTTAAATTTCATGTTTTCCCGAAAAGGCGCCCTCTAGTGGACATTTTGGAACTAAATTTTTTTTTCGAAATTCCGTGAGCGCATCTCGTGTATAGCCCATATACGAAATTTCGTTGCATTCCGTTCACCCGTTTACGCTGTAGGATGCCGTTTATTGGGGAAGTTTAATTATAACCACCCGGTATATTAAAAAGCAACAATTTTCAAAATTGAAAACCCTAATTTCTTACAAAAATATAAAGTGGTTAAAATAATTTGGAACTGAAGTTGGAGATATATTTCCAAAATAATTACTCATTTGTTTCTACAAACAACATTTATTTATTTATTTATATTTTATTTCTTTTATTAGCATTAAAAATTTTTTTTACAATCTTCTGCGCCTTAAAAACATGCAGGCTTTTGAACGCTTTTTTATTAACTATATATTTTTAAATGTTAAATTTCAGAAAATAAATTTCATGATTTCAGCATTAAAACTACCTGATGAGTTATCATAAATGGAATGTAAAATATTTTAAGGGGGCACAGGACCTTGAAGCTCGACGAAATTACTATACATACGGTCTAATTCTAACCACAAATACTCAAATAATATTAGAAAAAAAAAATTTTCTTTCTTTATTCATATAAAGTACATATCTTTAAATATGTCATATATAAAAATGGAAATTATAAATCTATAAATAATTTTCAAATTAGCAGTTTAGAATTTTATATGATTAACTGCTAATTTCGAGTATGTGTGCAGCATTATTTTTAAACTATCAATAGGAAACTGATAAAACTACACTCATATATATATTTCATGGTACTCTACATTTTAAAACCAGAAAAATGCGCAATTCTGGAATACGTTTTTTAGGTGGAAAAATTATGCAAATGATTGTGATAATTTTTGAAGTTTTCCAATTTTATGCTCAATTTTTAATTTAAATAATATTTATTACAATTTATTTGATTTTACATTACAGGTAAATATATTACAAGTGTATTCTGACCATTAATTATTTTCTATAAGCATATATCTCAATTATATGATTCGTGCAGCACTTTATGATTTTTAATCACCAGTTAATAAAAAATTCTAAACTGCTAATTTTTCAAATTAGCAGTTAAGAATTTTTAAAATTCTAGACTGGGAAAAATGTTTATAGATTTATAATTTCCAATTTTATATACGATATATTTAAAGATATGTAATTTATATGTGTAAAGAAAGAAAATTTCTTTTTCTAATATTATTTGAGTTTTTGTGGTTAGAATTAGACCCTTTTTTTCAGAACTATGATTGGCTGCCACATGCACGCACACCCACACACACACAAATATATATATATATATATATATATATATATATATATATATATATATATATATATATATATACATATATATATATATATATATATATATATATATACAGGTAAACTCTTATTACTTAAATAACAGGACAAAAAAGGGGTAATATTTTATCGTCTTGAAATTTAGTGTTTCTATGTGTGCGTGGCCCACATCATTGGGGAAAAGTAAAAGATACATGATAGATGATACGAGAGACATAATAAACAAAAGCATGATAGACATGAAACATTTAATTTTCCATCACTGGGTTACAACTCTGCGACAGATGCGGTGGTCCAGCCATGTTGTGATCGTGCTTTATCACAAATCATCACAAAATACATAGAAAATAATCTCGTATTTACAAACACAAATTTACAAAGATATACATTGCTATAATCTGTTACAGACAATATAATTAAAAACATATACTATAGAAATTTGAATTATATCCAAATAATGCACGAATCATGCATTTATATTTACATTAAACAAATAAATTAACAGATTGTTACTGTAATTGGTAGGTCAAAACAATTTGGCAGCATTTTTCCAAAAATTACCAAGTTTAGTGCGTGATTGCTCGAGGCAACTCTAATACAGATATTCCCGACTTCCAGTTAGCTTGTTCTACGCCATTTTACTTTTATGAACGATAAACTTTCGAAATGTTTTTGATATTCTAAAGAGGACCAGGGAGGATTTTCTCTTTTAAGAGATAAAAGAAAGATATCATTCATTATTTGTGTTACTGTGAAAATGGTGTAGATGTTAGTGACTTTCCTGGCCTCATGCTTTCCTAGACAATCAAAAGTTAATGGTTGGCTCTCTTTCTCTCCATCTACTCCGAAGTATCTAATACCTGCCATCAACTTAACGCCTGATGATTCCGCTTAAGCACCCTCGTCACCACCTCTCGGCCTCTCGGGATGCCCATTATGTTCTTGATGATAATAATTATACCACTACTACACTATTTCCACGCAATATAAGCTATATATCTTTTACTACTGTTCTATTACTTCCAGTGGCGATCACGCTTGGGACTCTGAAAGTTGACAGCTTCAAAAAGAAATACAGTCGAACCTCCATATATCGAATTTCCCTATATCGAAATTTTCTCTATATCGAACTCTTAGCGAATCTCCATGTTCATTACATAGAAAAATTGTTTCTATATATCGAAAAAATCTCTATATATCGAAATTTTTTTCAAGACAAATTGGGAGATTTTATTCCACTTTAGAATAAAATCTCTCAATTTTTGGCATTTGAAACAATACGCCGTGGACTTCAAATAGCGGAAAATGTCCCTGATGAAGTTTTAGTGGACTGAATAAATACGAACATTTCTTTGAACTTTCCGCAAAACTGGCTGTTCAGCAAGATATTCGTAGTTTTTTTTAAAAGAATGTAACTGTGATCATTGTAACCACTGTCTGCATTATTGTTTTTTTAAAAGATATGTAGTACTCAATAAATCTTTCCTATTAATTCATTTTTTAGTTATTAACTTTGATTTAATGGGATTCGCATATAAATTAGAAATGGAGTTTCGTATACGAAAATTAGCTTTAATTTTTTTAGGAGAATTATGATAAAACTAAGCTCAATTCTATATATCGAAATTTCTATATATCGAATTTTTTTCCTGCAATTTGCTACTTCGATATATAGAGGTTCGACTGTACATTTTTTGAGTCTCACGCACAGGTACCATCTTTATCTAGACAACTTGCCGATCGTCAAACGACAAACGACGTAGTACAAGTTTTCCCTACCTAATGACCAATAAAATTTCTTTTATGACAGTGAAAAATTATCTTAAGTAATAAATAATATTAATTTACCGTAATTAGAATAAGGAGGCCTAAAAACTAGATTGCTCTTGATGCCCTCCAAATGCTTCATCCGCCACTGATTACTGCCTTTTACTACCTTATCTCCCTTCTCTATTATTTTCTTGCTATCGTATCCCTAATTCATGTACGTTATAGTATATCACCATTAATGCTTTTACTATAGTGTTGTTACAATCCTCCTACGTTAGATCCTATCTTATCACAACTTAAAATAGGCCACAGTGTTTATTTTATCATTCATGCTTTTACAATGGTATTATTTCTAATACAGTATTTTTTGTGTAATTTAACGGGTTATTTTGTAATATGGGAGCTTTCCAGAAATTTTCCCGATTTCATTTATTTAATGATAATAATGTTTTCTTCATTTTACGCCATTTCGGCTGGCCAAAGATTCTGCGGAGACGCTGTAATTTCAGCAAGCAGGGAATTCCTGTGAAAGTCTATGTAGTCTAAGAAAATTACTTAAAAACCCGTTACAATAAGTAATTTGAGAATTTTTATTTTCTTTAACCCTTCATGTTTTAAAATCAAAACATGTAGACAAATGAAAGATTTGTGGATATTTTTCTTGATCTAATTCACATTCCAATTTTGTTGTAAAAGAGATAAACATTTACAACAATGTTCAGTAAATTTTTTTACAGATGAAAATAGCGATCATATTTTTCTTAATAATTATCTGTTCTAATAAACATTACTTGGTACCCGTTCATGACCTATGTTTAAATTTTCCTAAAACTTTTAATCATAATTTGAAATTGACTCATTTTTTTCGCTCAGTGAAAAAATTATTTACTTTAAGTTTGCTTTAAGAGAGTTAATTGTTTATCTCATTATGCATTAACTCTATAAAACAACTTAAATTACGTTTACTTTATAAGAAACTGATAGATTCAACTAACATTTAAACTAAAACTTTCAGTTATAAGATGCCTTAAAATGTATTAAAATATTATTCATCTACATTAATCTAAACACTTATACATATAGAGGAACAATATAATGAACAATTACACGAAACACATAAATTCTCTTGAAAATTATTAACGACTACAATAAATTAAAGGAAAGAAGCTCTCAAAATAAACTACCTGTTTATTACTTTCATCGTATTTCAATATTTTTCAGAGAACTGATGGCAGTTCACAGATAAAAACTTATTTTCCTTTCTATTCATCAGTCACTGGTTGTAACGTTTACACTTGCCATCAATAGAAGTATTAAAATAGAAAAGTTACAAATAATTTAGCATAATAAATATTAAAATAGATTCCTTACAAATACTTCAGCATAATTTAATCTGAGAGCTTCTTTTTGAAATGTTAAAGCATAATGTTCTCACTTTAAATTATAAAAAGTAAACTTTAAACATACAGGATGTATAACCAAAGACACTGTCGAGTTGAACAAACCGTTTATGACAATACGTTTCGCTTTATTCATGAACAATATTTTGCAGTTGATATAAAGATCATAAGTTCGCACAGTAAAATCCTTTTATATCCTTCTGTGCAGCATGTTGCAAGTATTCTAGCAAGTATCTCATTCAGCCTGCATGAATAAATTGCACTGTGTACAAAGGTAATCCATAACTTTTATCTGATATAAAAAGTTGCTAAAACGGTGCTTAACACCGCTTCACTGAATCTTTTTTAAACCTTTGACGCAACTCTAATATACCAGTGCCGTAGCTGAATGTTCTTGCGTATGTTATGTTAGACACGGAGTGAAACAAAAAGAGAAACAAATGAATAATTTTTTTTCGAGAAATTCTATCTAGCAAGATTCCAAGGATACCAGAGAGGAAAGGTTACAGAAATATTATTTGGCTATCACCATTTGCTAAGTTTTTTTTCACATTTCACATTGTCTAGACGGACGCAACCAGTAAAAACTACATTAGAAGCAAAGATACATTATCTTCACAGGAATCAAAGGCACATTACCAATATTAGAAGCAAAGACGCATTACCAACATAAACACACGGTGGTAATTTGTGACACATTTTTAAGAGATAGCGCTAGAATTTAAATGTTTCTTACGAGCATGTTAAATACACGATTTTTCATTTTAAAAAATGCTGCGCGCAGTCTTTAAAAGCATATTGAAGTTTTAAAATTCAGATATCAAGAGAACAGCTAAATGTGTGATGTTACCCTTATTAATGGTATTTGATGAAGTTACACACAACTGATTAAAAGAAAAAATATTTTGTAAATTTGTTACCTTTAATTACATTTTGCAATAATCTGAAATTTGGCATAGTCTGGAGGTACAAAATCACATGTTAAAATAGTCTCCGAACCTCGAGAAATATTTAATACAAATAGAAGAGACATTTTCAATGACTCCACAATGATATGTATGACCTGTAGAACACGACTTAGCTACGGCACTGAAAGGAACAGGTTTTCACAGACTAAAATGTCCAAATAAATTAGTCGCTAATCGATTCTACAGACTTTCACTCTGTATCACTCCATTTCTCAGTTGCCGAACACCAGGAGGTTGAAGTGCTCCATCATCTTCCATGTCTGCCTCAGTCATTTGATGCCCGTTTCCGTTACCGACGTTTGCATAGATGGGTTGTGGGTTGCTACTGAAGGTAACGAGCCCGTTTGGATGGTTACGTACGGCTCCGTTACCAAACGATCCGTTGTGGGCATCTGAAGCGGTGATAGCCGCAATGCTGGGGTACGCCCGAAGCGTGGACGAATCTTTGTGTTCAATGCGACCCGAGGACATCGGAAGAGGGCTGGTGTGTTTTATGGCTTTCGCTTTTCGCCTGAAAGGGAAAGAAAAATAGCGTTAGTGCTGTCTTCATGACACTGTTTTCCCAGTTATTTCATGTGATTTACCACAGAAATGACTCGGAAGTATATCCAACAGTTCCAGAAAGTCATCGGTGGACGATATCTGAAGTGCTATAGCGAGCGGGCTCGAATCCGGCTGTAAGCCTGAGTGTTTGTAGCAGTTCCGAAAGGATTTAAAGTTGTGGGTTCCGGTCAGTTTGGAACTCACGTGGAAAAAGATGACCAGGACGTTCTAAACCAAACGACTAGCCTTAAAATGCTCTGTTTTTCAAATAAATGATTTGAGAAAATCTCGGGGGGGGGGGGAGGAATCGAAGGGGAAAGTTCAAGAAAAAGTCATGGGGAAGATTTAGGAGAAATCAAGTATATTGTCCTGGAAAATGTTAAGGGAAGATTATGTACCTCATGAGGTTGATGGAAATGTCCAGAATAAACGAGGAAAATATGAGATAACATAAAGGCTATAATAGATGAAAAAGTCTCCCAATTTCAGATGTGATAAATGTCAAGGGAATAAAGATAATATTTTGGATATAGCCATTAAAAAATTAGAGGGAAAAGTCGTGGAAAAAGTTATGGCAAAAATGGAGGCAAATACTAGGATTAAAATGTTGTTGGCACATTTTTGGGATTATCCCTAAAATTCTTCTCTTTTCTGGGTCCGAAACAGGCCACTATCCTTCCAAGCTATCCTTTTTCAAAAATTTTCAAAATTATTTTATCATTCTATAAATTACAAATATATTTAAATAAAATACCAGTACTGTTTTAGCACTGGTATTTTATTTAAATATATTTATTATTTGTAAAATTGTTATAAATAATAAATTGCCGATTCGATAGTAGACTTTCAATAAAGAGCGCGTAGTTTTTAAAATTCAAAATTTTTTCACTAGCAATTTTTTGTATGGATTTAAAAGACTGACGTTTATCCTTATAAAATTAAAATAGTTTGAAAAAAAATAACAAATATATTTTTTGGAAAGCATGCGCATTGCATTTAAAGATCTGTTTGAACAAAATTACTAAATGTGCATTAGCTAATCTGCAATCAGCAAAGTACTGAGCGATAAACTCTCCATTATCTCCAGATTGGGATTGAGGACGTGAGAAATCAGTTGAGGGGTCTATTTCAGTTGTAATATTCTCCTGTTTCAATTATCTTTCAAAACGGGGAAAAAGCCCCCGAGCAAAGATCGAAATCACATTTTAATTAGCATGTGCTACATCCTGTGGACAAGCTGATAAGAAAATTTTTTTACAATGGTACGCAAGGTCTTAGGAAAAGAAAAATGAAAAATACTGATAATGAACGATGTGATTGATATGTGAAGATAACATTCACATCCTGTTACTCGAGTAACAATCGAAAGCTTTAATTTGCATAAAAACAGTGATACACGTTAATATTTCAGTTTGAATTTCTTATATATATATATATATATATATATATATATATATATATATATATATATATATATATATATATATATATATATATATATATAGAGAGAGAGAGAGAGAGATAAACAAATTGGTACCCTTCAAAACATGACGGGTAATGTACTAATACACAAATTATACTCAACACATCATTGTCAAATGTTGAAAATCATAATAATACGCAGAGACAAA
This sequence comes from Dolomedes plantarius, assembly GCA_907164885.2. Classification (NCBI taxonomy): domain Eukaryota; kingdom Metazoa; phylum Arthropoda; class Arachnida; order Araneae; family Dolomedidae; genus Dolomedes; species Dolomedes plantarius. The sequence goes on along the minus strand of OU015498.1, from coordinate 142,900,400 downwards.
TTAATGTGTTTTAGCGGCCTCATGCTTAGTGAGCATCTAAAGCCAGATTTAAAAATGTCACTGAGTATGCGCAAAAAGCAATTTTTTTAATTGTAAATTATCACTTATTAAACAGCACGATATCAACAATTTCCATGAGGTTTAGTCTTATGTTTAACAAACATAATTATCATAAAAATAAAAATGGCAGAGAGAGATCTAGAGAGAATTCTCGGAATAAACGCGTTTATCATTAAAACATGTCACTGAGCATGCGCAGAAACAGCGAGTTTCTAAAGACAGATTTAAACATGCCACTGTGCATGCGCAGAAATCAATTTTTAATTGTAAATTATTGTTCATTAATAGAAATTGCGGTTACAAAAACCAAATTTGACAAATCTACAGATTACAACCTTTCGTTTAAGACCAAAATGAAGTAAATTGATGTGGTAGTTTTCTCTCACGGACTGCCCAAAAAGTCGGCTTAGCAACTTAAATATATAGATATACATATATAACAATTTTCTTATATTTTAAACAATGATTCCACTCTACTTAATCGATTCAATTGCTGCCCCGGTTTTAAGACTTCTTATTGTTTTAACATTACTAATCGATGATGATGTATCACAGCGGTTAAAATTTAGAGTAAGAAAAATGTGACAACTCACGTTTTCATGCAAATGGCTGCAGCAATGATGATGATGATGAGTAATGCTCCCGCACCCACTGCGATCGCAATGCCTGTGGAAGAAATGAAATCCTTGATCACACTAATGCAAGCATCTCACAAACTTTAAATCAAATTGAGGTAAATCATTGATTAAACTGACACGTATAAACTCTATTCGTACTTGTATCATTTAACCATATGATATTAGATCTGAATAGAAAACGATGATACAAGTCCCATTGTCAACCTGTCCATACGATGCCAAGCTCAACCACACGTACCCGATCCTGATATAAATCAATATTCGGATGCAGATACAAGTGCAGATGCATCTGTTGACCCTGATATGGAAATCGCAAATATTCCTCCACAAATTATCTCCAAAATTGTAACGAAACACATTTCTAATAAACTTTATTTGATAAAATTTATATAAATGTAAGAAAATTCCCATTGATTATGAGAAAGTCTTTGGTAATATTTCATCCTCACAACGCCCGGGAAGTTCAGTTCGTAAAATTCTGACATCGATGTGTTTGGGACTTGAGTTCAATATTCTCATAATGGCAAGTTACATACTGGTAACCGGCCATATAGAGAACTGTAATTGACAATAAATCCAAACGCTCATGGAAAAAATAACCGTAAAAAGAAATAAGCACAGTCAAAAATAAATATATGCTAAAAATAAAAATCTGTACAGACTGGCATACGATCTACGTCCTTGGCCTCAAAAAAAAAAGGGGGGGGGGGAATATGCGAGGTAAAGTTATTGGAAATATTTCCTTCCCGTGCCGGAGTAGTGTAGCTGGTAGAATTCCGGAGTTTGATGTTTAGAGATCCCCGGTTTGTTGCTCTCCCCTGGCATGCGGTTATTGAAAGGTATATACATATATATATATATATATATATTTATATATAGGGTGAGCCAAAATTTCGTAAAAACTTTAAAATTTCATGAAAAAGGAAGAAATCCTGATAACGAAATGCGGTTTACAAGAAAGGGATCACAAGGAAGTCGGATTTTTTTTAGCAGCCCGAAAAAGTTTAAACAGTTTTTAAAAAGTTTTAAAAGTTAAAAAAGTTAAAATTTAAAAATGTCACCGGTAGATGGCTCTGACATTTGAGAGATTTTGCAGAATTACGCAAATCTATCTTGTAATAAAAGTCCGTGATACACGAGAATTTGGAGTGTCGGCCACGAAGTGGAAGACCCTTGTTGGCGGAGGGCCGCATTTCTGCGGTGGAAACCGTTGTGAATAATATGGCGGCGGAATCGTCCACAGGGAGTAGCAGTGCTCGCAAAGCTAGACCAATGACTCTACCAGTGACTTTTCAAAATTTTTATTTTGCTACTAAAAAAAATACGAATTCCTTGTGAGCCCTTTCTTGCGAACTGCACTTCTTTATCATAATTTCTTCCTTTTCTATGAATTTTTAAAGTTTTTACGAAGTTTTGGCTCAACCGGTATATATATACATACATATATACATATATATATATATATATATATATATATATATATATATATATATATATATATATATATACATATATATATATATATATATATATATATATATATATATATATATATATATATATATATATATACATTTATATATAAATAAATATATATATATATATATATAAATACATATACACACACACACACACACACACACACACACATATATATATATATATATATATATATATATATATATATATATATATATATATATATATATATATATATATATATATATATATATATACTAGCTGTACCCGTCCCGCCGTTGCTCGGGTAATGTAATTACCAATTTTTTAGTGGCCTTAACCCTTTGTTAATGGGCGTCGCTGTCATCCTTTTCCTCACCACGATACATTATTTTACCCATATAAATTTAATCCTTTCTGGCACATTTTGGCAAAATTTTTGACATAGGATTACTTAAAACTTTCCACAACAGTCAGCCAGACGAAAAACGTATTAAGATGTTTATTGTGCTGAAATTCTTTGAAATCTTCATAGATTTTTTCCACAAACACACCACAAATTATATGATATTTACTAAGTGTTGGCCAAAAAAATTACGGCATTACTAAATGCGATTTTTCAATCGATTATCACTCAATAGTAATCGATTTCCTTTAACCACCCAATCCCTCATAAAAAACAAACGCCCCAAAACATCACGTGCTTGACGTCGAAAAAGACACGCCCATTTTCCCCCGCTTTACCTTCGTCCGGAAATAAAGAACGAAAATTCCAAAATGAGATTTCTCGCAAGAGTTTCCGAATCATAAAATAAATTATTAAAAAATAACTACAATTTGTAAATTAATTTTGGTTCTGGCTTTCGAAACTGTGATGTCTAGGGTCTCTGAGATAAAAATTTCGTAAAAATGTAACAACATTTACGCATCGATTCGACAATTTGGAAAAAAGGGTCGCGGCCAAAATCGCGTTTTTTTCCGAAAAATGGGTGCGTACAGGCGATCGAAAAAAAATCACAATTAATCGATAAATTAAGACAGACAATTTTAATTGTGATTTCCGTATAGTGTCATCTTTCCCGTATAGGCTCGTCAAAAAAAAAAAAAATCTTGGACGGATACTTTAGGATTTACGGAGCTTTTACTCGTCCGGGAGCTCCAAATCGCGACTAAATATTTAATTACGGAAAATCTAATTAAAAAATCGAAAAAAGGGCTTCGAGGTGCATAATGAGACCTCGGGGGGCATCTTCGTGTCGAATCTCAAGACTGTCCGACCTGCCGTCTTTGCGCCGTGCCGCGAGCAGACAAAAACTCGGTCACACACACACAGACTTTGCCTTTTATATATAAAGATATATATCATATTGTATTAAGCAAGATTCAATTTCACGAAGATAGTTTATGGAAGTACAGCTAAATAAACAGGTATGCCAAGCATGAACGTTTTTCAAATAAGCTAGTTTTCCTGCATAAAACATTATTGATACTACAGACAGTAGATTAATACTCTTAAGTTCTTCTAATAAAAAGTTCTGATATAAAGTTCTTCTGATTACCAGCAATTATTTTAACGCATTATCAAACACTGTAACCACAAAATATCTTATCGGAGTCGAAATTGCCTCGGAATCTCTCCTAAAGTACTTCTCTCATATCTCCACTATTGGCAGAGAGTAACTCGAATAAGTGCTTATCTAATATTAAAAAATAACTCTACAGACAGGAAATAAAAATCAATACTTTTCTTGCATTTTTTTAAGGCATGTGTTAAATAAATTTTAATAAATTGTCGTAAGGTATAAAAACACAGAGAAATATATTCATCTAATTCATAGCAATTAAAAATTAGTGAATTAGAAAGATGAAAAGTGTGCTGCCAGAGGAGCCATGTAATGAATAATTCATTGAAAGATAATGAGGCAAAATGTGTAATGATGTGTTGTAATTTTGAAAGCAGGTAAAATAAATTCATTATGTAATAGGACATTAAAATATTATTAAAATTATAGAATTATCATGTTCAAAAATTTTTTACTATAAATACTCATCCTGGTCTTTTAAAAAAGAAAAAATATATCAATTTAAGGATATAATTATTTAGCTATGCAAACGTTGGGTGGTGGTGCATTGATTAAGATTAATTTTTCTTCTCTGAAATAATGTGTTCTTTCTAACAAATTCTGAAAAGGAGTAGACCAAATATCAACATTTTTATATAAGTTAATGTGGAATTAGGTACACCTTGAAAAGATCTGATCCAAAAACTTTTCCACAGCAAGTATACCTCTATGTTTTATGGATAGTAAATTTTTTCATTATATTCCAGCCTCCAAAGGAGAGTTTTTGTGTGAAGTTCATGTACATTCAACTTACCAATTGTTTTCGAAGCGTCAACGTCTTGACCATCAGCATCTAGAACGATACACAGGTTGAGATTCATAATAAGATGAGTTAAGAGGAAAATGTTCATTAACATCTGTTTTAAGATTTATTTTGAAACGGGAAAATTTCTAAAAAGTTAATTTATCAAAGATTAATTGGTAAAGGGCAGTTAGAGAAATAAATCAAATTAACTAAATAAAAATATCTAATTTTGGTTGCAGGAAGAAGGTACTTATTTTGCAAATTTATCTATTTTTCTTTCTTTTATTGTGTACATTTTTTGATGTACCAAAAAAATGATGTTTAAAAATTCTAATTTTAAACATTTCAAACATTCTAAAATAGTATGAAATGTTTAAATAATTTTTATTTCTTTTCTTTCGTTAACAACGTTTGCAAAACAGTCAATAAAAACACAACACATATTTTTATAGTTTCAGGGTATTTTTACCATGTTTTTATTAACTTGCTTTCTTGTTTGTGTGTTTGTGTGTTTGTCAAGTACAAATCTTGCAATCGGTTTTTAACTAACTTCCCGACTAGATAGACATTTGAAACTTTTAGAATAGCTCAGAACACGATGACAATGCATTTTTTTAATACTTTTAGCCATCTTTAAGCAGAATTAAATTAATTTTCAGTTATTTTCAGTGAATTTTGTTTTGTAGACTGGTGCAGCCATTTATTGGCCGGAACGTTTTGTAGACTGGTGCAGCCATCTATTGGCCGGAACGGGAACGAAAAGTTATATGCAAGTAAACTTCCAATTAACTTCATTTTCTTTCAAGTTGATTGGATAATTCATCAAAAAAATTTTAATAAAGTACTTATTAATAAATAGAATTGTCATGTTTATATCTTTCAACAGAAAATTTAAAAACATGGTATATAAAAAGTTCTTTTTATCTTGTAATTATTATTCAGTAAATACATTTTTTCTTGCAGAAAAACCTTAAATGAGAGACCCTATAAAAATATTGCTTTCAAGTAAAGATATGTTTTGGCATAAAACTGCTTGTTAATTGCTATATAATATGTATGAGAAAGATAGAGGGTCAAATACGCTCATTTTTACTCTACAAAATGATGTTTCAAGTTTAAAACGTATTACATATTTATCATGTGTTGAATTTTAATCAAAATGAAATTGTACGCCAATATTTTTCTAATAAATATCGGTCCTGGTTTTAAGTATGTAATCAAGGCAGTAGATTTTCCCTAAGTGCATTTTATCACGTGATAAAAACAGTTCATCTAACATAAATATTCACTGCACAAAATCAAAGGACACATAATGCATTTAAAACAGGGGTAAAATAAAGAACGTCGAAAACATTGATAACTTCTTTGAGATATGATATATAAAATTCAAATATATTTTCAGGCACAGATATAACCATACATAAAAAGCCTACTTACGATGACCATCTGCTGTATTTTCTATCTCCAGAACTATATCTAAAAAGTGAAAAGAAATTGTTAGTATCTCACTTAAAATATGCATCACAAACATTTGTGTGTCTGTGTAGCGCTGTATGTTTTTGTGAGTAATAAATTTATGAAAATCTCCATCAAGCCAAAATTTAAGCTATCATACCTCTTTTATTAAGATTTCACTATCTTTCTCCTTGTTTCTAGAATGTTCTGTATTCAAATTGCGATACAATAGAGGGTCTTCAACCTATGTCACGTGGACCATGGGTGGCGCACAGATTATATTTCTGTAGCCCGCTGGACGATTTTATATAATTTTAAGTTATAATGGAAGTAAAATTTAAAAAAAAACTCCAAGAAAGACTAATGACTTTCTTAGAGTCTAAAAATGTCTAAAAATGCAAATTATGTCTAAAAATGCAGATGGAAGAAATTTCGCTAGTTGAGAAAAAAAACAGATAATTTTTCACTCTGCCTTTATTTGTCATTTAATCCATCGTTACTATAACGACTGAAAAGTTCATAGTGTGTCACTCCAAGCTTGGAAAAAAACTTTCTTGGGTACAAAATTAAATGTAATGTGCTTCTAAACTATTCATAGTTACATGTTTTAGTTCTTATTATTGGAAAAGAGAAAGAATAAAAACAATCAAAAATAGAATGAATATTAAACTTATTGGGATTTTACGATAAACGCAAAAAATAAAAGCCCTTTTTCGGCACACACACACACACGCACACGCACACGAAAACAAAATGTAGGTCATTTTGCGTATTGCGGATTTTAAACGCTTATATATAGGTTTAACAATAAGAAGAATGTCAAGTTTCTCATTAAAGTTGCGATGACATGAATCATTCATAAAGAAAAGGTTTAATTCTACACTTTAATGCTACTGAGCATTTATTTGTTCAAATATGCAGATTTATTGACGTGGTTCGTGTAGCTTACAAACTCACCCTCGGTCAAGAATGGATATTTGAAAGTATATCTGCAGCTTATGGCGAACGAATATATTGAAAAAAAATTCTTATAATGCAAATTTGTGGAAAAAAATATACTTGCGACGTTTTTCTTGTAGGTTCTTACCTTGATTCTTACCTAGCTAAGAACAAATGTAGTTCTTCACTCGGTATGTCAGCATTCAACGTGACTTGTCTAAAGACGGATAACATATACGAATGAATACCTAACAAACATATTCACACTGAGAATTGATTTTTAGTTCCCTACCTGCGCAACGTGTCTTAATGAGTCGCACTTTGGTATATAACTGAATTATAAATTCTGTTCATTTTCACAGATAATATTTACATTTTTATATAACTTGTCTAGCGTCAACACCGTTTTGTGGTTAAATCAGTAAGGATTATTCGTCGTGTAATCTAATGTTCCCGTTTCATTTGAAGATTTCAGATTTAATACTCTCATCCCCTTAATGTAAATAAACCCACATTTTTCTTTTACCGTTCTTTTGTTACTGTTTTATTTGCTGTGTTTTCCTATACAGTTTTTTATTTCATGTTTTATTCTATGAGTTTATTAGAATTTATTAAGTGTAATGCTTATTTACTTCATTTCTATCAATACTGTTGCATATGCAATATTTTCTAGAGATTTTTCTAGAGATTGTTTTCAGAAAATTTGATAAGATACGTTGGTAATTGATTTTTAAGGGGATTATAGTTTCTTAATACAATAATTGGCTTCATTAGTTAATTTCGTCCCATTTTATTACGGCAACAACTTATAAAATGCAATATATATACTGACCTACACACTTCGGCTCCAATCCACTCCATTCTCCGCTAGCGAGGCAAGTCCTGGTTGGTTCTCCAATCATTTGGAAGTCTGGTAAGCAACGGAAGCTTACTACACTAAGGTATGTCGTACCGTTGTACAAGTATCCCTGTCCGTTGGTTATTGCAGAAGGAGGGCCACAGTCCACCACTGCAATATATACATTCGCATTTTTCACTCTGAATCCGGAAAGTATTCATATAACATTATAACAAACATTTCAATACCCTCCGTAACAGTAAATACTAAATGAAGTCATCTTTAAGGCACTTCTCATGGGTGATACAAGTACGTTTTTCTTCCTTTTTTTATAATTTTTTTAGCTGCCTTTTAACAACTGATTTTATAACGACAGTTACATAGTGAAACCCTGGTCTTCAAAACTGGAGGCTGGCCTTTTATTAACTGAACAGTCCCAGCGATGTCAGCAAGTTTTATTTTCAAAAATTTACGGACAATCTCCATCTCTTGTTTAAGGACAATAACGCAGAATGTTGACCTTACGTATCTTTTTCCATCTATTTATTTACCTTACCTGTGTAGCCGATTTTTTTCCTACCATAATTATATTCTGTATGTTTACAAATAGATCACAGTTGTTCTAAACAGATGTCAGTGTAACCATTACTTGCGATGAACAGGAGTTCCCCCCCCCACTTTGTTTTATTTGTTTTCATTTCGAGCGAGTCCATCTGCGTAGGCCCCAGAATAAAAACATTTGCTCCACACCCCCACTCATAATTATGATATCCGAGCCCCACTCTCTTTCCTGCTTCCATTTGAGTCTCTTAAGGTCTGGGAAATTCTGCTTATTCCATTTTTTTATATCAAAAAGTTTAATAATCCTTGTATTTGCCAATTGGCCATAGAGACCATCTCATTTAATGCTCCCAGCCTTATGAAGAGCCTAAATTATGAATCTGAAATTTAATCATGAGTTTTATGATTTTGTTTATGAAGAGTTGTTTTATATTATTAGTTTTCGATTGTTTTCGATTTCTAGCATATGATTAGAGCTACAAAATTTTAAGCATGATTTTCAGTTCTGATAAATATGTGAGAAAAATATTGAGAACTTTATTTCAACGAAAATAAAGGAAAAAACATCTTGTATTTTCATGGAAAGATACTTGAAAGGACACTTACACTTGCAGTACGGTGTTTCCCCGCTCCATCTGCCGTCTGAGCCGCAGATTCTTGTAGCGTTGCCTACCAACTCGTATCCCAGGGTGCATGAGTAAGTCACGGCATGTTCCACCACGTAACTGTCGCCGTCTATACTTGTATAATCATCACGTGTGTCGGGCGTTCCACAAGACACCACTGAAATTTTCGGGAAAATATTTATTAAAGGAGGTGCAAAAATGTAGAGATATTAATACAGATTATTATCTAATCTTATTAATAAAAGCGAATGTTTGCGTGTGTATGTGTGTGTGTGGGGGTGAGGCCCCCAGGCAAATCTGTGAAACTTACAGCCGTGAAAGTTGGCACACGGGTAGTGCAGACTATGGGAAGGTGCACCTCGAAGCCCGAATTTTAAATTTTATTCTAGAAAACTTTTTATTTTATGTTTTGTGCGATATTTTATGTTTTTTTAACTTCAGATTACGATATCTCGGCAAAAAATGATCGTAGAATTTTGGTCTTTTTACAGTCTAAGACTACAGACATTTCTCCTTCAAACAAGACCTCATTTGTTTAAAAATAATTTAAAACAGACTGTTATTTTAATCAAAATATTAAACCCACTTTTTCGAGAAATTTATGCACTTTTGAGGATCTACGGTTGATGCTCTTCGAGTTTTTATCTTACAAAGAAAAATTTACATCATCTGGAAGATGAAAGCTTTCTCATTCATATAAACCTCATTTCAAGTATCTATCTTAAAATTTCGATTTTTAATTGGATTTTAAAGAGTGATACTGCGACAAAAATTTCCTGCTTGGTTCTTCAAACGCGGTATTGAATGACGAAATTTTCTCCCCTTGGATTGTAAGCGATTGAGTCATTCAATTATGTTTTGTGGGATATTTTATGTTTTTTAAACTTCAGATTACGATATCTCGGCAAAAAATGATCGTAGAATTTTGATCTTTTTACAATCTAAGACTACAGACATTTCTTCTTCAAACAAGACCTCATTTGTTTAAAAATAATTTAAAACAGACTAATATTTTCATCAAAATATTAAACCCTTTTTTCGAGAAATTTAAGCCCTTTTGAGCATCTACGGTCGATGCTCTTCATGTTTTTATCTTACAAAGAAAATATTTACATCATCTGGAAGATGAAAGCTTTCTCATTCATATAAACCTCATTTCGAGTCTCTATCTTAAAATTTTGATTTTTAATTGAATTTTAAAGAACGATACGGCAACACAAATTTCCTGCTTGGTTCTTCAAACGCGTAAGCGATTGAGTCATAACAAAGCGTGTTTCATTCAGAGCGTGATCCTCACTAAAAAATAAATCACTGAAAAGATGTGTCATCGTGCTTTTTAACTTCTGATTACGATATCTCGGCAAAAAATGATCGTAGAATTTTGATTTTTTTACAATCTAAGACTACAGACATTTCTCCTTCAAACAAGACTTCATTTGTTTAAAAATAATTTGAAACAGACTAATATTTTCATCAAAATATTAAACCCACTTTTACCAGAAATTTACGCGCTTTTGAGGATCTACGGTCGATGCTCTTCGAGTTTTTATCTTCAAAGAAAATATTTACATCATCTGGAAGTTAAAAGGTTTCTCATTCATATAAACCTCATTTCAAGTCTCTGTCTTAAAATTTCGATTTTTAATTGAATTTTAAAGAATGATGCTTCAACACAAATTTTATACGCGATTCTTCGAACGCGGTACTCTAGGCGTTGGAATCAATCATTCATAAGAACCGCGCATGCGCACAAGGAAACGTTTTATTTACTTTTGCCGGTGTTCACTTTTTCTGCATTCTGTCAATTTTTGTTTAATTAAGTTGGTTTTTTGCATATTCTTTCTTTTTATGCTTTTGTCTGAAACTCTGGAAGATTTTTTATTATCTTTCGAATACTTCGAAACTTTACAATGTTTACCAGCGGTGTTTTAAAACAAATGTTAATTATGTTTGTGTTTAGCTTTGATTATGTTTGTGTTTAGCTTTGAGAAAAGATAATTTTGTAAAGGTTTTTTTGGTCTTTTATGCTAAAATAGCACTTAAAAATCAAAAAAAGAAACAAAAACTTATCTGTAAATAGCATACCTTTTTTATAAATTGATGAATTTGAAGTAATTTTTAATGAAATTTAGCTATAACACCTATCATCCTGCACGAAATCCTAAAGCTAATATTTTAAACTAATTTTAGCTTTTGATTGAGGAAATTTTTGATGTTAAAACATGTTAGCAATGTATTACATATGCATTATTTTGTACGTCAAATATAGTTGCACATTAATTTTATTGAAATTTGTGGTATGACTTTCTTAAGTAGCATGATTTATTTTTTCTCGGTGATATCTTTTTTTTAATTATCATATTTTGAGAACATAACTTTTTTAAATTAAGAAAAAACACAAATAACAGCTTAGGTTAACAAGATTCATTGTCAAGAATTATATATCACATGATTGGACAAGCCACAGGTCAAGAAATGTTGAAATTAATGGAGGTAAGGTTAATTTTTTTTTACATGCAGTAATTTTTTCATGTCCTGATAAATGATTCATAAATTAGAATCTATAGCTGATTTATACCTCATTTATATTTTTAGAATTTAACTTCTTACTTCTGTTTTAACTTTCCTGTCTATTTTACCATCATGTTTTGTTTTGCTATTATTGAAGTGTGTAAAATGTTTTTCATTGCTTACTACGATTTAAAATTTTTTTTGTATTATTGGCCTGAGCATATCTCGCCGCAGCCTGTACTTTTTATTCATACTGTGTTATTTATACTGTTATTTTTTCAACGTTATTTATACTGTATTTAGTTTTTAAATTGATTTGGTATTGTTTACTTTTCAGCTTTTTCCGAATGATTTTCCGAATCTTTACCCCGGAAAGAGAAGCGAGACTGGAAGAAATCAGACAACAACAGCAAAGAATAGTTGGACAAAAACCCCAGGATCGTCATGATTTGTTAGCAAGAGTGTTTTATCAAAAACAAAAATCACTTATGAGTCTCATCACAAAGGCAAAGATTTTGGAGAAGTTAGGTGTCATATGTACACCATAATTGCAGTTTTGGCTGATTTAAACTCTGTTTTCTCACATTTTGATTCCCCTATAGCAGTAGTGGATTACATGGTTATCCGGAGTTACCCATTTTGTTCCATTTTAAAGGAATTAGGCTGTGGTTCATATGGGAATGGCGTTTAGAAACATACGGCATATGAGGCAGATATTACAGATCAAATAATAGCCAAAGATGACACCACTTCAGTCAGTTGTCCGACATAATTGCAATTTTTGGCTGATTTAAACTCTGTATTCTCACATTTTGATGCCCCTGTAGCAGTAGTGGATTACATGGTTAACTGAAGTTACTCATTTTGTTCCATTTTAAAGGAATTAGGCTGTGGTTCATATGGGAATGGCGTTTAGAAACATACGGCATATGAGGCAGATATTACAGATCAAATAATAGCCAAAGATGACACCACTTCAGTCAGTTGTCACAAAACAACTGTCTCTGTCCACATGTTGCAGAAGCCTCCTCTACACGATTTCTTCATTCGGGAATGGCGTTTAGAAACATACGGCATATGAGGAAGATATTACGGATCAAATAATAGCCAAAGATAGCAAGTGTCTATAGACAATGCGTGGATTGTTCCGTATTGCCCTCTACTAACCACAATTTTCAATGCCCATATAAACGTAGAGTACTGTAATTCAGTTTTATAGTGTTGCGTGTGAGTGGAACACTGGTGTAAAATATGATGGCGTACATTTACGAGAAAATTATTTCTCCCACGGTCAGTTTTACGTAGCTTGCTTACGCGTAAGTTCGAGGACGAGCCTGGTAATATTAGTTCCGCCCAATGAAGAAACAAAATATATTGTTTATAAGAAAATCCTCTAAAAAGCAATTTCATTACTTTTTCATTGTAATTATCCTAAAATGTACCCCGTAGCGAAGCACTGGTATTCAGCTAGTTATATATAAAACAGTTCCGTAACTTACTGACTGACTGTCAGATAACGCACAGACCAAACCGCTGGAACTAAAGGGCTGAAATTTTGCATGGTGATTCTACTTATAGTACAGGGGTGCACTAAGAAAGATTTTTGAAAAATTCTTCTTAAATTTTTTAAAATTAAATTTTTAAGCTGTTTTAGTAACTTTTTTTAAGTTTGCATTTAAAATAATAATTTGAGAGTTATAAAATTTATATCACGAGAAAGATCATAAAAATTCCTTTAAAATGAAATCTTTTTCGAATCTTTACCTCGATTTTCTGATTTTTAGTGAATTTTTAAAGATTAATTTTTAGAATATAATTTATTAAATGCTGATCACGTGATTTCTTTTCTCGTACTTTAAAAAAATTTATCGTCACGTGCATAACAACTAAATAGACAAAAAATAATTTTTTTTCCTTCCTAATGCGGCAGACGATTGGACATTATCCAAAAAATATTAAAATACAATAAAAGATATTATGTTCCTTAAACTGTACTATATTAACTATACTATATTCTTTAATATGTCGTATTACATTTAATTTGAATAGTTTCTTCTTCATTATTTTGTCTATAAAAATACCCTTACGATTTTTTTTTATAAATATATTTTTTTGTTTTTTTACATCAATTGTATACATTGATCATCGTATTTATTATATATATATTTGACATTATTTGCATACATTGACAGTTGTATTTAATTTGAATGTACTCCCTAGCGAAGTGCGGGTTTTCAGCTAGTAATTCCCATATATGAAAATTCCCATACAGAGTCAAGGCACTGAGCCGTTGATAAAGATAGCAGAGTATTAATCAACGAATAAAGCAATTCATCAAAAACTAGCGATTAAATTCTATTCGGGAATTTAAAAAAACCGATAGAGTTTTCATGACCAGGAGCTGAGCGAGAAATCTCACAACTTTAAAGCAATTGTGGCAAAAAGCCCGCAGAAATGTTCCGTCGATCCATTCCTGCAAACAAAGTGTTGAAACTGCCAAAAGACAAACAGAACAGAGGGGAGGAAACAGAGAGTAACTAAAAAAATAAACAAGGGAATGCTTAAAAATATCTGACAAAATATGATAAATAAATAAATGTGAAAAAAATCAATTCATAAAAGCATGCCAAACTGAATCAATATAAGGAGCAAATTTTCTGTCTGTAACGAGTGATAATAACTGAGCTTGGAAAACTTAAAAATACACTTTGAAAGTTCATAATTTAATGTAATTAATGGTGTTAAATGATTAATGTAAGGTTTTAATTAGCTGCTTTGTGTCTAATTTGTATGAATAATGATGAAAAGCTATCTAGTGATCTTCAGGGGATGCTTAAAAGTTTCATTTCATTTTTTATGTCCATTCTTACCTTGGCAACTCGGTTCACTGCTGCTCCAGGTAGCGTTTTCAAGACAAATCCTTCTTCCGGGACCATGAATTTCAAAATTGGAGTCGCATACGTATTCCACTTGGCTGCCATAATGTGTTGTATTAGACGGAAGCATCCAGTGACCGTGGGGTACAGGGAGAGGAAGCCCACAATCAATATCTAACCGAGAAAAAATAAATGATCAGATTCAGAGTTTTATACAACATCTTCATTTCAGAAGGATTTCAACAAATCAGTTTCACAACGTTTATATCAATCTCATAATTTTTACACTATTAAATATCGGAATCAATTTCATAATATTTATACTACTTAATATCCGAACTTAAATTTTTGAAACTCATGTGAATTGGAACAGAGAAATAATAATTAAAGTGAATAATATTTGAAATATTTCAGCCATATATTTTTTTATAAACGAGAATATGAGTTTATTTTATTGCCCCATAATGATCGAAACTTTCATTTAATTTATAACTCTATAAATTATTGAATCCGTGGCGCACCCAGGATTTTTTCTTGGGGGGGGGGGAGCGAGATGAACGGATAAAGATATTAATAATACATGGGGGGGGGTCGAGATAAACGGATAAAAATATTTAGAATGCAAAATCAATATTCATAATGCAATCAATTTCTATTTCTTTCGGGGGAGGGGGGGGGGGGGGGAGGGCCCCTAGGCCCTTCTGGGTGCGCCACTGTATTGAATGCTGTAACTAAAATGTGCAAAAATTAATTTTAGCCTTGTATTTCTCATTAATTGTTCTCAGATTTCCATTGCCGATTCCATCGCAGTTAATGCGTGAATATTTTTATGTGTCAATTGTAATGAACATATTTTGTTTTCCTCTTTAAATTTACGAATACTACTGTTTCAATGTATCAAGCTAAATTTATTAAAGTACTTTACATCTAAGTCCCTGATTTAAAGAAGGAAATTTCCTTTAAGAATTCCATCTCCTGGGTAGCAAGACTGATGTTGAAATTTATTTGCTATGTTCTTAATTCTCTTACTATAAGATTAACTCACTAGATGGCAGCACTACAAACCATACCCACATTAAATAGTAAATACATTTCCTATATCGGACTTCCTTTACTGAAACAAGACACTTAATTGAAAACTAAAATGATAAGCTTCAGGCCCTGATTTTCCATTAGGCCCAGTAGGCCCGGGTCTAGGGGCCCCCGAATGTTGGGGGACCCCAAAAATTTTTATGTTAAAAGAAAAAATTCCCAATTCAATTTTTTTTATTATTTTACCTGTTTTAATAGCAATTTTTTATAATATATTCTTACAAATTTGATAGGTCCGTCATATGTATAGTTATATGTATAGTTCATCATATGTATGTTATAGTATATATAAGGGATTAATAAGGTTTTCTGGTTGCATTGTATTGGTGTTTTAAGGATGAAGTTAATATGTTGTATTGCTTTTTGTTATTTGATAATGTTCTAGTCTTCTACGATTCAAATAGCCAATTCTTGGTAAGATGGTACTGTCACAATGATTCATGAATATTTTTTTTGTGTGTCAATTTTGGAAATTTTACGCCTACATCATTGTTAGTGGGGTCTCCATATCGAGTTGTGCCTATATTCAAGAATTTTCTAAATCGGGCCCTCATAAGCTTATCAAGAATTCTTATTTTTAGAATATTCTAAAATGGAAAATTTATGTCTTTTTGAAAATTTTGTGTTAAGAAAGACTATAGGACTTCACCTTTACTAACCAAGATATGAGGCGATGAAAGGCAAAGTAGTGTAAGTCACATTTTCAACTTTTTTTTTTTTTTTTTTGAGGGCGAAAATGTAATATCCATGTTCAATTTATAGTGGAATTGCAAATTATTATTATTTGCAATATTATAATAAATATTATGAAATATAATTTGTTCAATTTATAGTGGAATTTTTTGTAGCTTTTGCAGAAAAATATTTTGGACTTATACCACTTTGCCTTTCACCGCCTCAATTATAGTGATGCATAAATAATTTTAACACTCAGCGCACACTTCTGTAACAATAATTCTAAAATAAATATTTTCCTACTGCATAAGTTTACCATTAGAACAATTATTTTTCATATCATGCAGGAAATAAATTGAAAGAAAACAGAAATATTATGATAAACGTCAAAAATGTTTTAGTGTCCATGACATGTTACTATCGTATAAATCGGAATAATTATAGCCGCAGTTTATAGAAGCCCGGTTTCTTGGTCAGTTGAATGGTATTTAATTTAACTTCTATTATTCGGTGAGGTCAATTTCGCTTTCAGACATCTAAGTTCCTATCAAGTATGTATTATAGTTAGAAACTAATTTGATTGAAATGATACGGAAGAAATTTTAACAGGAAATTTCAGGATTGTATTAGAATAAGGGATAATTACAGTTTACAATTTCATTTAAAGTTACCCCAATCTCCTTTTCATTTCTTGGGCTACCAATTCTAATATTCCTAAATTGGAAATTAAGGAATTTTAGCAATTTAGGGATATTAATTACCCCCGATTTGTAACGAATATCAGGTCACGAATCAATGTGGTATATTAAGTTTTAACCTTTAGCTTACGGGGCCCATTTTCCGATTCCCTATATAGAACGGAAATTTCATACCCCCTTTGTAAGAACGGTCACGGCCATTAAGGGGGTTATCTCTCTCTCTCTCTTTCTCTCTCTCTCTCTCTCTCTCTCTCTATATATATATATATATATATATATATATATATATATATATATATACACACACACACACACACACACACACACATATATATATATATATATATATATATATATATATATTATATTATATTATATATTCATTCTTGGGTCCGTATTCTTCGGATACATGCTATCTCCCGACATACGGAAAAGGTTAAACGCACATAATTCCTGTCGAGGACAAAATTTCTAAAATGAATTAGATAGCAGAGTAAAAAATTCCTTTCTCTATTACAGAGTACAATTTAAAAAAAGAAAATCTCTAAATTGAAGTCAACAATTAATTGAAAAATTTTCTCCATAGATTAGCATTGAGCCGAGCAAATTCAGTTGGCCAGCTTCTACTCAGCAACCTTAGGTTATTTTTATACTTTAAACTCTTTTTAAAATGCAAGTCTCACTGCGACGCGGGCAAGCATTCTAAGCCAATTAGATAGAAGTTCCCTATTAGTTCTTTAGAGAAAAATCTACTTACACATGCAAAGGGGTGGTTCATTTGACCATACTCCAGTCGGCAAGCAGGTTCGCAGTGGTTCTCCACGCACAGGTAAGTGTCCTACGATACAACGATATTGCACAGTGGATCCCACCCGGAACGAATCAGCGGAAGCCCTGTCGTTACCACCGTAGACAACTGTTGCATTCTTCGGAACTTCTGGAGGAACACATCGGATTTCTAGAAAGGAAATTCGAATAAATTATTTATTCTAATGTGTATTTTTCAATCAACAGTTACTAGTAAAGAATCCTTTCCCTGAACCCATCGATGACAGATTGTATAGAGAGCTAAATTAAAAAGAAAAAAAAATCATTCAAACTTTTGATTCTGTAATGCGTAAATACAGGTAAAATCCAAGAAAATCTTCTTATACAAACAACAAGGCATTTTTACAACAAACAAATACAAACAAATGGCGTTATGCTTATACAAATGCTTATACAAACAAATGGCATGTTTCACATGCCATTGATAAGCTAATCAGTAATAAATTATAGAATTGTTCATACAAATGCCTCCACAGTTACTAGATCACTTTGTCTTCGATAACAATTTAATATCTAGCAGCTAAAATTTTTTTCAGTTTTTAAATAAACTTATTAGTGTAGTTAAAATTGTTGCAATTTCTTCATATCTTAAATCACTGCTTTTTCAAATTCAAACTTTCTTGTCTTTATAGTTCAGTTGCAAATCAGACTTCTGTAAAAAATCAGCTGTGTGTATCGAATGTCTACTCCTTGCTTCAAGTGATATAGGAAAAATAAGTAAGGAAATGAAAGAAAAATTCAGGTAAACTATGACAAATCTTTTTTCATGCAGGAAAATTAACTACAAAATTAAAGTTTTTTTGTACTTAGGTAAATATGCAATTACTTTTTTTTTTTTTATCTGTGCAGCAAAGCATTTCAATGAGTGACACTACCAAATATTACAAAAATGAGACTTTTCAGTCGGGAGCGCTGTCTGTGTAGTGTAAGATAAGAAATACTTAAAAGTATGAAAAGATACTCCTTGTAATATGAGCCATTCACAAACCGAATCGGTTAATGCCACTTTTTAAAATTTTTGAAATTTTGGTGTCAAAACACTTGATGAACTCCTAACTTTTTACATTCATAATAAATTTCCCAAATAATGACGATTAACACCACTAAATGACAAAAAATTTTTTGGTCGTCGAATAATAAGGAACTTTTCTCAGAAGCCGATCCAGTTAAGTCCATACTCTATTGTAAATCATTGCGATAATGCATTTCAAACACAGAAAAAAGTACTTGAGGATAAAGGTCAATCCTTTAGAGTTGTTTCATCACAAAAAAGTAAAATAAATGAGTCAGTTACAGTCTACCTGCTGCAGAAGTAAGTACTTGGGAATTATTACACAATTATTGGAATTTTTTTCCTGTAGTAAAAAAACAATTTGAAGACTGAATTGGATGTTATTACATTTTTTTTCTTTCCAAACTGTTTAAGTCCATTAGTCAAGCAAAAATTGTAAAAATAATAACGATTACTCCAAGGGTATTCTCTCTTAGAGATTTTATATGCTAGAGATTTTTAAGATAAAATCTACAACTGCGATAATACACCCTACAATGTTTATTTGAATTTATATTCCCAGAGGAATTTTAAAAAACGATGTATATTATTATATCACTTTTTCAATTTTTTTTATTTTATGAACATTACCGACTCGGCAAGTGAGGGGCTCATGCCTCATACTGATGCAGTAAAATTTGTCATGAATATTTTGTGAATGGAGAAATATATCTCGAAAAATATTTTTTCTTTAAAAAAAATTTTTCGAGTATACCTTGTTATTAATTTAAAATCAATTTTTAATACTTTTACCTTCACATTTTGGTGCACTGTCGCTCCATTTCCCATTCTCCATGCAGTATCTTAGCCTCGTGCCGATCATTCTGAAGCCAGCATTGCACGAATACATAGCCACACTTCCCAGATGGGTACTGCCATTGGAGTACTGGATTTCCCCTCGTAACATCGTCTGCACGCGTCCACAGTCCACATCTATAGAAAAACATATTTAAATTAATCTTAGTTAACTTTTTACGTGTAACAAAGTGTTTTGCTTTTTATTCACGTGGAACGAGACAGTAAATTTTAGTGGATAAAATTAAATTTATTGGTGCACTGCCAAAATCTACTCAACAGTAAAGTTTTTATCAGTATCTGAAGTTTCAGGAGTGCGTTGTAAGATTTAACGATTATAAAGTGCTGGAATCATTGAATTACTTATGCAATATATGAAGGCCTTATTTAAATAATGGTCCAACTCCACTTTTTTTTTAAAAAAAAGGAGTTAGCCTCACTTTCATGTTCATACAAGTCATTTCTATTTTATTTTAAAACTGGTACACCTCCAGCTTATTTCTGCTGCTAACTGAGGTCACCACAAATCTGACTTCAGCAGTCATTTTTCAGCACTCATTAGACTTAGATCGTTATTATCTCAAAACGAACAACAATGGACTTGACCCACTATTCAAATAAGGCCTTTATATTACAGGACTTATATAATTTCACGAATTCATTTTTACTTTAATGTATGTTTTATGTGTTATATTTAAAATTTCTGAATGGTACTCTCTGTTCTCGAATACAGTGAAGTACAGAATAAACAGTTATTGATATTCAATGACTGACAGAAGAGAGTAACTATGGGAAAAAGGTGAATAAAAATATAATGACAAAATTTTCATTACTTTCATTTATGTATTTATATTTTGAATAGCATCGGAGGGAGTAGGGCTTAGCTCCTCCCCTTCCATTCCTTTGTTTATGGCTGTGTGTACGCTGCACATTCGTTCTTTCGATAACTTCATTCAATACATTTGGAAAAATAATTTCAATTTGTAGCACAGAATTTATAAATGCCATTATTAGTCAATAAAAACTGATGTACAGTTTAAAAGTACTTCAATACTATAACAGTCAATACTATATAAGTTTCAGGCATAGACGTAGCGTCGGGGGGGGGGGGGGGGGGAAATTAAAACGTTAATAGAAATTCAGTTAAAATCAGAAAATTGTAGAAAACTTTTCAGAAAGTCTTTTTTTTCCGCCTTTTCAAACTGTGAAATTGAAGATTCCGATTATGTCTTTAGCCTTAACATAGTCTTTAACAATGATATGATCCATAACAAAAATTCAATGCTATATTTGTTTCCTCATTTTATTTATATTATGTTTATTATCTTCATTGTATAATTTTTGAATACTACTCAAACATCAATTCTTTTGTTATTCAATTTAAAAAACCATAATATTTCATATTTTAAGGACCGTCCGGTAGTCAATGCGCTGAGGAGGGCCCTAACTGAATTCAATTCGTTTCCCCCCTACCCCCAAAGAAAAAACTTAGAAGCACGCTACGCCTATGGGTTCATGGGCTTGTCAAAAACATTGTTACTATGATTCCACTAAAAAGAATGTCCGAGGGCACATCCAAAAGTTTTGCTATTATGGTTCACACATGCAACTGTTTTTTTTTTTTTTTTGACGAGGGTTCTTGCAGTTCATAAATGGATCGGCTTATTCCAAATAAAATGTGTTTAAACATGTCTGTGCAAGCATAATGGATGGCTGCAGATAAATGCTCTCAGTCATACACTCGTTTTAGTACCGCTAGGGAACCTTAAAAATATATTTAAAAAAATCACTTTAAAAAAAGAGTTTTAGATCATATAACTTTAAACTAAACAAAGCGGAATATCTTGTCAAAGTTACACATTTAAGAAAATGCAATCATTCACAAAATCAGTTTAGTTACTGATCAGCGTTTTAAGGAAGATCAGTAAAACCTGAAAGAGAGTCACATGAGAGAATACAGTGAAACTTTTTTCAGGCCCGTTTAGGAGGAATCCAAAGTGTAATTTAATAAAAAAAATATTTCGGATGAGCACAAAGGGGTGATAGGGGATTATTAGGAAGATGTATTAAGAAAACTAAAAATTGCATTTTTAGGTAGGAAGATTAGAAAATTTGCTCCGGTGGATTATTTTTCACCGCGATGATACCCTTGCTCTTTTTTTAGTACGTAGAAAAATTTGTAACACGAGAATTTTGTTTAAAAATATTATCAAATCCCTTCTAATACCCTAATATTGCACCTTTGGAGTTTGATTTACCTGGAATAACCTTTTGAGGATCCCGATTTGAGTCCACTGAACATGCCCAAAAAGGCATTTTATACGTAGTATAAATCGAAAAGCACAGAATTTCTCAGATGAGAGAGTTGAAAGAAGGGAAACATTTCCTTCACACGTCTGTACATCTAGATACAGGACAATGATCGAAAAACAAAACCTTTGCAATTTGATATTTTTACCATGTTTTTATTAACCCGCTTTCTTGTTTGTGTGTGTGTTTGTCCAGTACAAATCTTGCAATCGATTTTTAACTAACTTCCCGACTAGCTAGACTTTTGAAAGTTTTAGAATAGCTCAGAACATGATGACAATGCATTATTTTAATACTTTTAGCCATCTTTAAGCAGCATTGAATTCCTTTTCAGTTAATTTTTTTTGTAGTCTGGAGCAGCCATCTATCGCCGGGACGGGAACGAAAAGTTAAACGAAAGTTAACTTCCAATTAACTTCATTTTCTTTCAAGTTGATGGGATAATTCATCAAAAAAATTTTTTTTAAAGTATTTATTAATAACTAGAATTGTCAAATTTATATGATTCAACAGAAAATTTAAAAACATCGTATATATAAAGTTCTTTTTATCTTGTAATTATTATTAAGTGAAGGTTTCTACGATTTTGCAGGAATCTGTTCTGAGATGCCCTTGAATTTTCTAGATTACTTAGCATTATAAACAAGGGTGTTACTGCACATTAATTAAGGTTATGTAAATAAAAATTACTCAGGATATTTGCTTTGTGAAAATGTAGACGCAGCTGAATACTCTACTTACATATGCAGGTGGGCAGCGTGCCAGACCATTTTCCGTCCCGGTTGCACCGTACGGACGCCCCTCCGTTCTTGAACGTGGCCACGTCGTTGCTCGTGATGGCGGAGATTTTGTGTCCCGGTTTGCACTGGTAATGGATCTCGGAATGGATCGTGAAGGTGGCATTCTTGGGAATCTCCACACCGTTCGGAATTTCAGGAGGCCCGCAGTCGATCACTGTAAGCATAGTTTGAGAATTGTCATGTATTATCCAAGGAAGATGATGTTTCAGCAATGACTGCTGCACAGTTCGTAACCAACAACATGTCCAGAAAACTTTTTATTGTAAATTTTACGCACAGAGTTGCTTCATTGATATTCATTTAATTGAAAAAATTGTTTCGTATGGTATAAAACTGATATAATTTTATTTATATCACAGTTTTACTTTCCAGATAAAATTTTTCTTCCTATCCTTTCCTTACTATTTCTAACTGGAAACTTAAGGAAACACAAAACAGAAACATAATAGTTTAAAAATTCACAGTGAAAATCAAAAAACTAGTTAGAACTAGTCCATCAGAGGAACATATAGAATAGAGATATATTTGGGAATTGAGTCTATGAAAAATTCACGGAAGTTTTGAATTTGTTGACTGCTCGTAGAGACAATCACAACTAAAGGTGCCTGATGAAGAACTAGATATTTTTATTCAAAACTAATTGATATTTTTAGTATTTATTGAGAATTTTAAGAAGTTGTGTGTTTTTTGTGATGTGTTTAATGTTATACAAATGACATTAAAAGATGCATGAAAAAAATATTGTACTATTCAATGCTCATTTTTGCAATAACATGTGCTATAGCGAATAAAATCTGGGTTTTCCTGAAAAAAAATTCTCTGAGAAATCCTCAAAGAAACGTTTTTTTGAGCTTTACATCTAATATGAAGTAAGTTTATTTTGAAACTTATTTCTTTTGTTTTATTTACAAAATTGGGGGGAACTCCTGTAGCCCCCCCACCCCCCAATTTTTAATCTCTTGATATGGCAAAAAAAAATTTCTTTCAGTTATTTTTGCTTCGAGAATAATGTTAACAAAATTTTTACTCTAACTTTAAATTCCCGAAGATGAAAATAAATTAAAGAAAATTTAAGGAAAACAGATGAAAGGTATAAAATTGCATAGAAATACCTTTCAAAGAACTTTTGATATATCCTCTCCTCTAAAAGATTGAAAATCATGGAAAAATCCATTCACAGATAAATAGACCTAAAATACAGACTTTCTGCATGGTACGCACTGGTAGTACAGAATAAAAATGTTGTGACTATTGATGTCATTGTACAAACTTGTGCTATTTGATTCTAAAAAAATCATCAGTATGGTAAAAGGAAAAAAATATAAAAATGGGTTTTCTTGAGAATTCATTTTGTCTAGGAATCCTTTAAGAAACATAATTTAATGAAATGAAATTTTGAAAATTTAAAATAAATTAAAAAAATTAAAGCACGTTAGTTTTATACATATATACTCTAAACTAATTTTTTTCCTATTACAGAGCATTCATTTAGGCAAATACTAAAACAGCTTACGAAAAAAGCTAATTTTAAAGATTGATTTCTCGTTTAATTAAATGATTTTCTTTTACTTACGTTTGCAGGATGGTTCTCTTCCGCTCCACTTTCCGGTTTCTAGGCAAGACCTTTCATCGTGTCCCACTATTGTATAGTTGTCGTTGCATCGGTAATGTACTCGGCTTTCGTACGTCGTAGTTTCGTCGTCTAGAAGCTGATAGATGCCATTCTCGAGAGTCAAAGGTCGACCACAGTCTACATCTGTTGAAAATTTTAATAATCACATTCAGATGGATGTTGGTTGTTTGCCTTTATAAAGCTAATACTCTGGGTGGATTGCAACAGATTCATGCGAATACAGTGAACCCGCTAGCTGGCCAACCCACAAAACAGCCACTTTTGTGCGGAACTATTACTGCCCAACATAGAGAATTCCACAACAATTCGACGGCCACCCCTCAAAACGGCCACTTTTTTTCGGAACCATGACTTGCCGCCTTAAAGAAGTTTCACTACATATAGTAATTCATCGTTAAATCTTTACTTACACACAAATACTGGAATTCAAAATTAACAGTTGATCCCTCAGTTGTCGAAATCTTGGGTGAAAGCCTGCCCCCACTTTAAAAAGTATCATTCGAGTTAAGAGACTTTTGCAAAAAAATAAAATAATAAACAACAAGAAAAAGTTGCCATTTTTATCTCCTTTCACGTGGCAGGATAAAAATATATGAAAACTTGAGAAGATTTTAGCACAGCTAACAACTGATTAAAATTACCAAGTTCCTTCCCAAGCAGTCATATGAACAGAAAACACTTAAGAGCATATGACTCATAAAATACCTCGAGTTTTCATTTCTAAACACAGAAGAGCTAAAAACGATTTCATAAATTTATATATTATATAAACATCTGAAAAAGGAAATTCAAGTACTTAAATAAAACCTCTTATTCTATAATGAGGCAAGTGCCGCCCACAGGGAATTGGGCTTGGGTTCAAATACTGAATAAGGCTTAGTCTATAAAGTGTTGTCCTCTCATAGGGAGCAACTTTGGTTCACCTAAATGGTGCTCCCATAATAAAGTAGCCAGTAAGACTTCGCGGTGAACAAAAGGTGAATGTCTCACGACAAGTGCCTCCGTATTAGAAAAAAAATAATAAGGCTAGTGCAAAAAGAATAACACAGTCATAAACACTCATTACCTGAAGTTGCACTTACATCAGTTAAAAACGTGTTTTATTTCCCAACCAGAAAGGAAATTTCTGGCCCGAGCAAAAAGCCGAAATGAGGGCTTCAGTCTTTGCCTATGAGAACGTTTAGCCCAAACGGCTTTTTCAATCTTAAAAACTTTAAAACCAGTGTACTAGATAAAGTGATTTACTTTAATAAGGTTGAATACAATCTTGCAAAAGTGATATAAACTTTGAAATAAATAACTGAAATAAGCTAGTACATGGAATCTTCATGAAAGAAAATTGATTGTGCTCGACTTGACGTTGAAGTAGCTTTAAGTTTTAAAATAGTATAAAAGAGCCTGAATTAAAAAAAATAGTTATAAAGCTAAAACAAATTGATGTGGAAATGATAAACCAAAATGTTTAAGGTGTAGGGAGCTATTAATTTAATAGCATTCGGAAAATGACGTTTTCATACTTTTTACCATTTTTCACAAAATATTATTTGTCCTAAGATTTAGTAAACTTTCATGAAAAACTACACAAAACAAAGAAAGTTGAATTTTCTCTATACGTAGAAATTAATTTACTCATTGAAAGTACCTTATATTATTACCTTAAAATGCAGAAAAAACGACTTCAAAGATAATATTGTGAAAATTTTGACAGTATTTTACTCATTTCATGAAAATATTTCTCTCACTCTTTTAAACAAAACATTAAATTCTACTTTTTCTTAATTTATAAGGTATTGTAACTACAAGTCCAAAATTTTGGGGACAAGCAGTTGAACAAAGAAAATATAGTGCTTGCTATTAACCGAAATACCTGCCGTAAATTAAGATCTATATAAGCAACGTAAACTTCATATATACTTGGAAAAATATCCTCGTCGATATCTTTATAGTACAACCAATTAAATTCTGATAAACTAGCTCCTAAATTGGCTTCTCTTGGACCAACGAGGTATGCAGTGACCCCCCAGATATGTTTCAAACTTAATTTAAAAACTAATCACTCTGTTTAAATTATTTGTTGAATATAAATCTTTGCTTGTTCGTCAAATTCAGAAATAATAATTTCTTGACGGTGCTCAGTCATTTTCAGCTATTATATTGGAAACTTTCTCAGATACTGCCAATCAGGTTACATAAATATGTTGTAATTTACTAAATGGTTTAGCTTTGTATAAATGCTTTAGTAGTTAAATATTTCTAGTTATGGAAGTAATCGCTTATGTTTGTTTCATTTTATGAGTTCTGTAATTTATAAAACATGGCAATTTTTCGATTACTTCGCGTTAAAATTATCAAAAGCAATATCCGAGTTGAGAGGAATGCATTGTTGGAGATAACTAAATAGGTTTATAATCACACAAAATTGTCGTATTTTTGGGACCATAAGACGCACCTCAAATTTATACGAGAATTTTTAGAAAAGAATATTTTGTATTTTGTAAGGTATAGAAAGATATTTTACATTTTTTACTTAATGAAGATATAATATATATTTAATAAATAACTAACTAACACACACACACACACATATATATATATATATATATAATAAAATATTCCTTTTATTTTAATGTTACCTTCGGACCATAAGATGCACCTCAATTTTAAGTCCATTTTTTATTTAAGAAGGTGCGTTTTATGGTCCGAAAAATTCGGAGCTGCCAATCAAGACTCAGGTCAAAGCATTGTAGGTCACTTACATTTGCAGATGGGGTCCCTTCCCGTCCAAAGACCACCGAGCTGACATTTCCTGACTTCATCACCTACTAGTTTGTGACCGCGGTCACACACGTATTTCACTTCGTCTCCGGCTTTCACGCCCGTCTGTTCCAGGGTGGCATTACGTGGAGCGTTCAAAGTTGGGCACCAGTGGTCTGCGAAAACACGTTTGTAATATTAGACTCAAATGAATGAATTCGTGGTAGTAGTAACATTGGACAGAGTAACATATATTTGGCTGATAAAATTTGGTCGGGGAAATGCGATCATGCACTTGTTTTTGAAGTCAGTTTCTCGTTTCGGTTGACACGGTAATCGGGTACGATTTCTTTACTTTGGTTATCATATTAACTGTTTTGATAGAAGTACCCTTTGGACATGAAACGGAACACCATGCTTTTCTCAACATAACTAATCAAAATTTAATGATCTTCAAGAGTATACTTCCATTTCGATAAAAGATCTATATCATTATTTCCAATCTTTGAAACGCACAAAGGGATGAAATTCTTGATAGTTATATTAAGAATCAACTTAAATGCAAGTTCAACATTATCCCAAAGTCTGATATTAAGAATCTCCTTGTTCAACGAAATATAAATTCGATGTTCAAAACTGTGACCATTCTAAAATGCATTAAATGCATTTAATGTGTCTATTTTAGAAATGTAAAGGACTAATAGCCATCACATAGTCATCTAAAGAAATAAGTAGGTGGTAATTATTTCATAAAAATGGCTCGTATAATATTTGAGAGCCAAAATTGAAATTTTTGGTGAAATGTGTAGGTATATTGAATGTCATTGGCCTAGTTTGCAAAGGCAGCGAGCCAGTGTTCTAAACGTCACTGGTTCGATGCGCGTCTCTGACAAATCCACCACCATGTACACAAATGACGGCTGGTGCACGAAAAATCTGTCGTGGCTGCAATATCCTCCAAGTTCTCAAATTTACCTCTGAAGGCGCGGGGTCAAGTGTACCAGTCTCGTCACTTGACTCGGTTCTAAATTACGGAACCGGCATGTAGGGGTAATGCTGACCACCTATACGGTACCCCCTTAAATGAATGGCCAGCGGTTTCGCAGTGTACATACAGGTGAATGTCTAGCGACAAGTGCCTCTACGTTCGAAAAAAAAATATTGAATGTTATTCAGATTCTGTTGTTTAGAAATCTACATCTGTGACATTTTAATGTATTTATGTACTTAAACACATTAAATAGTATTAATATGCTTAGAAACACATTTCTGTTAAAATGTCTATAACAGTCTATAATTAAGAATATACATGATAAAAAAGCCTAAATTTTGATACCCGCTGAAGAAGATAATGATAGACAGTACTTAGAACAAACTAAGTAAAATTTAGTCAAGTTCAAAAATGACTTAATATTATCATTTAATAGACCTAACAACTAATGAATTGGTCTTTGCCGGATAACTTGATTATTTTTTCCCTTTTTAAGCGCCCATTTTTTCTAAAATATGTTAAAGATATAGTAAGCAGCACTATATCATTTTTACACAAATGCTAAAAATGCGAGGTCTTTTTTTCTCTCTCTTTTTGTTGTCAAGTTTTAACACTTTCCAACGAAAACGCCCCTCTAAACTTCCTGTTAAACGCGATTTATATTTCTGCCGCTTTACAAAGATGGTCTGTTTCTACAATATTAACGTGCTCGCGAGAGAAAATGTAAATTTCAAAAGGCTTACATTCGCATCTGGGTTCAGTGCCATTCCATTTGCCTTCGTCAGCGCACACTCGTACTTCATCACCAACTAGTGAGTAATTTTCATCGCATACATACATGGCAGTGGCGTTGTATGTTGTGCGCCCTTCTGGATACGTTACGCGACCAAAGTTGATGTCCGACAACCGTCCACAATTCACGTCTGAAATGAAACATTATAGGATTACTACTAAGTACTCAATATTATGAGTTTTATTAAGACAGGTATAATTGGTACCTTATAAATGTTTTTTAAACCTCTGAACAAAAACTCACAAAAAATTTTAAAAATTCAGTTGTCATCTGAAGGAGAATTTCAAGAATATTAAACCACCAAATTAAACCAAAACTAAAACTTCAAAAATTTTGAACTTTCATTCCAATTAACAACAAAATTCATAAAAATTTTAGGCAAATCAAATTAAGTAAGTATCTTTTTTTGAAGAATGTGTTCTCTAATCACATAAAAGACTATTGACCAATATATAAAAATTGAACAAATAATGAATATACCAAGCATATCTATCACTATGAATTTTTGGGTGTACAAATAGACGTAAAATTTAAATTTCCTTCTAAATAGAATTAATTATAAATTATATTACGTACCAATATTATAAAATATTTTACGTACCTTTTACGTTTAACAATAACCGTATTCACTGTCTAAAGACCAATTTTTTACAGTCGATATTAAAACGTATTCTCGTACTAAATTTACGAGATAGGTTACACCAGGGATTTCGAACCTGTGACCCGCGGGTCACATAGTGACACGCGAAGTAATTTTAGACGACACGCGAGACGATCACATTATTTTAACATCAATTTAATTTAACTTTTAAAATTTTGATTTTCATTCGTCGGACAGAGAGATCTACAATCTAATTTATACTAGAAATAATTTTTAAAAAATAATTGTTTGAAATTAATTTTTTCCTCTTTTTGCCAAACAGAAGTCTTAAAACACTATTCTTCAGTATTAGCGAATGCAGAAGAAATACTTGACAAAAGATTCTCCCAATTTTGTGAAATGGAGAAAACTTTACAGTTTGTCATTTTACCAAACAAACTTAAATTTTAAGATCTTAAATAATCCTCTTTCGATTGGCTTCAAATTGATAACTTATAGACGGAAATGGTTGAATTTCAAAACAGTGTTGTACGGAAGAATAAATCTGCAGAACTAAACGTAAACTTA
Organism: Dolomedes plantarius; assembly: GCA_907164885.2. Taxonomy (NCBI): domain Eukaryota; kingdom Metazoa; phylum Arthropoda; class Arachnida; order Araneae; family Dolomedidae; genus Dolomedes; species Dolomedes plantarius. The sequence goes on along the minus strand of OU015498.1, from coordinate 142,870,483 downwards.
TTTATTTTAACACATTCGTTAAAATAAACTTATTTATTTTAACGAATATATTTTAACAACAAGCTCTGAAAATATTATTTTAACTGAATGGAACTAATTGACTAATTCACTAATGTCGATGAAAAACTTAGCACGAGCTCCATTGACAATGTTTGGATCAACCTACGTTTGCGAACAGTTGTTTTCGACAGTGAATTCTACTAAAAGTAAGAATAGAAATCACCCCGGCATCGACTTGTCCAATGCGTGTGTACGATTTAAAGTTACAAATATCGAACCACGTATAAATAACTTATCGTCCGAAAGACAACAACAAGTGTCACATTAAGTTCGAGAATCTGTACTTATTTTCTTCCTGATATTGATAGTTTTAAACAAACCATAATAAAAAGTTAAAATTGTTTTTGTTTTAAAAATATATCGTATAGTTCTTTGAATATCCGAAGGTCTTTCAAATGCCGAAAAAAAATTTAAGTGACATGCGGTGTTAATTTGTACGGTTTTAAGACATTTTTGACACGCGCTAGAAAAAGATTCGCCATTCCTGGGTTACACCATGAAGTACTATTATCATATCGACTTAAAGCATCTTTTAATCGATTTAGACGTCCAAACAAATAACGTAACACATGATACTATTGTAATGTGCAATTTTTGAAGAATTAAATAAGTTAATGCCGAACACTGCTTTGGATAGACAGTTATAACAAGTATGATACAACGTAAGCTCAACGCAACCTAAGAAATTGCAATGAAAATTCTGTTACTTGTACAAGGTATTTGAGTTTCAAAGAGTGCAGTTAGGATGGAATTCGTTTGTTCGATTTTTACAGTTTTAAAACCATGTACAAAAATAGCAAAAATATCCCTCTTCCTAGGGAAGAATACCTCTCGAGAACAGTTAACTCTCCTATAGCGTTAAAAAATATAAACTTCTATAAGTTTATTCGTTTGACAATAATGATATACATAGCTCTTTATGATATATTATTATTTGGCAAGAATCGTTTCTCGTCTCATGCTTCAACTAGCCACTTAAGTATACTATCTTATAAAGCACTGTGCAAATTAAATCAATGAAATCATATTATTTGAAGCGTGAAAGCATTATTTAAACTTGTTTGCATTTTATGAGTAATTAATACTTTTTAAATTATTGAGATACGTCATATCTAATATCTTGACCACACATCTTTTTTTGTTTGAAAAAAATTCCTCAATCATATACTGATATACCCTTGAAAAATTAGCCTTAACTTCTTGAAATAAACTTCTGTGTTATGTTTTTTTACTTCTGTCTCTTGATCAAACAGTAACAAATTATTGATTATCAACGTAATAATAGTAAGTTCTCTGTATAAAGAAAATTAAGGTTGAAATACATGCAGAAAAAATCCCAAGGTTGTCTAAGATTATTCCAATGAATTTAATTATGTTGCCCAGTCCTGTAGTAAGTAGTAGAAAACACATAAAGACTTAAAAAGTTTTAAATTTGGTACCAATGATACGAAATTAAAATACTGACTTAAAATATTTGCAAACTTGGTAAATTTTAAATCACTAGATAGACAGATAGAAAATTTGACTGCGATGTAATGTGTAGTACACAACTCTTTAATTTATTTAATGGAAATTATGAATATATTTATATTCCGTATCCAGTGAAAACTTTTTTGATTTATAGGTTTTTCAGAGAGTATTTTAATTGGTTTAGTAAAAGAAGGTATACATTTTTACAAAGTCTTACATACACCCCATCATTTTGGCATATCTCTTTTAAAGTTCATTTTGTTTCCAGAAATGTATATAATTAAAAGTATTTCACCCAAATTCAGATTGAGAAAAAAAATCCACATTGAAGTTTTCATACCAACCTATTGATTTAAACACTTGGAGCAGAATTATGTATTTACATATTTACATTTCTTTTTAACTGTTCTTTCACAGATCAACGCCTTACCTTACGGCAAAATTAGACAGCTGTCAAAGGGTGTGGTACTTGGCACTTTACGAAATTGGATCAGTAAATAAATATAGGACAGGCATTTATGATTTAACTCTCTAAATGCAAAATTGCGCTTTATTCATTACATAAGATGAGATAGAAAAGTAACTTCAACGGTCACTTCCTTGATGAATTATTAGCTGAAATAATTTTATCTCTTGTCAGTCGCTGTGAAGAACAGAACCAGTGTATTCTGTATGTTGATGAAAACGCAAGCTGAGAAAAAACAGAGAGCTCAATTCAGCTTTTTTTTTCTTCTCTAATTTTTGGAACCTACTGAGAACGTACAACTCTCATTTTAATTCTTATGTTGCCATTCATTACATTAACATTTTCACGACACAGTAACTGTTTTCGTATATCGTAATGTAATAATCGTTTGCAATAATAATCATAATCTTAAAATATAATCTGTATATATAAAACAGTTCCGTAACTGACTGACTGACTGACTGACTGACGGACAGATAACGCACAGACCAAACCGCTGGACCTAAAGGGCTGAAATTTTGCATGGCGATTCTTCTCATAGTGTAGGGGTGCACTAAGAAAGATTAAAAAAAAAATTCTTCTTAGATTTTTCAAAATTGAATTTTTAAGCTGTTTTTGTAATATTCTTTAAAGTTTGCATTTAAAATAATAATTTTAGGGTTGTAAAATTTATATCACGAGAAAGATCACAAAAATTTCTTTACAATGAAATCTTTTTCGAATCTTTACTTCCATTTTCTGATTTTTGGTGAATTTTTAAAGATTAATTTTTAGAATTTAATTTATTAAATGCTGATCACGTGGTTTCTTTTCTTTTTGTGATACTTTAAATTAATTTTGTGTCACGTGCATAACAACTAAATAAATTGACAAATAAATTCTTTGTTTTTCTTTCTAATGCGGCAGACGATTGGACATTATCCAAAAAAATATTTAAATACAGCAAAAGAAATGTTCCTCAAACTGTATTATATTCTTTAGTATGTTCTATTAGATTTAATTTGAATATTTTCTTCTATATTATTTTGTCTATAAAAATATCAGTTACGATTTTATATATATATATATATATATATATATATATATATATATATGTATATATATTTATTGGGGGGCATTAATTGCATACATTGACCGTTGTATTTAATTTGAATGTACTCCGTAGAGAAGCACAGGTATTCAGCTAGTTGCATACAAGACAGTCATAAAAGATAATCGTAATCTTACAGTTCGTAAAATAATTGAAATCTTAATAAGATATTCGTCAATCGGTCTTGAAATCTTAATAAGATAGTCGCTAATAGTCATGCGTGTTAAGACGAGAAATGTTAGCCAATTTTGTAGAGCCTTTGTATTCCATTAGTTCCCAGAATGTGTTACATATAATGACAGAAAGCGTTCATATAATATCTCCCAATTTAACCCTGCACTGGCCGCGCGGCGTCTCACAGACGCCAATTCTGATAAGTCTGCAGGAAACTAATAGTTTTCATTTGGAAACATTTATAATTCTCGTACACTCTGATATACTATAATAATAAATATCAGAGTTATCTTTATCTTCTAATGGTCGAAAACAAAATATCGAATTTTAGTGAATAGGTTTAGAGGTTTCACGACTTTTCCCTGTGTAAGTAAGAATGAAAATTTTATTCTGAATTATTTTTCTACTTGTTTAAAAGAGGGAATGATATTACAGCCTTTCAAAGCTAGTTTAGATTTGATAATAATTGCAATAGACATTAAATTTTGAAAAAAAAAACATCTTGACTTTCAGTGCAGACTATTAAAATGTTCTTCATTATTAAAAGAGAGAAATGAGAGAATTCATAATGAAAAAATAAAACCTGAGCATTACAGCCAGAAATTTTCGTCACACTTAAATTTTGCTTTACTCCGGTTTGTCCTTTAGTTGAGTGCCTTAATTTCTAAAACAGTTACACAACAGTCTCCTCTCCCGTCTTGGGATGGTAAACCTTTAGCTTAGGGGGCCATTTTCCGATTCTCTCTTTAGAACGGGAAATTTCATGCACCTCCTTTGTAAGAACGGCCTATATATATATATATATATATATATATATATATGAATGTATATATATATATATATGTATGTATATATATATATATATATATGTATGTATATATATATATATATGTATATATATATATATATGTATATATATATATATATATGTATGTATATATATATATATGTATATATATATATATATATATATATATATATATATATATATATATATATATATATATATATATATATATATATATATATATATATATATATATATATATATATATATATATATATATATGTATGTATGTATGTATATTTATTCATTCTTAGGCCAGTATTCTTGGGATACATGCTATACCACGCCTTAAGGTTAAGGCCCTGTAGTATCTAATGATTTTATATACTATAACACTTGTCATACGACTGATTCGAGATCTGACAATCTGAACTTTCACTTGCAGGTGAGTTCGGTGCCACCCTGAAACTCCCTTTCCCCGACTTGTGCTATAGGGACTTACGGCCCTGTAGCAGCTAATAACTTCGTGGATGACGCCCGTTTTACGACAGGTTCAAGATTTAAGGACTTACATTGGCAGGTGGGTGCAGCGCCACTCCAGAATCCGTTACTCTCGCATTTTCGGACCCGATCCCCTACAACTCGGTTACCCTCGGGACAGTTGTAGGTGACCGATTGACCCAAGCGGAAGTCGCGTTCCAAGACTGTCGAATTCTCATTCCGATCTGGATTGCCGCAGTTCGATGGACCTGTCAAGAATAAAGAAAAACGTTTTCATCAAGAGAATAATTAATTAGAGACAAATGGGCGTGAAACTGGTTTATTTAAAAATGCACAGTTTTATTTTATTTTGTTGAATTTGCTTTCAAGCTAAATTATTTTTGTATTTGTATTCAGATAGAATACAAATTAAATGGGGAAAAACCCTTTTCAAGGAGAAATGAGCTATAAACGAAAAGGAATTATTTTTTAATTTACAGCACATTTTGTAATGATTACTTTCCCTTCAAACGGATCCTTATATAACGATCCTTGCAGTCATAAAATATATTTGAAAGCTCTGAAATTTTCTCTCCAAAAGTTTTAAAATCCAAACTTAAAAAGTTTTGATGTATCTGCCGTACAAACAGCTTTATATGCGAATTTTTTTCACTTTTGTGCATAAGAAGGGTTTAAAATAATTTATCCTCAATATTTAGGAAATGCTTTATACAAAATCTTTTATTAGTTTAAGGGATAAAAAAAAGTTTCGTTTTCAATGTAATTTATGCTCCAGAGAATTTGCTTTCAGAACCTTTATTCTAAATAAAAAATCCTAATACAATTGAGTGAAATTATAACAATCAGTAGTTGCACAAAATTTCATGGAGATATCTCGCAAAGAATTTTAGATACATCTTTTTTAAGATAGTAAATCTTGAAAAATCCCATTATAAATTGAAAGTACAGATGCAGGGTGCGCATAGACAGTGCGGATTTAAAATATTATTTTTGGTAAAAGAACTATTCTAGCAAAATACAATTTCTTTTAATGTACTTTAAAAGCTCTCTGTGGTATGTTTCAAGAGAAAAAAAATAAATTTGAGCCTTTTTGAACAATTTTGTGAGTCTCAGATCCCTTTAATATTCTAGAAAGTAATATTTTAATCTCAATTCGTCATGTTTCAAAAGCAAATGAGAAAAACAAAAAGTAAATTCAAAACTTACTAGGGAAAAATTAAATAATAAACAATTTATTCAAAGTATAGCATGCTTGAACACATGTTTATTGCACCATTGAAACATTTCAAAGGTTGAATATATTTTATATATATATATATATATATATATATATATATATATATATATATATATATATATATATATATGTGTGTGTGTGTGTTTGTTTGTTTGTGTGTGGAATTATGGTAGATGTTGATATGCCATTTTTTTCATGTTTTCGGTAAATTAAAAAAGTAACTTTTGCTGTGAAATATAAAACCGCGTAATTAAGTTTTTCAATCCTAATATTCTCTAGTTAATATTCATATTCAACCTCAAGCATATAGCTGGTCGTCAATGAAAATGTTCAATTAGGGACTAAAATATTCAATTAGGGACCAAGTATTACCTCTTTTATACATAACAGCTTTTGCCAATACGAATAACTTAGTATTATTTCATAATTCCCCTATAAACTTTTGCCACATTAAAGAACCAATTTTAAGTGTGACATACCAACTTAAAAGGTAAAAGTGAATTTTTCGGACATATCAACATCTGCTATAACGCCCCCCCATATATATATATATATATATATGTAATATAAAAATAATTTTTATATTAATTATCTGACTTGTCTATAGTCCTATAAAACATAATTTATTCCATTTCTAATGATGATATAATAGCTCTTAAAGTTTGCAGTAATTAATCCCTTCGTTCCCCTATAGACAGAGAAATATCCTGATAGACTTAGAACAGCCTCTGTCTAGGGAGACTGAACCGATAAGAATCATCGGACACGCCCTAGTCCATGACGTAGCATAGCGTCATAGGGATTATTGCTTACACCAAGTCTTCTGTATGTTCCCGATATAAAAAGTGAACACGGCATGAAGCCGGGCTCTTCTTTATAATGATTGTACATAGAATATGTCACACGGTCTAGCTCCCTCCCTATGGGGAACTCCATATGAACAACAATAAAACTATTTTAAATCATTCGACTGTTTACTGCGTCCCAAGAATTCTTTTATAGCTGTTCCAACGATGCCTATTGCTATGATATTACAAGCCGCCAGGACGATAAAGGGGGCTAGACAAAACGATTAAATTTTGTGGGACGCAGGCGAGGGCTAAAGTTTATGAGTGGAGCAGGGCTCCTCCGCCGTTCTTGGAGGAATGTGTTGTGTCTACCCGCGAACTTCCCTGTTAAACCGAAACGGAAGCTGGAATACAGATGGAGGATGACAGACAGCGTTTTAAGAGGTGTTAGTTCCGATGCAGTATTCCTACGGCCACTGCGACATCAATAATGTTTTTGCGTGTGAATACACTTGTTTTGAAAAGGACCAACCTTCTGTTCGAACTGGATCCCAAAGCCTGGATACTTTCCTATTTGAGTGCTACCTGTGGATTAATCAAAGAACAGTGCGAGTCCAATGCTTCCAGGATTAAAATACACGAAAGTGAACAATCTAAGCCGATTTTTTTTCGTTTCGTGCATGACGATTCCAGTGAAATATGAACAAAAATTGTACATAAGGAGTAAATTTTTTTTTATTATTTTTTTTTCGTTCAAGGAAGTGGTGAATCATTACGTGAGTAATTTTTCTTTCTTTATTAAGTCATAAATAAATGTGGATAGGAATTTTTTTTTGAATTGAATAATGAAAAGATTAACAAATGGTTTATATCTCAATATGCTGTAGTTTTATAATGGTTTATAACTGAATCTGCTTTATGTGTAAATATTTTGGAATTTGTATATTAATATTGTAACCATGTTACTTAAGGATATTGACGTAATTTGTAAAGCTTTGAAGAAGCAAAAAGCTTCAACGGTCAAGTTATTAGATAAACTCATATTCCAAAATGGAAACACGAGATTAGATCGTAATAGAGTTTTAAATTTTTGTGGCTTTAAATATGAAGTTGGAGATAAAGAGTTTTTAGCTAAAGTGAATGAAATTTCAGAACAGTTTAAGTTAGCGGAATTGATTAAGATTTGTGATATTTTAAATATTTCGGGAGAAGGTGAAAAAGAGGAAATTACTAAACATATTATTTCGTGCTTATCTAATTTCGAATTTCTTAATAATTCGATAATTGCAGAGGACATTTCGGAAGACGAAATTAGTCTCGAAACAGAACAGGCTGAATTTCAGTCCGGATCCACAAATAAAGTCAATAATGAAAATAGTACTCAAACCGAAACAGGTGGGGTACAACTTACAGATATTACCGCAAATACTACTCAAACCGAAAACCTTATAAGTAATAACGAAAATGATACCCAAACCGAAACGTTTGGAGTCAAAATGAAAAATAATACAAGTAGAGAACATGAAATCAAAAGCAGTAATGACGAGGAAAACAGTTATTCTAAAATCGAAAATGTCGATAAAAATTCAAAATTGTCAAACATGGGAGAAACAAAAATTATGGTAAACTTCTCTGACATTGAGGCAGTGATTCCTCTCTTTAAGGGAGAAAAACATGAAAATATCGTACAATGGTTTGAAACTTTTGAAAATCATGCTGCATTATTCTCCTTATCTGAGTTTCATAAATTTTTATTCGCAAAACGTTGTCTTAGGGGGAACGCACTTCTGTTCATTCGTAGTGAAACTTCAGTCAATTCTTTTGACAAACTAAAGAAATTATTAATTGAAGAGTTTAAAGTAACATATAATTCGGCGGAAATACATAACATCCTACAAAAACGTAAAATAAAATATAATGAGTCAATGCAAGAATATTTTTTAACCATGAAACAAATTGCTAATCAAAGTAATATAGACGAAGGTGCTTTAATCACTTACGTCATTAACGGGATTAATGACACTACACAGAACAAAGCCATTTTATATGGATGTGAGAATTTAGTTGAGTTTAAAAATAAATTGAAAATTTACGAACAAATTCGCAAAGACATGGACAAAGTAAAAGTACCATTCCATCGGGTACCCTATACGAATGGAAAGACAGAAAAACTGAAACCGGAAATCCGTTGTTTTATTTGTCAACAGCTAGGACACAAATCTTTCCAATGTAGTAAGGACAAGAAAATTGCACCACGAATGTATAATAATTCAAAACCAGCAAAGGCTCAAACGACGCATGCGGTGCAAGAGTTGCCCCCCAAACCCTGTAAGTTTTGCGCAAACATAGGGATCATGAATTCTTATCATTGGGGATTCTCTTGCATCAATAGACCATCTACGTCTGAATTTGCAGCGCCTAAGCCACAACCCGAAAAGTGACAATTAATAGTATCCGGATACACAAAAAACAAAACGTACGTACATAAAAGAAAAACAAATAATGAAAACAACTCGAGTTCAAATAATAAGATATGGTTAAATATTGATACTGGATCTTCGCTTAATATAATTCCAAGTAAAATTGTTGAAAAATTAAATGTTCCCATTAGAGAAAATAAAGTGATAAACGTGAAACAAACAAAAGGTCTAATACAGCTTAACAAAACATGCAATCTCTACCTTAAAATTGGTAATATTGTTAAATCGGCAGAGTTTTTCATACTTGACACCGATTTACCTTATGCCCTCTTGGGTTTAAAGAGTTGTGTTGATTTTCGTTTGGTAATTAATTGTGCGAACCAAATTGTTGAGCAGGATGGGAGAAAACTGATCACTTTCTCTAGTTCTGAATGCAGCGATTTGTCTTTGCATATCGTGCCCGAAAATCATGTTGAGCTAAATGTTAATAACGTTAAAGAGAAAAAGGAAGTAAAGACAAAGTCTAAAAATAAAAAAGTTTTAACATTTTCGAATGTTTCCGAGATGGATTCTGGTAATGGGTGCACACATTATCAGAGTACAGTCGAGGAAAAAACGAAAATGAGTGAAAATGTAGGAAGTTCCGAAATAAAAGAACTTTTAGAGGAATATAAAGACATATTTACGAAAAATAAATATGACGTGGGATCAGTAAGAATAGAACCCCAAAGAGTGATATTGACTTCCGATTTGCCAGTTTCGTTACGCGCATATAAAACTTCACCAAAACAACAAGAAGAAATTGATACTCAAATTGAAGAGTTATTAAAAGCCAATATCATAAAAGAAAGTTCGTCTCCATTTTCGGCACCAGTAACACTTGTTTATAAAAAGATGAAAACAAAAAGAATAGGTTATGTATTGATTTCAGGAAATTAAATCAGGTGACGAAGTCGGATGCCGAACCATTACCTCTGGTCGAGACATTGATTGATAAACTAGCTCAAAGTACATATTTTTCAAAATTGGACATGGCCTCAGGTTACTGGCATATCCCTATTCACCCAGATGACACAGAAAAACTCGTTTTTGCAACCCATAATGGATTATATGAATGGCTACGTTTACCTTTTGGTTGGCGCAATGCACCCAGCATTTTTCAGAGAACAATTCGTAGAATTTTAACTAAATATAAAATTACATTTGCTGCAAATTATTTTGATGATATTTTAATTTTTTCAGATAGCTATTCTAATCATATTGAACACATTCAACAAATTTTTGATATCTGCAGACAGGAAAACTTAAAACTAAAATTTTCTAAATGTTCCTTTTTACAAAAACAAATTCAATTTTTAGGATATGAAATTACCAATGGGATTGTCACTCCGGATAACACCAACATTGAGGTTATTAAAAAGCTAAAACCACCCAATAATGTAAAATCTTTACAAAGATTTCTCGGTTCAATTAATGTGTATCATAAATTTATTGACAAATATGCCACTATTAGACAGCCACTAAATAACTTGTTTAAAAAAAATACACCTTGGCAATGGACTGAGAAATGCCAAGAAGCGTTTGAAATGTTAAAAAGAACTTTAATTTGTAAACCTGTGTTGAAAATTTTTAATCCAAAAGCTGAATGTCATATTTATGTTGATGCCAGTCACACTGGTGTAGGAGCGGTTTTAAAACAAACAGATGCTTCTGGTGTCCTATACCCTGTCGCGTTTCACTCCCGCTCATTAAAAGATTATGAAAAAAATTATTGTATTACTGAGCTGGAATGTCTCGCTATAGTGGATTCTTTAAATAAGTTTCATCATTATCTTTTCGGACAAAAATTTACCATACATACGGACCATGCGGCTTTAGTTTGGCTCAAAAATGTTAAAAACTTAAAAGGAAGATTGTTCCGCTGGTCTTTGCAGTTAAGTATGTATGAATATGATATTAAATATACAAAGGGCACCACAAACATCGAAGCAGACATGCTCTCTCGTGATGTACCAGATAACAATGTACAAAATGATGTTATTGTAAGCAATGTTGAAACTCAGGTATCACATCTCTTGCAGTTGAGTGAAATTACCGAGGCTCAAAAAAATGACAATTTAACTGGAAAGTTTGTCGAAATTAACAATGTTTTATGCCTTCGTAAAAAAGGGTTTACAAAGATTGTAGTACCTTTTTCTTTAAGACTGAAATTACTCAAAATTGCTCATGAAAAATTTGGCCATCCTGGTATTCAAAAAACAATTAATTTGCTCACCCCTGTTTATTATTGGCAAAATATAACTTCTGATATTAGTAATTTTATTAAACACTGTCATACATGTCAAGTAAATAAAAAACCTCGACAAAAAAGATTTGGACTTTTGCAATCAATGCCTCCGGTTGACAAGTCATTTGACTTGATTGCAATTGATAGTGTGGGTGGCCTTAACCATTACAATTCAACTAAAAAATACCTGACGTTAATTATTGACCATCACACTCGATTTATATGGGCTTTTGCTTCAAAATCAATTACAACAGAAACTTACACTAACTTCCTAAACCAAATTTTTCAAATTCAAGTGCCAAAGAGTATCTTAAGTGATAGAAATCCAGCTTTCACATCTTCTCATTTTAAAAAATTTCTTAAGCATTAAAACGTTAAACAACTATTGACTACAGCACACAGACCAGAAACTAATGGCAAAGTGGAGAGATTAGGCCAAACAATAATCACACGTTTAAAATGTAAAATTAATGAATCATCTACAAAAGTTCCATGGCCTAAATTACTAAAGGAAGTAACTCACGAATACAACTTGACCCCCCATTCCGTTACTAAATTTCCACCAGCCTATTTAATGTATGGCACAATTCCATATACAAATCCGTTAAAGGAAAGTATTTATCCTCCTGTTGAAGAGGCGAGAAAAATAGCAGTTCAGAGAACAAAACATTACCATGAAAGGAATAAAATACATTACGATGCTAGATTTGTGGATATACAATTTACACCTAATGAGTCAGTCATTTATGAAGAATTTAAATACCCTAATACTAGGAAACTGTCTCCAGTTTTCAGTGGTCCTTATAAAATCCTTAGCAAAATCTCTGACGTTAATTATGAAATTAATAAGAAAAATACCCACTCTCAAGAATCTTCAGAAGTTGTGCATGTTTCGAAGTTACGAAAATACCATGCACCAGAAAAATTAAAACTGAGTCATGAATAATGTAAATAAAGTATGAATGTTTGTATATTATTATAGGGTTGTATTTTTTTACGTATTGTTGTATTGCAATTTTTTCAGTATTATGATAGTGCATTTGTATTCAGTTTTATTTGGCTCAGCAGTGAAAGGACAATAATTTCTCTGCAAAAGACTGTATAAGCCAAAAAACAAAACAACCATGGTTGTCACCACTTGTTACCACATGTTTTTCTTCAAGACGTCTTATATTTTTATATTGTATTGTGCTTTTTGTAGTATACGTTGCGATTTTTATGTTGAACTTGCAAAGAATATTGAAATTGGAGAGAATATTATGCAAAGATTGTTGTTAAAAATTTTATAAGTGAGCATTCAGAGATTTGAATGTTAGTTTTGTACACAGAAGAGTTGGTGGATAGGTTCAGTTTTAAATTGTCAGAATAGGTAAATTAATTTTTCTTTTTGTTTGGCATGGGGAATTTCTTTTTCTTTGAGGGGGGGATGTAATATAAAAATAATTTTTATATTAATTATCTGACTTGTCTATAGTCCTATAAAACATAATTTATTCCATTTCTAATGATGATATAATAGCTCTTAAAGTTTGCAGTAATTAATCCCTTCGTTCCCCTATAGACAGAGAAATATCCTGATAGACTTAGAACAGCCTCTGTCTAGGGAGACTGAACCGATAAGAATCATCGGACACGCCCTAGTCCATGACGTAGCATAGCGTCATAGGGATTATTGCTTACACCAAGTCTTCTGTATGTTCCCGATATAAAAAGTGAACACGGCATGAAGCCGGGCTCTTCTTTATAATGATTGTACATAGAATATGTCACACGGTCTAGCTCCCTCCCTATGGGGAACTCCATATGAACAACAATAAAACTATTTTAAATCATTCGACTGTTTACTGCGTCCCAAGAATTCTTTTATAGCTGTTCCAACGATGCCTATTGCTATGATATTACATATATATATATATATATACATATATACAATATATATGTATATATATATATATATATATATATATATATATATATATATATATATATATATATATATATATATATATATATATATATATATATTAACAAATATGGGTTCAAAAATGGTTTTCTTCTAGGAACTACTCGTAGTTGTCTCGCAGGAAAACTATTTTAATTTTCGACTTCATATATTTTCTATTAAAATAAATATAAAATTCAGAGAATTTTAAACTTTTGATGCTATAATATTACTTTATGTTTAGAATAAACAAATATGAATTTGAATGGACACATTTAAAAAAAAATCTCATATCTTACTTAGAAAAACAAAATAATAATATTCTCACAATATTACAATATTATTTACCATTATAACAAACGTTCCGAAAAAATGTAATTGACGTTATGTGCTGACGTTAATAATTACTCTGCTGTTCTCAAACCTGAAACTGATGCCACCTTAATGTCAGGTTTGTATCATGAGTAAATATTATGGTAACCACTCTGTAGTTCAACGTTATTAATGAGATCGAAAGGAATGCTAAAGAGTCGAATGAGAACACAAATTACTTGCGACAGATTTTTCTTCCCTACAAATTATCGAGAAAGAAAAAGAAACATGTTCCAAATAAATTAGTTTTTTTAAAATGATTTTCGATAAGGTTTCCGGGTCCAACCGCCTCTTTAAAACTCGTTTGAAAGTGAAATTAGTTTTTTTAAAATAGGATTACGTTCCTCCATAACGGTCCTGCGGAAAGGAAAATTTCAGAAGCTAAAACCGTCCGTTCATCCGTCCTCGCGAGTTATAATTTTAGCCGCGCGCCAAACCCAGTCTATCGCTTGGACAAGCAGTAAACAGTTAAACAGATAGATTACCAAGATGCGTCAAAATTTTGATATACATATATGTATATATATACTTACATATATATAGATACATATATGCATAACACATCATACAAAAGAGGTAAGCAACGATAAGTAATCCTACGTTAATAACTCGCGGTAGTTTCGTTAGAAGAGACTACTGAATTTTTAAATTTCTGAACTTTCCCGTATTCATACGCTTTCACGGGAACTATATTCTGCTCTCGTCTCTAAATATCTCTGCTTTGACGTCTTAGTTAAATTAAAATGACGTATGTACCGTTAGAGACGATAAAATTATTATTAGTGATACTTACTGTACTGGCAGACCCAAGGCAAATAGTCTAGATCGCAGGTGACGTCATTCCATAGCCATTTTCGGCCTCCATCTAAGACAATACAGTTCTGCTGACCGTTATAGTTATTTGGCTGGTCTTCGGCCCATAAGTACTGCTGAACAGAAGAGTCTGGAAAAATAAAATAGTTTTTTAGAAAAATTTCTTAAAGAAAGTATATTTATAATTTACTCTATTTAGAGTTTATCATTTATAAAATTATTTATTTAATCTATATATTATATGTAAAACAATTCTGTGACTGACTGATTGACAGATAACGCACAGACCAAACCGCTGGACCTAAAGGGCTGAAATTTTGCATGGCGATTCGTTTTATAGTGTAGGGGTGCACTAAGAAAGAATTTTGAAAAAAAATTCTCAGATTTTTTTATATTAAATTTTTAAGCTGTTTTTGTAACTTTTTTAAAGTTTGCATTTAAAATAATAATCTGAGGGTTATAAAATTTATATCACGAGAAAGATCATAAAAATTCCTTTAAAATGAAAGATTTTTCGAATCGTTACCTCCATTTTCTGATCTTTGGTGAATTTTTGAAGATTAACTTTTAGAATTTAATTTATTAAATGCTGATCACGTGGTTTCTTTTCTTTTTGTTATACTTTAAATTAATTTTGCGTTACGTGCATAACAACGAAATAAATTAACAAAAAATATTGAAATACGGTAAAAGATAAATTTAACCACTAGACTAATTGAGATGGAAGATTTTTAAGAATTCAATTCAAATAGTATGTTTTATGGATATTAAACATACAAATTAAATGCATACATTGACCGGTGTATTTAATTTGAATATTTTCTTCTACCTTATTTTGTCTATACAAATAACAATTTTTTTATAATTTTTTTGGCATTAATTGCATACATTGACCGTTGTATTTATTATAAATATATATATATATTTTGGCATTAATTGCCTACATTGACCATTGTATTTAATTTGAATGTACTCCGTAGCAAAGCACGGGTATTCAGCTAGTACTCGTATTATAATAAGATTATATACATAATATATTTGTAATATAAATAAATATTTTTCGTAGTAAAATTTTGTTACTTCATGAAAGGTATATTCGTTTCATGTTTGTTGAATAATTATTGCACAGCTTTTTAAAATCCATACAAATTAATTTATGAAGTAAATTTTAAGGCAGTACATGTTCCAATTTTTTTAAAGCATAAAAAATTTGACACAAAACAAAAAATCAACAGCAGTGAGATAAATATTAATTTAGCATAAATCTTTTGAATAATATACGTCACATAATTTCTAACTTAAAAATAATGATTCTTATAGGAAGCGTTGTTATAGTAGCAGCAAAGTAACAGTGATTAATCCTCTTATTTTAAAGTTAACCGAAACAGCCATATTTATCGTTATCTAACATGGCTGCAGTCAAATATTTAAACTATGCATTTACTCATCTCTGATTACAATTTGTCATATTTACGCATATGAAATTCTCACGATTCTAGGATTAACGCCTTTTTATTAGAAAATGAAGGGAGCAGAAGAAGTGTTTGACAATAAAAATGTACTCAAGTTAGGAAGATGCAGTTACGATAAAGGCTTGATTATAAGAAATTTTCACTCTCTAGTCATGTTTACTTGGTGTAGTTAAAAAACTTGCGTCTGAATCCAAGATCCAGGAGACGGTCATTATAAGGTAAAATATTCTCAAATCAACTTTGTAAGAAAGATTCCTTAAAACTGCTGTGCACTAACATTATTGGATTCGCTCACCTCAATGTTAATCTATGAAGAAAATGTATCCAGGGATTGCCGACTTGGATTTAAATTTTTTTTTAATTGCACTGCATAATAAAAAAAGCAATATTACATATTGGAGCATTTTTCGTTTTTTAAAAAGTGCAAATAATATTTTAAAATTTAAATTATTCGGGTAAAAAATCTGGTGTAGTGTGTTTTAAACGCTCATCAACTACTTTGGCGGACGAAATTTATAAAATGAATCCTGTGGCAAAGTACAGAAAACTTCAGGCTATCTGAAAATACCATTTTTACAGGATTATCGGCATTTAGGTAGCTGAAAATAATAGACAAATTTTCTCCATAGGTTAACATTTGAGGTGAACGAATCCAATAGGGTTCGAATACAAGAGGGAATTTACATTATCGTCGAACATGTACTACATTTACATTATATGTACTACATGTACTACATATACATGTACTACATATACATGTCGAACATGTATTACATTTACATCGAATCCAAGAGGGAATTTACCCGAATAACATTTGAGGGAACGAATCCAATAGTACACAGCAGCCTTAAGGCATTATGAAAATCTAAAATTTGTATTCCTTCACAGTTAATCCTAATAATTCAAAAGGATATTTCCTGGTCTCACCTTTTTCATATGATCATATATTACATGCGTTTCACAGCTATAATAGTAGATTCACTATGAATTTCTTTAACCCTAGGGTTAAACAGAAATTGATCTTGCCTTGTACTATATATAACTTACTCACCATAGCAATTAATGGTAAATAATGGTAAATAAACATGGTAAATTAGTCACTGTATTTTGAGAAAGTAGATAAAATCTATCACCATGCCATGTAAGCAAAACTTTTTATGAGCCTGGCTTTTAATAAATTAAAGTAATTTGTGGGATGTTAAGTCTTTTTTTCATTGTAAATTGGAGCGCATCTATTGAAGCATTTATACAAATTTGTTGAATATTTAGTCATGCATGTACGTTGTATTTAAAAGACGCAATCACTAGTAACTGATTACATGCTTCAATGAGGAAGATACAATTTTCTGATAATTAACGTAACATAAAAAATATTTAAAGAAAAAAAACACTGAAAAAAATCAGCCCTTTAAAACTGCAAAACGCTGTTTATCTGTTTGCAATTAAATAAATAAACATCACTTGAATTTTTTTAAATGTACTTTTGGATAAGAAAAAACCTTCTTAACGTAATGAATATCAGTTAAAACAGTTCAATTTAAATAACAATGCCAAAATTTTATTTTATATTAAGCATTTAATATAATTTATTTTATTCGTTATAATTCCGTGATTTTTGTATTAAAGATTTTATTTTAAGTATAAGTCAAAACATGTCTTGATGCATAAAAAAAGCCTTAAAAATTAAAACACACCAAGTTGTATTTTATTTTCAATAAATTTATATTATTTGATTAATTGAAAGTAAATAACAACATTTTCGATAATTTAAACAAAGAAATCTAAAATGATTAAAATCTTAAATGATCTTTAACAAATGTTTAATGAATATTTATTAATTAGTTATGATACAATGTTAATTTGTTATAATATACACTATTCTTAAAATTTAGAATACAGACAAAATGTATTAACTCAAAAATAACCTAATTTCAATAAAATACAACTGATATGTGTTATCGAATCAATCTTCACGTGGTCATATGTTTTATATTAATGAAGTTATTTTTTATCAGTTATAAACAAAATTCCCCTCCTAAATTACTTACATATTTCAAATTTAAACAGTTTTAACAACTTTTTAAAATTTTGTAGGGCTGAATGACCTCTGAAAAAGGCCAAATAAAATTTAACTCGGAATCTCGCAGATCTTTGTTAGAAAACCCAAGAAAAAAAATTATTATGACTTTAATAGAATGTCATATAAGTTCAAAAAAGAGGTCCATCGGAGTGTTTTGGTTGATTGCAAAACCTCTTACAGAATTCTATAAATCTTATCATCACTTCTAAGAGAAGCTTCTCCAAAATTAATGGAACATTTAAAAAATATATAAACTACATTATTCAATTCATCGATACATCTGCAAGTTTATTCCAGATACAAATTATGTTGTACTTTAAATAGAAATGCATGATAATTACATTGAAAAATATTATCATACTGGTTAACAGTTCAATTAGAAACACACTGGGTGGCCAATTTATTTTAACCATGTATCCAATAAGTTGGTCCACCATTTCCTCTCAATACTGCTGCGTATCTCTTTGGTATTGAATCCATGAGATGTTGGTAGGTGGCTTGAGGAATCTGAGACCATATCCGATGAACTGAAGGATCCAGTTCAACAAGATTGGATGGTTCTGAATCCAGCTGTCTGATGACCCTTTCGACTGCATCCCACAAATGCTCAATTAGATTGAAATCTGAAGACTGCGGAGGCCAACTAAGCAAAGCGAAGTTTCCGTCATGCTCTTCAAACCCTCTGTGAACAATGTGAGCCGCATGATAGGGCGTATTCTTCTGTAAGAAGTATCCTTCTTCAGTGGGGTAAACCCTTAACATAACTGAATGTACTTGGTCAACGATAATACAGGGTGTCCGGGTAAAGGTATCCAAAAGTCATGACTTATTTTTAGGGAACTACCCATTAGAATTAATTTTTTTTAAATAGAAAGAACATCTCACCAAGTTTTAATATCAATCATAGTTTTCTATCATAGTTTCACAGATTTCGCTGTGTGCACCTTTTGTAGCACAACAAACGTCTAAATGGTAATCCAGTTCTCTCCAAGTGTTTCGTGGCATATCAGGCGTTATTAGACTTTTTGCTTGGGGATTCATTAAATCCGTTGTGTATAAACAAAAAATTGAAACTGGGGATGAGTTGAAGAAGCGTATCAAGTAATTCGTGTAATAACGCCTGATATGCCACGAAACACTTGGATAGAACTGGATTCCCATTTAGACGTTTGTCGTGCTACAAAAGGTGCACACAACGAAATCTATAATACTATGATCGAAATCTATGATTAATATTAAAATTTGGTGAGATGTTCTTTCTATTTAAATATATAATTTTTTATTCTAGTGGATAGTTCCGTAAAAATAAGTCATAACTTTTGGATACCTTTAGCCCGGACACCCTGTATTTAAACGTTCAGAAGTTGCTAAGCACGAACCAAAGGGCCCAAATAATGCCAGGGAAACATCCCTCAAAACATAACAGTGTCTCAACCAGCCTGAAATAAAAGTCCGTTAAATCACGTTTCTACTCAGTCCTTCTTAATGCTGCTGTGTACTAACCCAACTGGATTCGCTCATGTCAACGGTAACCCATGGAGAAAATTTGTCTACTATTTACAGCTACATGAATGCTGATAATCCAATAAAAATGGTACTTTCAGACAGCCTGAACTTTTCTACACCTTGCAACAGGATTCATTTTATAAACTTCGTCCATCAAAGAATTGATGAGCGTTTAAAACACACTAGACCAGATCTTTTCCCCGAATAATTTAAATTTAAAAATATTATTTACATTAAAAAAAAACGGAAAATGACCCAAGGTGTAAAATTTCTTTCTCTATTATGGAGTACAATTAAAAAAAAACTTTCAATCCAAGTCGGCAATCCTTGGACATATTTTCTCCTGTAGGTTAACATTGAGGTGAGCGAATTCAATAGGGTTAGTATACAGCAGTCTTAAGAAATCCACTTCAACTGTCTTTACTATCATCCAGCAATCTCTTTTTATACCAGCTCACTCTCTAGCAGCAACAATAGGACGTCATACGTGATTTTCATAAAAATTTCAGGTTATCATAATAAATTGGCCACTCAGTGTATAACTCTATCAAATCATATCAGTAGTGTATTTTCTTTATTAAGTTGCACCATTACACAATCATTATGGTTTTACATTAAATAGTCGTAAATGATCCTTTTATTAAAAAAAAATCGTAGTCCCATCAACTTCACAGCTAGAATCAGTGTGCATGGAACATGTTTTTTCGGAGGCTTGGCCATTAAAATTGTTTTTTATTTATTTCGAGCTCCTCCTTACCTAACGTCAGTAATCTTTCATGCAAGCCTGATCTACGAACACGGTAGCTAAAGTATTTTTATTAGTAGCGGTATTATTAAAATGTGTTTTTATTATTTATTCAAACTGTTGTTGGCTGTATATGAATTATTGTCAAAGGACTGTTCGTTAACAATCCTTTAAGTCATGCGTAAATTAGGTTTACGATAACTTAAATAACTGGTATAGTTTTTCGAATCCATATACTTAATACATCGAGTGAAAACCATATCGGTAGACGAACCATTACGAGTAGTTGATAGAGATGGGTTAGTTTGATCTGTAATCCAAACCTGCCCTCCATATATAAACTCCCTGTTTTCCTTTTTTCTTTAATGCAAACTAAAATTTTCACTTAAAATTAGGCTATAACGATGAATGTTCCCTTTACACTGAAAGTACGTCCAACCGCACAAAGATCCCCATTTTCATGGTGAAAAACGATACTTAGTCATACAGATTAAATAAATTATTTTTACTAAATTTCCTGAGGATGTGGGGAGAGGAAATCGACAAACAATCCTCCTTTTTATACAACGCATTTCCACAGTTGAAATAACAATAGACCACGATTCTTTGCGGGACGCTAATCCCGCTACATACACCCGTCCAGTGACGATTTTGAAGGGAAAACCTCTTCAAAAGAATGTTCCTTGTTAGAAAATTATAAATTGGAGCTACCTACCATCCACCCAGTGCCATGTTCTGACCCTTAGTCCTTGATCTCTTTGAGCTCCCAGCCACACAAGTTTCGATTTTAAGACATCTTTCCTCCTTTCCAACTCGGATGCAATGAAATGGTGTGTGAGGTCTTTTGTGCCGTGTAACAGCAATCCACCTCTAGCTCGGCAGTAATCAGAAGCTGTCTCGAAAGAACCGCCTTTAGAAGACTGAAATTCGTAGCAAGTGCGACTGAAGGTCGTCAACTCCAGAGGTTCTAACTGGTTGCCACAACGACCTGATGAAATTTCTGTAAAAAAGAAACAATTGATAGTTTTAAACAAAAGGTATTTTAAATCCTTGTTGCAATAGTTTCTTCCTTTAAGTGAATATAGAAAACATTATCATTAGAAAATGCAAGCATACGTCCATACTGCTCTTATGATTTTATAGCCTATTCTAAATTCTACACTAAACTTGATGACAATAGTTTTTCTGTGATATTACAAACATAAAATCATTGTCCACTTTCATAAAAAGTTATTAGATTCTCGTGGAACAAATCATTCTGGAACAAACAAACTTCAACAATGGATAAATCGTTCCATGGTAAGGGAGCATCATACGGAATGATAACAGATAGCCCTTTGCAGCACACTACCTTTCAAAGTTGGAATTTCAGCAAAAAAATTCGCAGGCAGTCTATTTAGGTCTAGAGGATTATGCACATATAATTTCATAAAGATTGCACTGACCGTTTTAATTTGTGGGTGTTACCAAGCCGGCAACACTGAGTCACATGAGCTTTGAAAATGCGAGCATTACTCTGAAGCGTGCAATAGAGTAAAAGTTTTGGCTTTAATTAAAAAACAATAGATTTTCATCTTTGTAGCAGATTTAGAGTTACCCAGAGTGCACAACGTGTAGACCTGATATTTTACACCCCCCCACACCCAAAAAAGAAAAAAAGAAAGAGTTCTTGGTTATATGAGCTGTTTCTTCTTTTCGTGATACTTTTCAAAGCATGTAGCAATCCCTTTGAAGAAACACAAAGCAATATTCACTCGATTCAGCAACAAACTCCTCGGTGTCACTTCTCTCCGAACACGCGGATCTATCCGAAGGCAATTCGTGAAGCAGTTTCAGTGCTTCTGAAATGCTAAGGCCTCTCTTAGACATTACAAAAAAAAATTAAAAATTACACTAAACTAACTACTATTAATATTTACAATTAAGAAATATATATATATATATATATATATATATATATATATTCCCCCGCATTCCTTTAGTACACAACCCCACCGAAAAAAAAGGATACGCAGGTCTCGTCATCCTTCTCAAGTGAAATATGAGATGAAGCACGACTGACGCAGTGTTACCGGGTTGGTAACAACTTAAATTTATGGCTCGATTTTAGACAAGCTTCAAAAATTAAAATGTAAAAATTAAAAAATAATACAAAGTAAAGACATTAGTGTTCAGCCAAGAAAATAACATAGGAAAATTTTTTTCAGCAATTTTTTTTCTATCTAAAAATTATCTTTGAAAAATGAGGGTTTTTAAAAACTTGACTGACAGGAAAATTATGAATTGTTAGTTGTGGTGCTGTCATCTAGTGTTGATAAAGAAAGTTTAAAGAAACATTTAATCTAATTTTCATTTAATTTACAGTTTATTTTCAGCTTTTGAAAACGGTAGAGACGACTTTAAGAATCTTTCTTCTGATGACACGGCAAGTGTTAAACGTAACAACAACAGATACATGATTTTTTTAAAATTCCTGCTAACTTTTCAAAGCATCAAAATTTTAGATTAGTCCTTTTCAAAGAATTTCTCTTAAAGATCCCCTTTTCTGAAACAATCAGATGACAATAAATTTATAGTTTTCGTTGGGTCATTGGACATCATCTTGACATTTCATTTCATCACAACCACCTAATGAATGTACGAGCATGTGTGCTTCGTTCAGTAGCCCTCATATCTTGCTAAATTTACTGTTTAAAGGCTCTGTTGTATTTCTGAAGACAAAAGAGAACTTTAGAGACTGATAACCACGATACCTCTGTAGCTCGACTCTAGGCTTTTCAATTAATTACTTTAAAAGACATGTTTGAAAAAAAATGTCCATTTAAGTTGAATAGTTTTCTAATGCTGTTTGCTTAAAAGTGGATAAAGTTCAAAATCGAAGAAAATCTTTTAAATCGGTGATTAGCCCCTGAGCTTTTTTTACAACGCAATAAAAATCATGAATATCTAAAAAACACAAAATTTTGTAACGATTATTTATTCTTTTTTGTCCACAGAGAGAAATTAATTACAATTTAATGTAGTAGGACTATCAATCTTGTGTGTAAAACGTTTCTTTCTGTGTCTTCACTCTTCAAATATTCAAAAGCAATTAAATAAGCAAAAAAGTAATGGAAATAAATTTAAATCATTTGAATTACAAGTAGAGTAACTGAAAAAAACTCATATTAAACTAAATTAATAAAAGCTACTTACCCTGGGTAGTAAATACCATGACTTCACATAGCGTGAGAGATCCTTGAATGCCCACCATTTGGACGTAAACATACCTTCCGATAATTGGATAGGCGCAGTCAAAATCTTTCGTTACTCCGTCATCTGTTTATGGTAAAAATTAAAACGTATTAGAAAGTTACATAATGTAATATTTTAAAAAAAATTTACGTACACCAAAAGAATAAAATAGCAAAAAATAGCCTATAACCCTTCCATCACAGACACAAAGATTTCTTTCCCCTTTTACTCTACCAAAGGCAGCCAAACGACTTGGTAAGGACTCAATAACGTAAAGGAAAAAAAATTGAAAGGGGCTTCCTGGAGCGAATTCCTGGAGCTCAGTGATTCAATATCTGCAGCTGAAGGAGAAAGATCTTTCTACTAATTCAAATTATAAATTTTCATTACGATTGAGATCAGGTGATCTAACGACAGCTGAGTGTTAACCTAACTTGAAAGTGTTTCTAGCCATTTCGTTGTCACTCGATGAAAATTGGTAGGGCTTTAGCGCCAGTAAGTCGGCTTAATGACGGGGATGTTCTAAATGGATGTAAAGTGTGTTGGACATCAGCAGGTTTGTCCAAAGCTTGTAGCGGTAACGAAGATTTGGATGCGTACGAAGTAATAAATTTTGAAAACTGTCGCTTGTTCATTTTCCGAATTATCCCAAACGTGGATCCATCGACGCGTATCGTTTGATCTCTGCACATGAATAATGAAATAGCTGATTTGTTAAACCGAATACTAACTTTTCCATTCCCCACAGTCGAGACACAATCAGCTTTACTGAACTGCAGCGTAATCTTTTAGCTTAAGCTGCTGCTTAAGAGGAGTTCGTGGTTTATAACCCGATATTAGAGGGTTGTTTTTGCAAAGGGAAAATTGATGATAGTCGTGCGTAGTCTGCTCTGATTAGATTTCGACGTTACTACTTTTAGGTAGCAGTTTAATTGCTTGTCTATGTCATAGTCTAAGCTCGTCAGTAGCTCGTATACGGGCACGTGTTATTTTGGGAAGTTTTACTCGGTTTTAAGTAGTATATGTATATATAGCTACGATTATCTGAGAATTAGAAGTTGAAGAAAATGGAACAATTATCTTTTCTCATAACTACTCTCCCTAATACATTTCCTTGCCCCGTGTTTATCATTATAAATTAGTTTATGTGTCTGCCTTTATCCACGATGACATTCTTTGAATTTGAATGCATTAATATCTTCTGTAATAATTCATCCGTACCATTTTCAGACTGTCACGTAAAGTGAGATGATATTGAGTATATTTTCCCCTACCTATTTGTATACATTAATTTGTCATTTCAGTACTCACTGAAAAGGGGTTTCTGTATGCAATTTTAACGGTATGTTTCATAACAAAAAGAGAGAAAATTTTTTTTCCCCATTGGCGTTTAAATCCGAATTAAATGTAAGAAACCCAAAGGTTACTTACATTTAATTCGGATAATATCGATGATGTAGCAAAGAGTTAATTTTCAAAGAGCAAAGAGCATTAATTAGCAAAGAGTTAATTTGATATAGCAAAGAGTTAATTTTCCGTGTACTATGTCCCCAATAGTCTGATTACAGTATTCTTTTTTATAGCTTTTCTGAAAAGAATAAAGGGATTTAAAATTCTTTAAATTAAACTCAGTTTTAAGTGTTCAGTAAATATTTTAAATATGAATCCTTATTTATAGTCTAAGCTAAAAATGATACTTTTTAAGTATCTAGTTTAGATGAATAAAGAATTGAATAATTTGACATATATATACCTAAAGTTTTAGGATACCAGGCACAGAGTCGGTTACCCTGTACAGTTGAACTGTTTCCGACTCGAATTTCCAAGTCTTGCAGGGGCTGATGACCTGGAATGAAAGTATGTAAGTGGTGATGCATGTAAGTCTTTAATGCATGCATAAAATATATACAAATTATATAAAAGAATTAATAAGGGAAACGCAGTTGTTTTGTATGCATATTTTGAAACAATTACTTTCTAAAACGTATGAGAGATATAAGTTTGTTAATTTATATTTCTTTAGAATGCATTGACGCACACTGATACAATGATTTTAGTAAAGATTCCACTATAAATTTTGCTGTTAGTTAATTCTGCATTTTAATGTTATCTGTTTTAAATTTTAAAGGATTTTATGAATTATGTGGAAAATTATATAAAAATAATAGGTAATATTTATCATCATAAATTATTTTAAGTCGTTAAGTAGCTTAAAAAATTTATTTTTCATGAGAACTTCAGCCAAATAAAAGTCAAGAGCAACTGGTATGCGCATAATGAGAGGATCACACCTGAGTACTAAAAATGATAGATATGTCAGAAAATTTAAGGGTAAATAGGTAAAAGGATACATTATTAACAATATGAAGGAATTAATTAATATTTTTGAGTATTTTACTTAATTTTCTGTATTATTGTACTTACACTGAGAAGCATAATCTGGCCATAAATGACTTTTACTCGTTTCAGGTTATGAACACAAGTCCACAATCCATTCAAATTGTTGCCCATGCACTATAGACACTTATATAACAACAACAATAATTTTATATATATGTAGATACTCATAATAATCATCTTGAGGCGATGTATCTATTTATGAAGGAAAAACACCCTAAATGTCACAAATTTAAGGTATATTAATGAAACATGATTATAAAGTGTCTGTCATCAAATTTCCCAGATTAAGTTCCATTCTGAAAAATAAGCGTAATCCTATGGGAAATCTCAAACTTTATATCATGAAGTTTATCCTTGTTATTTCACAGCTGACTTATCCTGGAAAACGAGCAGATTTAGGCGTCAATAACTTATTTATTTGTTTATTAGTGACCTAATGGAGCAGATGCTACAGAGCAGAGCTAACTAATCAACTAAAAATATCTGTCTGTTCACAATATTAAATGAGATCTGCATAGCATTGTTAAAATAGAAATTTCTTTAGATATATACTTTCATCTGTATGGTGACTAGAGACTGAAAACTGTAGAGATTGCTATTTCATCGAGAGCTGACGCCGACGCCGGGGAAAATTTTCGTACTCGGCTTGTGCGTCTAACGCCTGACTCACGTTTTGGGTCCTGATCCTAAAGTTCAGGTATATTATTCCCTGTTCTCCTCTAAATATTGCTTAATAAAAGGAACAGTTAAAGTTGTGCTTATTAGACTAGGCTTTGAATCGAACTGACTTGTAAATTAACTTACAAATTAATTCATCTCAAGCAAGAAATCAAATACTTTTTTTCCAAAATTAAATTAACATTTTTATTTCTTACAATATATACCTATATTTGGTCTCTAGCCTATAAGAAACTACTGGGTGATATTTGGAGGCATAAAACTGCGTATTTACATTTATATAAAATATTTTTTAAATTAAAAAATTCAGTTCTGAGACTTTGAATAGATAATACTTTAACCTTATATAATCTATTTTGGTAAAAGCAACAAAATTTAAGCGAATTCGTAGTTTCATGAAAGAGCGTCTCCAAATAAAGCTAGCTTTTAAGGCCTTTATAAATGAATAAAATAATTTGTATGCTTCTATGAGGATTAATGTTGCTGGTATAACATTTTTATGCTGTACTGTCTGTGCACACCCTGCTATACATCTGTACTTTAACTCCACTGTTCTTGGAATGCAGTTTTCCATGATTTGCTTTCTTTAAAAAACTACATCTAAAATACATTGGAAAACAAATGGAAAATTCCAGGAAATTTCGTACAGTATTCCTCAGCTCTATTTGTATTAAACTCTCCTCAAGATTTCTGATTTACAGATATGAAAATATTTACCCTGAAGAAAAAATTACCCTGAAAAAAAATCTTCCCCTTTAAAGTCATTAAAATTTTTATGAATTTAATAAACAAAAAGTTTTATAAATAGTGAATTATTATAATTTTTTAAAAATCCTAACTGCAAATTACGTTAAAACCAAACTATTTAGAAGCTATATTGATGAACAAGCAAATATGCTTTAAATTTTGTATTTAAAATTTTTTGGAAACAAAATTTCAAATCGTATAAGTATTGAAGAATAATGACCTTTATGTAAACACATTTGATAGAATCCAAATCACTACAAAATATGTAAACTGATAAAAGATACAATCGAGCATATGATAACATATGCTTGATTGCATCTTCTTTCATAAATTATGGAGGACTTTCGAACATCTTCAGTAGACTCACCACAGCACCCTCTTGTGACTATCCTGACAACTCGTACAGGGTAAGCATGCAGCAGGTCCACTTGCCACCAAGGTGAATCTTCCGCCTTGGTTTCCGTACAGTACTTGTTCTCGTGAACCGTGGTCAGGTCACCGTCATTTCCATGAGCGGCATCTCCACCCCTCACCGAACTCGACTGATTGGCAGGTTTGCCGTACGCTACATTCACCGCTAAAAGAGAAAAAAAAGTTTGAATAAATAGAAATACTTATTGTTTTTTTTTCATGACATATGTTTATTTGGTCCGAGGTAGCCTAGTCGTGTCACGCTGGGTTTCGGACTGGGTTCGAATCCCGACGAAAGCCATTAGATATCTTCGTTTTTAGGCCTGATATGGGCTCATTAAATCCGTAGATCAGAAATTAATTCTATGAGGTCAGTAGATGGGAGAAGGTATGAGTCCTCAAGATGTCACCCCTTTGGGGTGCTTGGCAAATAATTGAGGTGGCACCTGGTTAAATTCGGACTCCAAACCTTGTGGTACCATTGTAAACATTTCTCTGCCCGTAGTCAAGACCTGGTGTGGCATGTTCCGGCAGAGGGGACCTAAGTCACAAAACAGCAACACTATTTATTGCGAAATTACTAAAGTTAGAGAAAATATTAATCGTTTTACTTAACATGCCTGTGTTTAGGCATATATTTCTCTGATACCGTTTCACAAGATCTCTAAAGAAATAAAAGAAATCTCTAAAGAAATACCGTTTCACAAGATCTATAAAGGGTTTTTATTATAAAAGCTCAATTTATATTTCAGAAAAGTAACAAAAATAAGAAGCATTAAGTAAAAATTAAAGCATAATTCCCAACATGAAAAATAATTATGTCAGGGATAATAATTTAGTTTTTATTTTAGTAAAATACCAGTCATATGAGCAATGATTTTAGTTATACGATGATTGATTTCCCTATTTATTACATTGATGCACGAATAGCATCAAGTTCAAACCAAATAATCCATTTGGTGATAATTATTCATTTATTCACATTATGGCTATTTAGTAATCAAACACAGTATATCAAATTTAAAAGATTTGAAACTATTTACATTTATACAGAGAGGACGGGAAGAGGCAAGCACTATGCATAGCCAATATCGTAGTGCATAGTACCGATGCTCAAACCAGGATAGTGAATATTAAGCGTCTCTTTTTTACAACGTACCCTCCCCCCCCCCCCTTGTGACATATGCCCAGGCGTTATACAGAAGGAACTCGGAAGTTAGTTATAAAAAGGGAAAGACAAGGTCAAAAGCTGCAAATCAATGGAATATAATTAAACCTGTGTGAAGGTAATATTATAGGATAATTAATAATGGTGGGGCGTTATTATGACACACGCATATATATATATATATATATATATATATATATATATATATATATATATACAGTCGAACCTCCATATATCGAACTTCCCTATATCGAAATTTTCTATATATCGAACTCTTAGCAAATCTCCATGTTCATTACATAGAAAAATTGTTTCTATATATCGAAAAAATCTCTATATATCGAAATTTTTTTCAAGACAAATTGGGAGATTATATTCCACTTTAGAATAAAATCTCCCAATTTTTGGCATTTGAATTCACTTCAATTTTCGGAACATGTCCCTGATGAAGTTTTTAGTGGACTGAATAAATACGAACATTTCTTTGAACTTTCCACAAAACTAACTGTTCAGCAAGATATTTGTAGTTTTTTTAAAAGAATGTAACTGTGATCATTGTAACCACTGTCTGCAATATTGTTTTTTCTTAAAGATATGTAGTAATCAATAAATCTTTCATATTAATTCATTTTTTAGTTATTAACTTTCATTTAATGGGATTCGCTTATAAATTAGAAATGGAGTTTCGTATACGAAAATTAGCTTTAATTTTTTTTAGGAGAATTATGATAAGACTAAGCTCAATTCTATATATCGAAATTTCTATATATCGAATTTTTTTCGCGCAATTTGCTACTTCGATATATGGAGGTTCGACTGTATATATATATATATATATATATATATATATATATATATATATATATATATATATATATATATATTAAAACCCAAGTAACCAAGGAAATTTTATTATTGAGAATATATAACTGAAAGAAAGTCATTTTGAGGTCAGTGAGTGGAAGTGTCAATGAATAAAATGGTATATTAGAATTTTTTTTTCTAAAACACAAGTTTCTGTTTACAAGCATATGTAAAACATTGCTTCTTTATATCGAAATTAAATTCTCTTTAAAACGATAATACTTGTATGTTGTTTTTAAAATCAGCTAATGTATGAAGCATTTACATCAGAATTACTTCAGAATTCCCGAAACATACGGAGTTTTACTTACCACAGCTGGGTAGTTCACCGCTCCACTTTCCACTTGGTAAACAGGCTCGTGCAGATTCCCTACAAAGGAGAACGAATACTCAGAATATTTACAAGAGGAAGAACTTTTGTAAGTTTTCTGAAATCAAAATATTGGCTTCGTCATAAGTTAGGGGAAAGAGGGTCTCAAATCCTTGTTTCCCATTTATCGAAACTTTAGCTTTTCATGCGTTACCTTTCATATTCTTGTTTAAATTACACTTTCAGTTATATTGGTTCTTTAGTACCGATAAATTTCACCCTGATTCAATAATATTATATTACTGGCTGTAAATGTGCATGTACACAACTCAGTTTCTTGCTGATAAATAAAAGATTGTTGCAGAAAGATTTAATTATTTTCATATTACTAAAATTCATTATTCTGGTATAATATAATTAAAATTCTAAATACTTCTGTAAAGTTCTGTATAATTACATGTAAATAGTTGCGTATGGTCTACTTAGAAATATAATATATATATATATATATATATATATTAATATATATATATATATATATATATATATATATATATATATATATATATATATATATATAGTATATATATATATATATATATATATGTATGTATATATATGTATGTATATATATGTATGTATATATATATATATATATATATATATATATATATATATATATATATATAACTTTAGTTCAAAAATTTCATAAAACACCTATTGCTTTTAGAGCAGTAACCTGTGGTCATAATACTTATGCTACAAAAGCAAGTAAATTATTATTAAAATACCTTAAATTAATCTATAAAAATATAACATCTGGTGTTTGTGGTATTATTGATAATAGCTATAGTCTAATTAGAAAACTACAAACATTAGATAACAGTAAATATATTGTAACTTATGATTTTAAAGATCTATTTAATAATATTGATATAATTGATTTAAATAGGATAATCATAATGTTAGTACAAAATAATATTCAATACTTAAACAACGAAATTAAACTAACTCGTTTCAATAGGCTCCTAGAATTAGTAACTAAACATAATTACATAGTTCATAATAATAGTATATACTTACAGTCCAAAGGTGTACCACAAGGTGGTAATGCTTCAAGTATGCTAGCTAATTTATACTTATATTATTTTGAAATTAATAATATAGAAAATAGCAATTACAATATATTTAGATATATAGATGATATAATAGTAATTAATAAAAGTAATAACCCTATAGACTTAAAATTTACCCTCCTAATTTGGAACTAATTAAAAGTAGCCATGATAATATTAATGTAAACTTTCTAGATATTAAAATTAAATTAAGTACTAACAATAAATTTACTTTTGACTTATACGACAAAAGATCTGACTATAATTTTAATATTGTTAAATTTCAAAATTATCTAACCTGTTTACATAAATCAGTTTTTAATAACATTATTGTAAATCAGTTAGTTCGTATAAATAGGCTATGTTCTAAAGACAATAGGAATAAGCATATTATAGACTTGAAAGCTGTGCTAACTCGTAATAATTACCCAGTAAGTCTATCCAAAAACATAATTGGTTGTTTTTGTTTTAATGAATAGTATGTTCTGTTGCATTAATAAGTTAAACATAACAATTGGTTAAAATAAAAATAATAACTACTACTAAATAAATAAAGGAATAATAGTCTTAAAATAGGGTAACCTAAGTAAGTCTGTAACTGAATATCCACTACCTCAATGGTTGCAAGTTTTATGACGTCAGTCATCTTGCGGTTACAAGTTCTTAACTTCCACTCTGACTAGCGCCAGGCTTGGTGTTCTTTGGTTAAGTACTTTTATTCAAACTTAATTCATTTATTATTCAATTCTTCTGTTAATAATGGATTGTACGGTGTCTGAGTGTGTTTATTTGATAGATCATACTCATCAGAAACAATCCATTGGTTTTTAGACAGTATTGACACCGCTGATGAAGAAATGCTGTCAAAAACCTTATTCATACTTTTCTTTACATGTTGGATGTTCCTGGCTTCAAGTGGCTTTAGA